>JAJSOF020000037.1:16599521-16611225 GCA_025594305.2 Periplaneta americana | reverse complement strand
AAGTAACATTAATAAAATGAAAAATAATCATTACACAACCTACCGTTCGTTTTTCGCATTTATATACTGGGGGAAAAAAAAGACAGACGTATATCACGGCCTGCTGGAGTATAGTAAACACAGAAAATATTTTAAAGCAACAATGTTGAAGATAGATATTTTTGTTTTGCAAATTTGCCGTCATTGAACAGAAACCAAGATGGAGATTTCATTGCAACTAATTAGAAATTCCTCTTTCAAGTATGTAATAAACGATCTTCGCACAAAATAATGTACGATACACGAGCGGTATGTTTTTCAATTCTCGGAAATTAAAAGCTCAACTACGTTTCGCTTTTTCAAACTTTTCCTCGAACATGAAAACTTCAACATACCGCTCTTGCAACGCATATTACTATTTCGTTCAAATACTGAACTTCTGTATGTATTAAACCCGGATTTCTACTTTGTTGACACATTGTCACCTAGGAAGTTCCGAGGCAATGAGAGCTTGGTTGACAATAACGTCATTGTAGCGGACATTAACACTATTTCGAAATGGGTCACACCATTATTTTGTTGTTCTGTGGTCACACTCAAAAAACAAGTTTCTTGAGGTCGGGTGTAACAAATAATATGCAATATAGAAAAATTAATTGCAGATAACTGTGGATAGCCAATTCATATTAAATTGTTTACTGTAATTAGATACATTAAGTTGAGAATAAGGAGAAAATCCACAAACGATTAGGGAAAACGCGGAACTTCTACTTGAAGCAAGTAAAGAGATACGGTTGGAAGTAAATCCCAAAAAGACTAAGTATATGATTATGTCTCGTGATCAGAATATTGTACGAATTGGAACTATAAAAGTTGGAGATTTATCCTTCGAAGAGGTGGAAGAATTCAAATATCTTGGAGCAACAGTAACAAATGTAAATGACACTCGGGAGGAAATTAAACGCAGAATAAATATGGGAAATGCGTGTTATTATTCGGTTGAGGAGCTTTTGTCATCTAGTATTCTGTCAAAAAATCTGAAAAGTTAGAATTTATAAAACAGTTATATTACCTGTTGTTCTGTATGGCTGTGAAACTTGGACTCTCACTTTGAGAGAGGAACAGAGATTGAGGGTTTTTGAGAATAAGGTTCTTAGGAAAATATTTGGGGCTAAGAGGGGATGAAGTTACAAGGGAATGGAGAAAGTTACACAACGCAGAGCTGCACGCATTGTATCCTTCACCTGACATAATTAGGAACATTAAATCCAGACGTTTGAGATGGGCAGGGCATATAGCACGTATGAGCGAATCCAGAAATGCATATAGAGTGTTAGTTGGGAGGCCAGAGGGAAAAATACCTTTGGAAAGGCCGAGACGTAGATGGGAAGATAATATTAAAATGGATTTGAGGGAGGTGGGATATGATGGTAGGGACTGGATTAATTTTGCTCAGGATAGGGACCAATGGCGGGCTTATGTGAGGGCGGCAATGAACCTCCGGGTTCCTTAAAAGCCAGTAAGTAAATAAGTAAGTAAGTAAGTTGAGAATATAGCATTGTTAAAGTAATAGTAAGTAAATAATAATTTAGTAAGATAATTACTATGATTTTAAAACAGTTCAAGCACTTATGTTTTTTCATATGTTTTTGTTTATGGACTTTAATTTTGGATTCTTTTTTATAAAATTATTATACAACCTTGGGCCGAAGTTAGAACTATGCTTTAGACCTCCTTCAGTCTTATTTTTGTTCAATGAGGAAAAACAAAATATTGTGTCTTCTTGTATTGTGGCCATGATCGAAAAATGTACTTATGCTTAAATTAATTTTGCTGTTTATGTTAGAAGTTCAAATTGGTATAGGTTTACATATGAAGAGTTCGCGGGAAAAACGATGAATGTCACAGTTTTCTTATGGTTGATGTCATCATCTAATTCAATGGATCACTGCGAAATTTAATGTTGTTCTTATGAAAAATGGTAAAAGGGAGAATTATCACCACGAATACAGTAATCCTTTCCTTTGTTTTCTATAGAAACAGCACTACATCTTGCAGTTATAGACTCAATTAGATCATTATCTAATCCTTAACAGAAATATGACATTCATCTTTTTCCCGCGAACTCTTCATATATTTTTTTTAATGGAAAACCTTTATAAACCTTTATACTCAGGATGCCTAGAACAAGGAGGCCACTCCAAGCACTATGTAAATTACCGCACTTTAGGAACTAGATCTTTGGGTCGTCCGCTGTAACGCGATGGAGTGAAACCGTAACAGGCCATCAGACTTAATACGTGGTAAGAAGAAGAAGAAGAAAAAGAAGAAGAAGATATTTATTTAAAAATTAAATTATTTGTATAATGGTAAAGAGGTTGACTTAAATTCAGAAAATGAAGCGTCCCTTTTCCAGTCTCTTGCTCATAATAATATTACTTTGAATCCGGATCTGTAACATTATTTGGTGATACATATTTGTGGATAATTGGTGCTTCACATACTTCTATACTAATAATAAATCTGTAGCCGAAATTTTTGTGGTAATTTTAGATTTTCCAAAAATAATTGGTCCTAACATATGTAATTAGCCACCCTGAAACCGAAAATCGCTTTTTTGAAATGTTTGTTTGTATGTATGTCTGTCTATCTGTATGTTTGTTACCTTTTCACGCGATAATGGCTGAACGGATTTCGATGAAAATTGGAATATAAATTAAGTTCGTTGTAACTTAGATTTTAGGCTATATGGCATTTAAAATACATTATTTAAAAGGGGGGTTATAAGGGGGCCTGAATTAAATAAATCGAAATATCTCGCTTATTATTGATTTTTGTGAAAAATGTTACATAAAAATAAGTTTCTTTAAAAATAATTTGCGTTAAGTTTTATTCCTTGAAAAAGTTTGATAGGACTGATATTTAAAGAGATAAATGAGTTTTAAAATTAAAATAACTACCATCTAAGGCCGTGTAATGAATTAAAAAACAAATGACTTCGTCTATAAGGAGCCTTGGACAGCAACAATCGAAAGCTATGAAAGATAGCCTACAGAGAATGTTTCTGTGTTTGTATGAAGTAATATCGGAAGATAAATTAACCGATTTGTATAATTAATTATTATTTCACCATTGGAAAGTGTAGTTTCTCTAGATGGACATAATGCTATAATGTTATTACAGTAACGTCTGATATAATATAATATAATATAATATAATGTAATATAATATAATATAACATAATATAATATAACATAATATAATATAATTTACTGGATACGTAGAAAACAGGGGTTAAAATTAAGTTATTACCATAATTCAATGAAAACCTATAACAAGTAAAATAAAATATACACATTAAATCTAAATGATGTCAATCTTCATCAAACTATGGTTGCATGTAATAAAAATTACGAAACATGTTAAAGGAATTGTCATTGCACCAAATGAATGTCTGTGGACCAAAATGATCGCATTTTAATTATTTGGATGCAATTTAAATTAAGTAACATATTAAACGATTTATCCTTCTATCAAACACTAATGTCCCCTGGATCAAATGTCCTATTTTAATTATGTAATTACTTTATATTTATTTCTAACGGGTGCAGCGGAGCGCACGGGTACGGCTAGTGGCCGAATAAAATTTGAACATTTAATTTGCGTTGTCAGATCAATAAGTGAGATAACTCGCGCCTTCCTAACATTGTCAATATTTTTACTTTCTCTGAATTCTTGACGAGAAAGTAGCAAACAAGTATTCTTCAGATAAGCATGAACTTCAGCATCTGAATAAAAATACATGAAAAACTCAACTTCATATGTACTAAAGCTTGAAAGGAAATTCATGTATCTAGGACACTACGACATTCGTTGAATTATGTTAATTCGGTATGGGAAGCTAGATGGAAGATTGAAGACCCTGAATTGGCAAGACTGCTACAGTCATAAGTTTTCTTTTCTGTACATTGAGCAGTGTTCTAAAACAGTGGTTCCCAAACTGGGGTCGTGTAAAGAGCGGAGGGGGTCAAGAAATTATTTACAAAATAAACAAAACAAAAACATTTATTTTTACCTAATTAACTTACATTTACTGTGTGTTCAGAAACATGAACAACATTTAACATAATAAAAAAAGTTTCACTAGTTATACACTAAAGTAAAAAATATTTTTTATTGCGACAAATGTGTCCGTTTTTCAGGAAGTATCTCTGAAATATGGACTCTGTATTAGATACATACACAGTGATATCACTTTCAAGTTGAATGAGATTTCTTGTCTTTGCTTTGATGACAATCATAGATGGGAAGCTTATTTTACATTATATGAGGTTGAAAATGTTATAAAAATTTAAGAGATTCTTTTGCTAGCTCGGAGCATTCATGCATTTTTATCCAAACTGATTTACACTCTGCGAGAAAGCATAATCCCAGAAAAGAGGCAGTGCGCATGATCAGACACACAACGAAACAAAACTAATTTTATTACCTCAACTAGTCCTCTTGTGACCCAGGTAGCTTGTCCTTTGTACATTGAGCAGCGTTCTAAAACAGTGGTTCCCAAACTGGGGTCGTGTAAAGAGCTGAGGGGGTCAAGAGATTATTTACAAAATAAACAAAACAAAAACACCTCATTAACTTACATTTACTGTGTGTTCAGAAACATAAACAACATTTAACATAATAAAAAAAGTTTCACTAGTTATACACTAAAGTAAAAAATATTTTTTATTGCGACAAATGTGTCCGTTTTTCAGGAAGTATCTCTGAAATATGGACTCTGTATTAGATACATACACAGTGATATCACTTTCAAATTGAATGAGATTTCTTGTCTTTGCTTTGATGACAATCATAGATGGGAAGCTTATTTTGCATTATATGATGTTGCAAGTGTTATAAAAATTTAAGAGATTCTTTTGCTAGCTCGGAGCATTCATGCATTTTTATCCAAACTGATTTACACTCTGCGAGAAAGCATAGCAAGTCCCAGAAAAGAGGCAGTGCGCATGATCAGACACACAACGAAACAAAACTAATTTTATTACCTCAACTAGTCCTCTTGTGACCCAGGTAGCTTGTCCTTTGATCATGCGCACTGCCTTCTTTCTGGGACTTAAAAAGTCTTTCTAAGATTGTGCTTATTTAAACGATTTGGGGGGGGGGGGAGAATTTCAACTAGTTGAACGCAGCTGTATAAAAATGGATTTAGTGTTCATCTATGACTGTCGTATTGTTTTGAGTGTCTTCCGGAAAATACTCAAACAGCTGTTGTTTAGAATTGTGTAAATTCATTACAATTTATTTACTGCTGCTGATTATTATTGTGCATGACGTATCTCAGGCACTTACGACATAAATTGTCTCATTTGTATGACTGTGATTTTATCCACAACTCCAATCCCTTGCTTACTGTAAAGGCCCATTCACAATGAAAATTAAACATAACCGTAACAAGAACAGAAGTTTGCGGCCAGGTTACCAAATGGGATCATTCACAATGATTCGCATAAACACTGACATTAACATTGCCGTTAGACGTTAACATGAAAGTTTGCAAACTCCAAACTTTCATGCTTATGATTACGTGATTTTCAAACAGTACACAATCGTGGAGCGCTGAATTATATGACAGAATATGAGGAAATGGCGTCATTCATTTCATTCATTCTTTTATTTTATTCCATAGATCTTACATGAGCAATGAAGCTTTAAGATGTGGAACATGTCAACATTTTACAATATTACAATTACAATTTTTACAAATTTTTATAGTTTTACAATTTAGTAATTTTCTACAATTTTGTACAATTTTTTTTTTTTTTTTTTTTTGGCATGAGATGTAGTGAGATGAGATGAGGTCCGAGATTCGCCAAAATATTACCCGGCATTTGCCTTTTGGTGGGGGAAACCTCGGAAAACCCAACCACGTAATCAAATCAAAGGGGTTGATGCCAAGGACTCGCCATAGACCATCCGGGCTTCAGTCCCACGGCTGGGGAAAACCTCCGAAGAAACCAAAGTCCAAAGGGGGATCCAACCCAAGCCCGAACGCAGCTCCGGATCAGCAGCCCAGCGGGTCTGGCGACTGAGCTACATCGATGGCTCTACTAAAAGTATACAATACATAGCCAATCAGATTATTAAATTTACAAACACAAACGATCATTCATAAGTTGAGCTATATGTATAATACAAAACAAGTTAATTAAATTTAAGGCATAAACAATTCAACCAGTTGTGATATACAGAAATTGATAATACATATCATGCAAACTACTTCAAATTACAAACACAAACAATTTATCAGTAGAGCTATAGATTACTATTCAATTTAAAGCATATACAACCATCGGCCAAAACTATACAAATATATACAATATAAAGTAGCATACTTTCATTAAGCTATACAAATTTGTGTTATGTTTCCATGGTTACCAAGTAACTTAGCGGTTATGTTTATGTTCCCATCGTAAATGATGATACGACTTTTTGATTTTACCGTAACGCTTACATTTTTAAGTCAACGCTTATGTTATGTTTAATTTTAATTGTGAATGATCCTTAACACTTTCTATTCCCTGCCTGAACAGTCATACGCCATCTTTTAAGAGGAGCACGTGGAATTCCCGGAACTTCAAAATCATAAGTTACCGTGCTGATTTCGTGACACCACTGCGATACACTTAAGAAGAAATTGGCTTGAATATAGAAAAGTTAATGATTGGAGAAATACCATCAGATACGTGCCTATATTAAAATGTAAAAATTATAGGTACTATTAGTTTAACATTCGGTAGCTTTACTCTGGATCTTGCATTAGTTATGTATTGTTATGCAATGAAGATTTCGTGTACAGTAGTTAGATAAACTAGAGACGAATAAATAAATAAATATTTTTATTTATTTATTTATTTATTTATTTAAATCCACCACCAACAGAAGCAGGCTTCCAATTACAGGTGGCTTACATAGATACGCAAAATACATAATAAATACATAATAAGAAAAAAACAAAACAAAAGAAACAACACAAACGAAAGAAAATACATAACGGTAATACAGTAGATGCTAGAATATAATATTGCAGTTAATATAGTGCCAAATGTCAATATAATTATGCAAAATTATTTTAAAACTAGAGTAAAAACATTATAATACACTTCTCCATTATTCAAATATCTAAGGAAATACGATTCTTTTTAATATCGTATGAAATTTTTCAACTGTTAAACTGAAATCTAATTGAGAATCACAGTTTAAAGACAGAGTTGTAAGTATTACACATAACAAATAATGAGAGTTTTTGAAGAAAACAGTTCTAGGAATGGGAATAACAAAAGGTTACCTATGACGTAATGCTGTTTTTTTTTACATTGAACTGAAGGAATTTAAGAAAATCATAGTTATTCAATATACCGTTAACAGTCTTATAGAGTAAAATTTGACTAGGCCATTTATTAATCGTCGAGATTTTAAAGTTTTATAACTAAATTCAAAAAGTAACTGATTATTATATGAAATTTGCTTCTCATAAGACAAGACATATGACAAATAACGTAAAAATCTTTTCTGTATCCTTTCTATTTGCATCTGATGGGATTGGAACTGAGGTGACCATATTACAGACGCATACTCTAGTTTATACCTAACTAGAGTTTCATATAGAGTATCAATAGTATTTATATTTTTTAATTATTTTATATTTCTGATTATAAATCCTAATTTTCTATATGGATCAATTACCACGTGATTTAAGTGCATTTTAAAACATAAGTTGTGTGTAAAATAAATACCCAAATCCTTAAATGATTCTAATCTAGGTAACTTCACACCATTAATTTCATACGAATTTTGAGCAACTGTCTTATTTTTAGAATACGTCATAAAGCAACATTTATTAAGATTTAACAGAAATAAATTATCGATACTCCATCTATATGGTATGTCCAAATCATGTTGGAAGTGTCGCTTGTTGAATATAAATGTAATGTTATTTATAGGTAATACAGGATTGTGTATTCTTAATTCATTGAGCTCGAGAAATCCAATTCAAAAGCATACCATTACAATGATTATAATAACGATACGTATAAATTGAATGTTTGCATTGGAACATAATTAGAGTCAAGCCAACAGATATCTCTTGAGCTCGCTGAATTAAAAATCAAATTTTTGTGCATGCAAACTGCTTATTTTTAACCTGCAATCTATCTACTAACCTGTTCAGTACCAACAACTTTCTTATTTTATTATTTTTTTACATCTATCCATTGTTATTTGCTTCACATGTGAATGGTTTCCGAATGTTTCTTCTGTTTGTATTTTCTCTTTCATTATTTCGTATCCCATATCATAATAACCTAAAATATTTATACATTGTTGTTCTCAATCACTTGATGTTAAACTTCTGAATCATAAGCAACGGAATTTGGCTTTGCCGTGAAATGGTTGAATACTTCGGAAACCATTTCTTTATGTACAAGTTGCCGGTACTGGACGTTATAGATTATTCCTAGCATGCATAAGGTTAATACCATTTAATAGTAACGGGATAGTTCAGCAGTAACAGAAAGGTGAATCTTCATAATTAATATATTTACAGGGTCTCTCTCTTTCTATAACACCAGAGTGTTTTAGAAACAGTGTTCTTAAGTTCAGTTCTACTTCCTGGTTAATGCATTAAATATTTCACAACTACGATTATTACGACAAAAGTATGAATTATGTGCAATTATTAATATTTTCTAAGTTTATACTTGATAATTGTTCAGACTTTACAATTTTTCTTTCGGAACTATATCATTTCTTTTTACAGACATGTTTTCCGATAAGTTAGATTTATACGAAGGTCATTTCATAAATAATACACAGGTTGGTAGAACTGTGAAGTGGATGACACAACGCCAATGAAAATTACGTTTGTTGCAGTTAAAAACTTAAGGAAGAAAGACGTGTGTTGGTTTCTTCCACAGCATACTCTGTGTTTAGGTAACGAGAGCTAGAAATGGAGCCTACACGTGTCTCGGGTACTATGACGATTGACAATCAAAGATTGAATCTTTACGCGGCAAAAGTGCCACAGAAATCCACAGTGCATTGAGTGCAGTTTGTGATTAATTATATTGCATCGTAGTATAGTTTCTCGTTGGTCTACTCGTTTTCGTGATGGTCGTGTCACCATAGACCTGGGGCCTGTTTCACAATGTTTACAATCTTTGTAAATTGTAAACTTTGCTTGTAAATTGTAAACTTCTGTTTCACAATCTTTGTTTGTAATGTTGAACTTTACAAAGGAAATCAAATCTTTACAAATTAAATTTTGCTCACTTTGCAAGTATTCTGTTTCACAATGAACAGTAATTTTACAAACATGTAAATTTTACTTGTAAAATTAGCACATTTTCTACAATACCTCTGAGTTGTGTAAAGTTTGATATTGCAATAAATTATGAATAAATACAATAAAGAAATACTTATTAAATTAATTTTTGAGTAACTGGATAACATTAAGAATTAAACTAAAGCAGTTTTGATGTTATTAAGGAGTTCTAATGACTCAGACGAAGATATTGAATTTAGGCCTAATCAAACGAAGACGTATACGTAAAATTCTCCGGGCAAGAATTAATATCACGTTCGTATCATTGTATAAATTTAATGAAAGGTTTCGAATGAGTCCCACGCTATACTTCAGAATACCGCGTAAGTATTTATACACGAAGACTGTATTTAATAAATACTCTCACTTAATAAAGAAGTTCCCTGCAACAAAAATAAATAATTCAATAATACAATAGCGACACTATTTACGCGGTATTCTGAAGTCGTTTCGAGTCCCGTTTCGCTGGAATCTCTCCTACAAGATATGGGACATCATATATCCAACATCCAAAAGAGAAAAGTGTTGCCCTAACCTCAAAGCGAGAACTGTATTGTTTTGCATTGGATGCATACTAGCTGTCAGTTCCGTGGGTTAGCAGATAAGCACGGAATTTCTAAGATATCAGTGTGCAAAAGTGCCCACAGAGTAGTTGATGTTGTTAAAAGAGTTAAATTCGGGGCAGG
This sequence comes from Periplaneta americana, assembly GCA_025594305.2. Taxonomy (NCBI): domain Eukaryota; kingdom Metazoa; phylum Arthropoda; class Insecta; order Blattodea; family Blattidae; genus Periplaneta; species Periplaneta americana. The sequence continues at coordinate 16,601,178 of JAJSOF020000037.1, read as the reverse complement.
TTTTTGATCACCAAAATGTTATTTACTATAGCACAGAATGTTTATGCTGCTGATGGGATCACTAATGTTTGTGAGGTTATGGATGCAACATTAATAAATACTGATGGATCAACACAAAAAAAATTAACCTGATTTTGTGGTTAGACATCGTAATTATTTTATCAATTGCATATTTGTACGTGGACCAAATCTGTTATTTACTTATTTGACTGAATTTTGTGCTAACTTTGGTCATTTAAGAAATAGACGTATTGGTATACTCTACCAATCACATCACATGAAACTCCATTGTCGCCAATATATAAAAATCTAAATACTTTTAATTTTTTTTAACAATACTTTATATTTTATGTTCGTGAAATCTTAAGCAGCAAGCTTAGAATAATCTATTTAGTACAAAATATAAACATATGTATCCATAGTAGTAAAAATACAGCGACTTTAGCTCTGCTCCTTAGCGATTTTTGTAAACTGTCGTTGGCGATATTGTGTAACCGATAATGTGTATTTGTAAATTACTTTAGTTGATTTTGTAAAGTTCGTCACACTTTACAACTAATAAAATAGCATTGTGAAACACAATTTACAAGCACTTGTAATATTTTACTTGTTATTTGTAAATTGTTAATTTGTAATTTGTAAGGTTTGTGAAACGGGCCCCAGGAATGCCGAAAACGTCAACAAATGAACGAAGTGTGGAACTTGTGGTGGATGCTCTTGGAGAAGATCGTTGAGCGACGTGTGAGGAACTTTCAGAAGCTATGGGGATTCCACCAACTTCAGCATTCTGTATTTTGACAAATTATTTGAAGAAGAGATAAATTTCTGCGCGAATGGTCCTTCACTGCTGATCAGAATAGAAACGCCTGAACATTGCAAACTTGCGGAAACAAAGATTAGACATTGAAGGTCAACTTTTTTTTCGAATTGTCGTTATTGATGCAACGTGGATTAGACAGTTCGAGTCGGAGTTCAAATCACAGTCAAATGAGTTTTTTCCACGTAAAGATTCGATCATAATGTACGATCTTTGATCTTCAATCGTCACAGTACCCAAGACACATGTAGGCTTCATTTCTATTCTGTTACCTAAACACGAGTATGCTATGGACGAAACGAACACACGTCTTCTTCCTTAAGGGGGCAGAGTGAAATTTCAGGAACAAAACTGAGAAAATGGAACTTGTTTTTTGTTTTTTTTTTTTTTTCATTTATTATCTTTATTTTCATATTCCGATGTTAGTTTTTGATTTTGTGCCCTTTTAAAAAGGGAAATTAAAACTAAGATAACTGTATTACTATATTATTCCCATAATAAACTAATTTATCATTTATTTATATACCTTTCTGAACATATGAATAAAAAGAAATATTGAAAATTTCTTACAATATGGTGCATGGAGCATTTTATATCAAACGATATAAAGTTTTATAAAATTATTAATATTTACAGAACTATTGTACTTGGTATGTCCATTACCCTAATAACATACTTAGTATCCATGATGAATTTCACAAATCAGATAAATTTTGTGATTTTTAAAAATTCACCTTTCCCCCAAGCCTCCCAAATGTAATTGAGTAATTTTTGTTTGGGGTTGCATATCCCCTTCACAGCTCTACCAACTTTGCATTATTTAGAAATGACTTCTTATAT
>JAJSOF020000037.1:16575459-16599421 GCA_025594305.2 Periplaneta americana | reverse complement strand
TAGTTGGGACAAGTTACCTGGTTGAAGTTTTTCCAGGGTTTTCCCTCAACCTAGTAATAATAATAATAATAATAATAATAATAATAATAATAATAATAATAATACTGTATTGCTAGCAGAAAGGTACATATTGTTTTTGTATAAGTACTCTAGTACCCCCAGAAAGAGCACATACTTGTGCTCAGGGAGCAGTCCATATAATTTTGAGAATTTTAATAAATAACAGAATAAAAAGTAAGAAAAAGAAAAGGAAAAACATTGACATCACAATAATCGGAACTTAAAATTTTCTCTCTAAACAATAATTTATTATTGATTTTTTTAAAATAAGGTGCATTAGCAAATTGTATGCTTGGGAATTTAGCTATTATCATGCTATAAAGCCTTGGACCGAAGTTGCTACTGTGATTATATGCTACAGTTGTGGTACATTTAGGTTCTGTCAAGCATGTGTTGTCTAATCTTTTAATTTTATATTTATGTGAATACAAATAAATGTATTTTGGATTTTTATGTACGAAATTCTTTAAGACATTGTTATAAATTTTATGGATATTAAAAACTTTAAATTCTGAATACAAAAGTTCTGAAGGATAATCAAGAGGTTTATTAAGGCATATTTTTATTATTCTTTTCTGTAGCAGTGTTGATACCAACCCATCACTTACAACACCACCTAGTCGACCTGGTTGGCAAGTTGGTATAGCGCTGGCCTTCTATGCCCAAGGTTGCGGGTTCGATTCCGGGCCAGGTCGATGGCATTTAAGTGTGCTTAAATGTGACAGGCTCATGTCAGTAGATTTACTGGCATGTAAAAGAACTCCTGCGGGACAAAATTCCGGCACATCCGGCGACGCTGATATAACCTCTGCAGTTGCGAGCGTCGTTAAATAAAACATAACATTTTAACAACACCACCTATTCGTTTGTTCAAGTTATATCTGTAAATGTGTATAAGTACGAAAACCAAGAACGAATATTGGGGAAAGCGACTTTTGACCCACCTTATATATCAACGTTTTCGGTAATGTATCTCAGATATTTCTTGAATAAGTTGTTTGTTCACCTCGCACCTTTAGCATGACAATGTCGAGTCCCTGAACTAAGTCACAGGTGGGCCTTGTAGGAGGCGTGTTAAGGCAATTTCAGACTCCATCCTCACAAATTAGAATTCCGGAGAAGTGAAGCATCAATGCCAGAGAAGTAGGTTAATAGTGCCTATTCTCAGCAAAATTGAGCCATTCGACTAGCTGATCTCGTGCACCCAAGGACCAGTGCGGTTGGGGGAGCCCGCTTAAAATTCGGCAGTAGCAAGTATGCATCATTCAGGACGCACGAAGCACCATGAAGGTCGAGGGTCAGACCTCGGATGGATTAGAGGTCAAGCGAGGAGAAAGTTTTTGTGACCGTGTAGGAAAACGTTGTCACCTGTACTCTGTCGTACATTGTCAGTTTCTAGTGACGGTGTAGTATTGTATTTAAAAAAAAATATGTAACATACGTAACATACATGTATAACATACTATTGATCAGATCTTTTGTATTCGACAGATATTGGAGAAAAAATGGGAATACAAGGGTACAGTACATCAGTTATTCATAGATTTAAGAAAGGCATATGACTCGGTTAAGAGACAAGTTTTATATAATATTCCCAAGAAATGAGTTCGATTAATTAATATGTGTCTCAGTGAAACTTAGAGCAGAGTCCGTATAGGCCAGTTTCTATCTTATGCTTTTCCAATTCACTGCGGACTAAAGCCAGGAGATCCACTATTACCTTTACTTTTTAATTTTGCTCTAGGAAAGTTCAGGATAACAGACAGGGTTTGGAATTGAACGGGTTACATCAGCTTCTTGTCTATGCGGATGACGTGAATATGTTAGGAGAAAATTCACAAACGATTAGGGAAAGCACGGGAATTTTACTTGAAGCAAGTAAAGCGATATGTTTGGAAGTAAATCCCGAAAAGACAAAGTATATGATTATGTCTCGTAACCAAAATATGGTACGAAATGGAAACATACAAATTGGAGATTTATCCTTCGAAGAGGTTGAAAAATTCAAATATCTTGGAGCAACAGTAACAAATATGAATGACACTCGGGAGGAAATTAAACGCAGAATAAATATGGGAAATGCGTGTTATTATTCGATTGAGAAGCTTTTGTCATCTGGTCTGCAGTCAAAAAATCTGAAAGTTAGAATTTATAAAACAGTTACATTACTGGTTGCTCTGTATGGTTGTGAAACTTGGACTCTCACTTTGAGAGAGGAATAGAGGTTAAGGGTGTTTGAGAATAAGGTTCTTAGGAAAATATTTGGGGCTAAGAGAGATGAAGTTACAGGAGAATGGAGAAAGTTACACAACGCAGAACTGCACGCATTGTTTTCTTCACCTGACATAATTAGGAAGATTAAATCCAGACGTTTGAGATGGGCAGGGCATGTAGCATATAGAGTGTTAGTTGGGAGACCGGAGGGAAAAAGATCTTTGGGGAGGCCGAGAGTAGATGGAAGAATAATATTAAAATGGATTTGAGGGAGGTGGGATATGATGATAGAGAATGGATTAATCTTGCACAGGATAGGGACCAATGGCGGGCTTATGTGAGGGCGGCAATGAATTTGCGGGTTCCTTAAAAGCCATTTGTAAGTAAGGAAGTAAGTAAGTAACATACGTATGTATCTCGGGCACAATTCGATCCCAGCTTGGGTATTTTACGAGGTTTTTCCCCATCCTTAAGGCGAATAATAGAAAAAAAGCAAAACTTTATGAAAATGGCTCCTGACCGGTTAAACAATATATATATATATATATATATATATATATATATATATATATATATAAGAAAGAAGACAAGCATAACGAACAAGACAAGGCGACCCTTTCGGGTCTCAACCGAAAACAAACTGAGAATGGCACTCGTAAGAAGTTGCGAATCATGGAGAAATATTAAATATAAAAAGAAAATGGTGGCGATGAAGATGGTGATGGATTTTTTTTTTATTTTATTAGGTTATTTTACGACGCTGTATCAACATCTAGGTTATTTAGCGTCTGAATGCTATGAAGGTGATAATGCCGGTGAAATGAGTCCGGGGTCCAGCACCGAAAGTTACCCAGCATTTGCTCCTACTGGGTTGAGGGAAAACCCCGGAAAAAACCTCAACCAGGTAACTTGCCCCGACCGGTATTCGAACCCGGGCCACCTGGTTTCGCAGCCAGACGCGCTGACCGTTACTCCACAGGTGTCGACTGGTGATGGATGTGGTACTGATAATGGTAATGGTTATTTTTGTGATGGTCTTGTGGTAGTAATGACAATGTTGATGATGAAGATTATGATAGTGATAGTGATGATAGAGATGGTGACGACAATCAGCAGTAATGTTGGTGAGGTGTTTTAACAGCAGCTACGAAGAAGTTAACAGTGACGGTATTGAGTATTCTTCTTCTTCTTCGTCATCATCGTCATCGCCGTTAAAATCATAAAAAATTAGACGAAGAATACAAGGGGCGGTTCTTGCACCCTCTATTGTTTCTTATATATAAGATATAAATAGAAATACTACGTCTCTGGTAAGGTTATTCGCGGACGACTGTATAATATATAGACAAATTAATTACGAATCCGATATCGCCGCCTTACAAAACGATCTTAACGTTATTGAAACCTGGACGACAGAAAATAACATGAAAATCAATGTTAGTAAAAGTAAGTCAATATCCTTCTGTAGAACGCATAAAGAAATTTGTCTCAGATATCAGCTGAATGGTACATCGGTGCCACAAGTGAGCACTTGTAAATACCTAGGTATATACTTAAGTAACAAATTTGGTTGGGAGGAACAAGTCACTAATACCACAAGGAAAGCCTGGAAAGCACTACATTTCTCTATGCGTATTCTGAAGAAATCTATCCGAAGGTCAAAAGAATTAGCGTACAAAACCCTTGTTCGCCAATTATGGAATATGGAGCAGTAGGTTGGGATCCGTACAGACAAAATCAAATCGATTCAATAGAAAAGGTCCAACGCAAGGCAGCAAAATATGTCAAAATGGGAAAGGGACATGAAGAAGAGATAGTAAAAGACTTAGGGTGGGAATCTCTCAAATCAAGGCGACGAAAAACCAGACTCACTGCGTTGTTTAAGGCACAAATGGGACACAAAGCATGGACCGATATCAATGCTAGATTAGCAACACCATCATACTTAGGCAGGGAAGATCATATTAGGAAGTTTAAATGCAGAAAACAAAGAACGTATGTGGCAAAATTTTCCTTTGTTAACCACACAATAGTAGAATGGAACAGCTTCAATCTTTCAGGTTGGTCCTCTCAAAATCAATACATTTAAGGAAAGGTTGAGAAGATTAGACTGAAAATGTAATTGTAGGTGCAGTGTAAATATCTAAGTTGTGTCATGTAATTAATTAAGTTGATATGTAATTAATTAAGATGATAAGTAATTTAGTTGTTATGTAAATAAATTAAGGTGGCATGTAATTAATTAAGATGATATGTAATTAAGTTGATTTGTAATTAATTAAGGTGATATGTAATTACTTAAATTGGTAATAGTAGGTGAAATAGAAGCACTTAAAGTTAGGTTTACTTTTGCTTATTGTAGGCGTTATTATAGAATAGTTTTTATTTATAGTCCTAGGTTTATCGCATCTATTTATTTATAGTTAGAAAAAAATTTAGGTTTATTTTATTTTATTTTTTATTATTCTTTTATTGTTGTAATTATTGTATAGGCTAATTGTATTGGTATTATTGTATATTACATATCACTGCCACCGGGTGTATACCCAATTGTAGTGTTAATACATACATACATACATACATACATACATACATACATACATACTTTACTTGCTTCCTGGTTGAGTGTTAGAGAAGGCCGTATGGCTTTAACTCTGCCAGGTTAAATAAATAAATAAATAAATAAATAAATAAATTATTGCAGTCTACATACATACATACATACATACATACATACATACATACATACATACATACATACATACATACAGTAACGGTTAGCGAGTCTAGCCGTGAAACCAGGTGGCCCGGGTTCGATTCCCGGTCGGGGCAAGTTACCTCGTTGAGGTTTTTCCCGGGGTTTTCCCTCAACCCAATATGAGCAAATGCTGGGTAACTTTCGGTGTTGGACCCCGGACTCATTTCACCGGCATTATCACCTTCATCTCATTCAGACGCTAAATAACCTAAGCTGTTAATAAAGCGTCGTAAAATAACCTACTAAAATAAAAACATACATACATACATACAATTACGGTCTTACTAATAAAAACTCTATATACAGACGTTTAACTGTCTTATACTTATACAATGAGTAGCTCATTTATACGTCGTGTGTAAATTCCTTACTAATAATCACTACATTCGTCGTGTATAACAGTACAACTGTTGCACAGCTACGTCATAGTTTCGTCATTACTTCCTTACGAAAGATAATAGAATATCTGAGATTCTCTATTGCATCCGGTAGAGCGCTGTAGTGTGGCCTGTTAAGTATCGATAGTACAACTGGCTCTAATCGATTACCACACTATATTTTGGTCAAAGAGTACAAGCTACAGCAATATTATTCTAATTATTCTGTGCTCTTTGGTTTGTTCTTCTTTGGTTACTAGGCAACCATCATCATAAAATGACAGTCGATACGAACAGCTGTTAGAGAGGCGGCCATTTTTTCTCTATATACAACTCTTAAACAAGAGGTTTCGTGTATATAACTACTGCAAAGCAATTCCCATTGTATAGTTACAGGCTGTTTACACGTCCATCGCTTCTGCATGGTTTATTAGTAAAGTTTTCTGTCTCAACTCTGCATAAGTCTAGTATAAAAACTATACACGGTTTATTAGTAAGACTGTTAAGGTACTACCTCGACATTTACATAAATAATCAAAAAATTCTTCAAATTGAGATTTGAAAACATCTTTGGAAGTTCTTCTGTATGTTACAGCTCGTAATGACAGCTAGCTTGTGTATTCGAGCTTTCTTTGCTATATCTTCCCGTGTAAGGCTTCTCGGAAGGGGGGGGGTCTCGATCTGATGACTTTGGAATGTTCCTTTGAGAGCCAAGTTCTATGATACTGCCGACTACACAACAATACGCGGAGAAATGCACAAGGGGGGCCTTGAATCCGTGTCACCAGACCTGGTTATCTGCAGGAACATAAATAGTATTTGTTATAGACAGTCTTAGAGTAGGTCACGACACAGGACCACATACTAGTACAATGACAAATTATGCTGACCTAAGTAATAAATTCAAAACAGCAGAGCTAATAGCCCTATGGTATGAAAAAAGAAGAGAGGCCCATAAGGACATAACATCTGCAGAATAATGAGGTTCATAAGACATGTACCGGAAGAACTGAAAGGACCACATACCAAGAGTACAATGCCGAATTGTAGAAAAGCCAAATTAGTTCTTGAATATAATTTTCGGGAAAGCTGGCCCTTACGATGTACAGAGTGTCCCAAAAGTCTCCATACATAGGGAATAATAATTAATAGTAATAGTAATAATAATAATAATAATAATAATAATAATCATGGTTTATTTAACCTGGCAGAGTTAAGGCCATATGACCTTCTCTAAAACTCAACCAGAAGTAGACCTGCGTTACAAAAAACACTCCAAATTTACGCACAAAACTGAAGAAGATAATCATAATATTATGTAAACAACAAGTCAGTAGAAATCAGACATAATATACATATAACATATATAAAGAAGGAAAAATGCATAATAAAATGTGAACAGTAGTTCAAAATAAATGAGAATGTAAAGTATAAAAATATAAGACAATAATAATATTGATAATAATAATAATAATAATAATAATAATAATAATAATAACAACAATGATAATAAAGTGTATATATGTATGTGTATGTATTTATTCACACTGAAAATGGGTATATACCCGGTGGCAGTGGTAACTAATTACACCCAATAATGACAATTAATAACAAAAACAACTAACAAAAATACAATTAATAATAATAATAATAATAATAATAATAATAATAATAATAATAATAATGAGCATCCTAAATTAAACGAAGCATGGTCACTTAAAATAACATTTAAAGTAAATTTAATTTGTATCTTAACCTTAAGTTCGAACTAATACTCACGAGTATGATATGTTCATATTGATGATGATAATGATAATGATGATATGATGATAATTATAATAACAATAACAATAATAATTAACATCCTAAATTAAATAAAGCACGATCACTTAAAATAACATTTAAAGTAAATTTAATTTGTATCTTAACCTTAAGTTCGAACTAATACTCACGAGTATGATATGTTCATGTTCATATTGATGATGATGATGATGATGATGATGATGATAATAATAATAATAATAATAATAATAATAGTTGGAATATCAGTTAAAAATAGAAATGTCACATGTGTTCAATATAACGGTTTTCGAAATTCAGGCACAGGTCAGTGAATGTTTTCCAACCTGTTCTGATGCAAAAGCTATAATATGTCCGTCGCCACATGACAGACATCGACGATAAGGGCTTGCAGATAAAAAGATATTGAGGGAAATCAAGAAATATCAATTTTTCGCGATTTTATTGTATACAGTGCATTCTATAGGTGGCAACTGGGATTACAGAACTGTCAAATGACAGAAAAAAAATTAAAAGTGAAAATGTCTGTGTAAGGTAACGTTGGACTTTGGTACACTGATTAAAGACCAGGAATGTTCAGGTATTAAAGCTTGTTTTTCTCGTTCATGATGTGTCGTGACATTCCCTGTTTTCTTCCTACACTTTTATGATGTTGCAAGTCCCTGATTTTCTCGTGGCAGACTTGCAACTTCAGGTGATCCCAGAGGTAAAAATCAAGATGTGTGATATCTGGGGAGTGGGTTGGTCACATTGAGCACACTATGTGAAATTTTTATTTTGAATTTAAATTTCCTATGTATTGAGACTTTTGGGACACTCTATATAAAGAGACAATTGTATAAAATATTTGGAGTCGGAACAGGGTAAGAAATGCTAATGGGTGAGGTTATCATTAACGTAAATTTATCCCTATTACAGGTCACGGGGGACTACATGGTAGCGGAGATGAGACACCCACCTTTGCAGACAATCGGCATTAGTAGCAGTAGGGATGTCAGTCCTATTTGCTTGCCGCTATTACTCCTAAGAAAATATACTTGATAATCTTTTCTGTTGGAGGTTAAGTGAACCCCAGGGCTATATTGCGGCCGGAGAAAATGTACGACCCCATCGGAATCGAACCCGTGACATTCCAGCTTGGAGCGATGCGTATTAATCGCGACGCCATCGCGCGCTTCTGTTGCTTTACTGTTAATATTAAACTTGTGACGATAGCGAAGACGATAAATTGTAGACCATACGAATATAACGAAGTGAGAATTGGCTATGTAAATCCATTCTTCTAGAGACTTCTTGTTTGCTCCAATTCGTATACTGGGTGTTCAGTTCAAAATGTGTCTTGGCTCGCTGCATGCCGTCATATGGCTAGCTGATGAGCCTAGAGAATTCAATCTTCGTACACTTCCGCAGCTCAGGTGTATAATCTAAGAGGCAGAGAAGTTGGCTAGCAAGTACGGCGTTCATTCTGAAGAGTACGTGCCGATACGTACGGTAACGCCGGTAGTGGCAGGAATGTGAACTGTTTGGAAATACGTACTGTCGAGATATGGGGAGAGGGTTAAGACGATTACTTACGTATTTGTTGACATTAACTTCGACGGTCAACATGGACACGGAGCATTTGATTTGTGTTGTGGAATGTTACCATACGCAACCGATGATAACAAATACCCTGCGTACGACTTGCCGGCGCAAAACACAGTTCGAAAGAGGTTATGGTAGCACACAGACCGTACAGACCGCCATCTGTTGCTACGACGTTCAAGTTATACCGTACACATTCTCAAGTTCAGATTGAAGAACGCCTTAAATAATAGGCAACTTCTCTAACATATAAACTGAAACTCGCTTCAAATCGGTAACCCAACAACAGTGACGTCATGACACACTTTGAAATAAACACCCAGTATTTGATCTGGTTATAAGGATACATAAGCTAATTGGATTTCCAAGACATGTCACATATTTTAAGAAAGAGAGAGAATTAGGGCACTGAAAAATGAAAATGCATAATATTGTAGATAAAAAATGACACTAATCAGAATGAATGAGTAAACATACATAAACAGTCTTTATCTTTAGTGAAAATCGTGCATAATTATGTCACGTTATCGTACCATGGCCGCAAAATATTACCATGATGTCAAGACTTCTATTATGATGGCATAACTTGTGCCATAAAGTTAACATTATGCAACGATTTGCCATTTTTTCTTTCAACAGGACTAGATATTTCTTTAATGTCACTAGAATCACTGATATTAATATCTTCACACACAGCTTCTGAACTATTAGCACTGCCTAAATGAAAGATCCGGATCGAAGCCAGTTTTTCATTTTGCATAATGGACACTATTTAACAGACACATAGACAACTACTAGCGTGTACCACCACGGCCGACTTGATGCTCCCTTCACTTCAAGTCGGCCGTGGTACCACATAAGAAGGATTTCAAACAAATAATTGCTAAAAGGCAAGCGAAGAATCAACAATGCACAGAATTTGTTTTAAGTTACTTGTGATTGGCTACAAAAATATAATTAGAAAAGTATTGCAATTTGAATTTCTGGATCTGATTCTTCCGGATTTTTAAATAGGCGGAGTCTAAAATTTCTTATATCGTCAATGCAGAAACATGCCCGATTTTCAACAAGTAAATATGCAATTTGGCACGTTCTCTTATTGGTGTACAACGTACAGTACGTAACCATTTCAGTGTGCAGATTGGGTGTAGGCAAAACTATTAAGAAAGTCATAAATACATGAAATGGTTCGGTACTTTGGTCCTCTGTTACGAATTCGGGTGGTCCTTGGCTGGGTTACAGACGCGGGATGTGCAGGGAAAAGATGGCGAGAAACACCACGTTCATAGTGCTTTAAATCCCTCTTTTGTTGCTGAGAGTAGAGTGGGAATTCAGTAGACGGGTAGGGTAATAAATTTCATAAAATGTCAGTACTGGGAGAAAAAGTGAATGGCGATTGCCATGTGTCATTTCCAAACTGAGATTTTCAGCTATAGTGTGATACGCAATTCGTTTGGATTTTATTTTTTCTTCTGTCTTTTTTGAAGGACCACGAGGGCAGACCGCGGACCATAGTTTGAGAAACGCTGATATACATAATCCTTCCTCCTTCCTTGATGCCTGCGCACGACGTCAAGGTAAGAAAAATGCGCTTGCTTTGACATCACTGTCAAACATATTTCGTACATGTAGTGAAGTGAAAACATTTGAAGACATTATTTCAAAAACAGCCCTTGTCAAAAATGTCGATATTTCAGGAAAACAAAAAAACAACCCCCAGTCCATGTAACTTATGACATCGAAATAAAAAAAGGTAGACTCTTTCTTCAGGATATAAGAATCAGATATATAATAAACACATTTAAGTCTTTACATATTAGAGACCTATAATTAATTACTGAATGTGGGAGCGTGTGACATGGGCTATTTTTGTATTAAAATAATACAAATGGAGATTGTAATGTTATTACTTCAGCAGTCAATATTGTATTGCAATATCAGTAAATTATCAGGAAATCACAACATATATTAATAACTTTCTTCTCCACTGCTCTTGTCAGACCCTTCAATGTCTACAACATGTGTATTGGTAGTTTCCGTTTCTGAAACAGGTTGGAGGCTTTCAAAGAACGGGCGGTTTTCTGGAGACAATAGTCCACACAGTTTTTTCAGGTCCTCCATTTTTATTGCTTAATCTTCAAGGGTTCATTGTAAAGAGGTGCAAACATAGTTCTTGAGGTATTGGTACCCTTTTACGGATATGCACAGATCTCCATGGCCCCGAATAAATGTCCCTTACTCCTACATGTGGGGAGTCTCTGTCAATCCTATACATTCTCAGCTGCTTCAGCTAGAAGACTGAGAAAAATAGGGCTCCACTGTAGCCATGATGATGTTGAGAAAATCACTTCAAAAGGTTTTGGATGAACTCTGCAGCTAGCTATTATATCATCCCACTGATTTGGAGTTTGCACAAAGGCAAGCTGCCACATATTTCTCTAAGTGATTAGTATGTTATTTTCCCTCTACTTTAATTTTCTTAATAAAATCTTCCTTTGTGCTCTTCCGTTTTTTTTTCCTGAAAATTTTATCTATTTCCATCGTTACTATCCATGATGTACAAGAAACTAAAATGGAATGCTCAATGCCTGTTCATTGTTGCAATGTGAAACATTTAAATATTTATTCAATTTAACACAATACCGTCAGTAATTATTACATAATGCATAATGCACCTAATTAATTCAGTGCTGAAAAATTTAACAAAAGAACAACCCATGTCAGCTGACAAGGGCAATTTTTGTTCGAAAGCAGAATGACATGGGCTGTTTTTGTAGAATCGGTGTTTTTTCTTATGGCTACTGTGCCTGACACAAGTCGTTTTTGGCTTTTAAACACATTTCAGATTGTGGAAAAAATGTGGCTCCACGTGATGGTGCTCTTAACTCATTTTCGTTAAAAATTGACAAGGGCTGTTTTTGTAATAATGTCTTCATTTGCATTGTATTAAAATAACAAGTACTTCATGGATTTCATAACTTTAAGTACCAAGCCTTTGGTACATCGTCTGTCTCCTTTCGTCCGAAGATGGAGCCTACTGCAACTATTAAACCATATCCGCGTGAGAAAGTACGAACAACGAATTTCTACGTGTAATTCCGGTTACTCTGGTCCGTTTCTGTGTATGAAACCGCAGCTTTCCCGAAGGCTAATTGACATAAGAGTTGTAAGATCCTTGTTTTTATTCTCCCAACACCAACACAGCTTTATTGACATAACCACCATTATAATATTAGTAGAATAACCTGTATTAGGAAGTTTTGAGTTATATAATTTTCTCCATCCTTGGATGGATTTACAATACAAGTGGAAAGCTCATGAGAAAAAAAAAAGCGTATCCCCGGTTTTCTACGCGTTGCATTGAAGAGAAAGTTACGTTACCATAGCTTCAAAACCAATGCCTATGAAATAGACGTAAGGTACTACAAATTAACAATGTTAAATGTACGCATTATGGCTACTTAACTTGTAAAGAATTACCAATAACTACACAGTTTTGCAACATTCTTTGACTCTTTCCTTACTAATGTGGAGTAAAAATAATATAATTAACAAAATGGTGTCATGGAGAAGACATATTTTCTCATATATTTACGCGTTTTGTAATAGTTCAGTTCTGTATCTTATCACCAGACATATTTCTCTTTACTGCACATTTTTACGAACCACCTTTGAAACGAGGGCATATGAAATCATTTACTGTGCAACGAAATAAGAAGTTTAAATCTGTATACAGGGTGATTCATGAGGATTTACCGTCACTTACGGAGCTTATTTCCGAAGACATTCTGAGCAAAAAATGTCATATAAACATTTGTCCTAATCTCAATATTTTCAAAGTTACATTAATTTGAAGTTGTTTGTAAAATACCCTTTTTATTCAGTTTTAAGGATAAAAAAATATTACAAATAGACAATGAACTATTCAGAAGTGTCATTTCTTTAATTATCTACTGTTCTGAAGCTAAAAATGCGTTGTTAATTTTTTTGCACAAATTTTATTTTTCAATTTTTAACTAAAAATGACATTATTCTTACGCACTTATAAAAAAATTGCTACAAATCAAACGAATTTAGGAACTTGATTCTTTATGCACCATAATATACAGTCTTAAAGAATTTACAAGAGTAACGTGATTTGTAACAATTGTTATCATAAAAGCCTAAGAAAATGTAATTTTGTAGTTAAAAATCGAAAAAAAAAAATTGTACGAAGGAACTATGAAATTCACAACACATTTTTAGCTTCAAAATACAAGCTAATTAAAGAAATGATACTCATGACTACTTCATTTTTTATCTGTAATATTATTTTACCCTTAAAACTCAAGAGTAACGGTATTTTACAAACAACTTCAAATTAGTGTAATTCTGAAAATATTGAGATTAGGACAAATGTTTACATGACTTTTTTTTTTTTGCTCAGAATGTCTTCGGAAATAAGCTCCGTAAGTGACGGTAAATCCTCGTGAATCACCCTGTACAATGGAGATGTGTCGATACAACAATTTCTCGACATTCGATATTCGATACCGAGGCTTGTTTCAGATTTTCGACACCCATTCGATACTAAAACTTTTAAAAGCCGAAACTGAAAATACAACACAAAATAAATAAACTTTGAAGAGCATTGCAGTCCACACCTGTGGAGTAACGGTCAGCGCATCTGGCCGCGAAACTAGGTGGCCCGGGTTCGAATCCCGGTAGGGGCAAGTTACCTGGTTGAGCTTTTTTTCCGGGGTTTTCCCTCAACCCAATACGAGCAAATGCTGGGTAACTTTCGGTGCTGGATCCCGGACTCATTTCACCGGCATTATCATCTTCATTTCATTCAGACGCTAAATAACCTGAGATGTTGATACAGAGTCGTAAAATAACCCAATAATAAAAAAAAAAAGAGCATTGCAAATTTGAATACTTCACTAATCTATTCTGCGCCTCATTGGTTACGTCATATTTAAGAAATGCAGTAGGTAAGGGATTTCTACATTTAATAAAATTATTTTTCTGGGGAATACCGAACCTTGTATATTACACTTACACACGTGTCTGTGTTCTTAGCCACTATTCCTTAAACAAGTGTGACACAGTTACCATAACAACGAAATGCATATGAAAAAATTCAATCCCTCTAAAAACATAATGGTATCTGTTAACTGTTAATAAGTACAGGAGATAAGCAATTTCAAACCGGGATCTTACTTTAGAATAACCTTATATAGAAACCGTTCAATACGCGAAAGAAATCAAAGGTCTTCCTTTTCGGATTATAAACAACACCTTTCTTGTGAAAACCAGTAACTAAAAGTTCAACTTCCTATTTGGTTGTATAGTAAGGTATTTCATTTTATGTAGATATCCTAAATAACTGTTGAAGAAAACAAATTAGAAACAATCACGTCATTCGTAGCATGCAGGGTTGTCAGAGTCTCTCGTCAGGAATCCAGGACAGGTGAAGATACTGCATACCTGAAGGAGTAAGGTACAACTTACAGCAGTAACATTTTAGGAAATATTCAACATTTTTTTTCCTCCATTACTGTATCTTGTACCATAATGAAAATTGGTATGTATAAAACACTGTCCTTCTGCTATATGAAAAAAATAGTAATATACGTTACAAGAGCGGTATGTTGACGTTTTCATGGTCGAGGAAAAGATTGAAAAAGCGAAACGTAGTTGAGCTTTTTTAATTTCCGAGAACATGAAAACAAACATACCGCTCGTGTATCGTACATTATTTTGTGCGAAGATCGTTTATTACATGCCTGAAAGACAAATTTCTAATTAGTTGCAATGAAATCTCCATCTTGGTTTCTGTTTAATGACGGCAACTTCGGAACACCAAAATATCTTTCTTCAACATTGTTGCTGTAAAATGTTTTCTGTGTTTACTATACTCCAGCAGGCCGTGATATACGTCTGTATTTTTTTTCCCCCAGTCTATAAATGCGAACTTAAAACAAACGGTAAGGTTATGTAATGATTTATTTTTCATTTTAATATTTTAACAATATTATTTATATAACATATTGCAGTAATAACATCGGCATCTGGAATCTCGTTGATTTTTTCACGGCTTCCTTAATGTTACTTGTATCAGGAATGCAATAAGTTTCGTTGAGTAGTAGACTTTACTTAATTTTTGCAAATATTTAAAAAACAATAATTGGCATTGCAATTTAGGTGAAATTGCAGTGGTAAGTTTCCAATTTATAATTATTACTATGTTAAACGCCTCTAAAAATAATATGTTAAAAGCCTAAAGCAGTAAAATGAATGTCGCGCTTATGCGGTAAGAAGAGGGAAATTGTTATGTGTGTTACGTTGGGAATACTGAATGTGGTATTTCACACTTACCGCGTATTGGTTCTGTGCGGAAAACAAGCAAATACGCACGATCTCGCACAAAATATTTTTACGATTAAAAAAATATTTCAAAATTCAAAATGGTGGCAGTTCACTGTGCAGTGATGAAGCGTTTCACTCATAAACTTGTCTACTTTTTCATGTTCGCTCTCTTTTATTTTATTGCTGAAACTCATGTTTACAATATCTTGCTCTTTTAACTACATTCCTTAATAAATATTTTTTTTTTATTTTGTATTAGAAGAAAATACTGATATTTGACTATTTTTTAAATAAATTTATTTTTTATCAGACAATCTATCAAAGATGAAGACGTGACCTTGCACCATATTGTAGATATAACATGCATAAATACACACAAAAATTTTCATCAGAGAATGTTGGATAGTTTTTGAGTTATGTGGGAAACGCTTCATCACTGCACAGTGAACTGAATTTTGAAAAATAAATGTAAACAATTTTTTAAATCTTAAAAATATTTTTTCATATAGCAGGAGGACAGTGTTTTACATATACTAATTTTCATTACTGTACAAGAATGGAGGAAAAAATGTTGAATATTTCCGAAATTTTACTGCTGTAAGCTGTACCTAACCCCTTAACATGATTACACATTTGAATTATCAATATTGTAATACAACTGATTTTATTCGTTTTATGTATTTCAACTAATTATATAGGGCCTAAACGTTTAATTTTGTTAAAATTTTTACGAGATCACGAAATTTCCTTTGAATTATTGATAGTTTGGAAAAATAATGTCATATTACAGTCTGATCTATGCAGAAAAATGCATGATACAGTGTTTAGATTCTATCAATAATAAATCAACTTTCAAAGAGAGTGAAGAATAAAGATACTGTATAATACCTAACACATAAAATAAAATCTGATCCGTTTGGGTATGGATAATTTTAATTTATTGTTCTAAAGCTAAGTATGCAAAATTTCTTGCTGGTTATATTAAAAGATGGGAGTTTCCACATATGACAATCAACAATGCATAATTTCAAAGGACAAATGAAAATCGTAGATGATTAAAATGGCTATTACAAATCAACAGCGGACACAACATGTTCTTTGGTATGCTAAATTTGAGAGTGTTAAAAGAGCTCAAAGGGAATTTCGACGTGAGTATGGTGTGCGTAATGTACCTAAATACGATTCCATGATGTTGTGGTATCGAACATTTGTAGAAACAGGTTTTGTGTTAAAAACATGCAGGAGGTCGCAGGCAAAACCCAGTACGAGAAGCAGCTATCTCTTGGCTTGGCCCCCAAACTCCCCAGATCTAACCCCACCTGACTTCTTCGTGTGGGGTTTTGTTAAAGACATTGTCTATTCACAGGATCCCAGGAACATTGATGATCTGAGAGTAAAAATTACTCAAGCTTTTCAACAAATCACCCCTCTTATGTTACAACGGACATGGGCTGAATTGCATCATCGTTATGAGTTGTGCAGGGTGCGCAATGGGGGTCATGTTGACCTCTGAGGAATCTCCCGTCTTTCAGTGTTGTATGCACAAAGTTTCAACAAATAAAGTTCAGTAGTAAATGTTTTACGATGTTTTTATTTTATCCGTATAAACGGATTACCCTGCATTATAGTTTTTATTTAAATACAACCAGCTGGCGGCACTGACGACAGCATTGAATATAGGTTGGACAGGGTCTTGAAAAAATTAACAAGGCATTTTAAAAATAATTTTACAGAAATGAGCAAAGAACTGTATTTTCCCAATATTTTTGACATTCCGAGACAAATATAATTCAATCCAGGACACAAACACAACATTAAAATCCAGAATAATCCTGGGAAATCCAGGACGTCTGGCAACCCTGGTAGCATGAAGACGGAACTGAAACTGAACGGCTACGAGATATAATGTGAAGGTATGTGTCATCTCTGTAACACTTCTTTTGGGGAGGGGGCGGAGAAATTTAGTGGTCTGTTATTAGCGTGTCAGAATATCATTGTTTAGAGCAGGGGTCGTGCACTAGGGTGCACTCCGTAGCTGCTAGCGGGTATGCTCTCTATCTCTCCCTGTTGCACGACGGTGCACACTGGACAGCACCGCGTACCCTTTGCACATTTCAGCGAGTGCTGACGACCACTGGTTTAGAGCATACCTGCACAAACAGCGCTCAACGAGCGCGCGCGCTTCTTCGGAGCGGGAAAGCCGTGTTTACCGCTCGCCGAAACGGAGAGGAAGATACGTCAGAATGACATAGACTTGCTATAGGTAGAGGAGAAGGAAACGACCACTCAGTTATCTAGTGGAGTGCAGTGTGTAGGCCTATGCTCAGTAACTGTTTCATGTTGCTTACCTACTGCTACAGTACAGTATGGAGGAATCTAAAAGACGGAACGTAACATTTAACATTTAACGATTTACAGCTCAAACTTATTGATCTTCAATGTGACCTAAGGGCTAAAGATCGTTTGAATAATACTACTAGCTTGGTTGAGTTTTACAAGACTAAACATTAGCAATAATATCCACAGGCTAGCTGTGAAAATGATTGCTATGTTTGGCTTCACATTTATATTTCTGAGCAACTGTTTTCTATAATCAACTTTAATAAAGGCAGACATCGAACATCTGTAACTGATGTTTCATTACGATCAGTAGACTACTGTTCCTTTCAGCTGCCAACAGCATAAAACCCCGTTTTGATGTACTGATAAATAAAAATATAACAAAATGATATTGTGCATTTAAGTAGCTATAGGATTTCTATTATTTCAGTAAAATAAATATTTCTTTATTAATTAATAATAGTCCAAGATAGTTTTGCAAACACTGAACTGGAATTCATTTCATAAACACTCGTAATAGTACTTCTTTTCGTGTATATTTTGTACGAGATCACCCCTTCTTCCAGTCCACCCTTATACAGAGCGCAGCTAATATCTGCATTCCGCTCATGAGCTGTAAGCCGGCTCGGAGAGCGCAAACCTTGTGCAGGCCTGGTTTAGAGGACAACATAGGACAACGAGTAGATGAGAAATATTCCCTGTCCTTATGAATTGGACATGAATTGACACGTCCTTGCGGAAAATGAAATCTTGACCTCCCTAATTTGAAGGCAGAAACGTTACCAACTGAGCAATAGGAAGGCCAAACTAACCGAAATAAAGACAATTAATAACTCTGGTTTCTAGATTTCATGAAGTGAGAGAATAAAATTCATTGTGCACTTATTATTACAAGGAACTAGCTTTCGGTTTACAGTACTGGAACATCATTACGTCTCTTGAAATGTTTAGAATCGCTATCTTTCATTTCTGCATCTCTGGCGAAACTTCTATTCACCGGACGAACAGATGGAGCGAGAGGCTGTGAAACTCGTCTTTCATACAAGTCAGCTTTCCTTATACAAGGATGACGTGTTTGCCATTTGGTTTCCAATTGCAAAACTTCCGTAATTCCTACTCGACCGCCAGGAAGTAAACCTGTTTTAAAATCCTTAGTTCGGCACCACATAACTCGTCTGCACGAATGACATAATTTAAGTACCTACACTTTCCAGCTCCTTGTACTAGTATTACTGACAGAGTCGATGCTATCATTATCAAACAGATGTAATTAATTTTGCACGATATTGCTGCGTGGTTTTCTCGGCAGTTAAAGCGCCGTTCAACATATCACGCCTTAAGGGAAGACTTCACTGAAAATCATTAAAATTTTTCCAAATTTTTTTAGCTATTTCACTTATTCAGAATTTATATTTTCATACCCCAAATGGATTCAGCCTAATTCTGATTACAAATACTCGTATGTTTACACTTTTTAAATTAAGGCTGGAAGGGGGCGTGGAATTTAAAGAGCTGTCAAATTTGTTTTTCATCGAAGAATTCTTTTTTGAAATTTCTGATTACAAATCCAGTAACTTTTTGTTGGCTCCCTGAAGTTCCTAGATGAATGTAGCGGAGGAGAATATTAATTTACATAACTATTCATTTAATTTTCAAATCTATTTTTCTGTGTTCATTTTTGTTGATTCAACACCAACTTTCTTGTGCCAAATATTAATCAATCTGGATGAAATTTATACTGCAAGTATTTATGAGGTAGCTGCATGTTTCTATGCATTTATTTTATGAGAAATGCTGCTAGTTTATTTTATTAATATTTTTCTTAATGCTGCTAGTTTATTTTATTAATATTTTTCTTAAGAATATTAATAAAATAAACTAGCAGCATTTCTCACAAAATAAATGCATAGAAACATGCAGCTACCTTATAAATACTTGCAGTAAAAATTTCATCCAGATTCATTAATATCTGGCACAAGAAAGTTGGTGTTGAATCAACAAAAATGAACACAGAAAAATAGATTTGAAAATTAAATGAATATTTATGTAAATTAATATTCTCCTCCGCTACATTCATCTAGGAACTTCAGGGAGCCAACAAAAAGTTACTGGATTTGTAATCAGAAATTTTAAAAAAGAATTCTTCGATGAAAAACAATTCTGACAGCTATTTAAATTCCACGCCCCCTTCCCACCTTAATTTAAAAAGTGTAAACATACGAGTATTTGTAATCAGAATTGAGCTGAATCCATTTGGGGTATGAAAATATAAATTCTGAATAAGTGAAATAGCTAAAAAAATTTGGAAAAATGTTCATGATTTTGAGTGGAGTCTTCCCTTAAGTTAAGCTAACGGTACGGATGGAGTGGTAGTTCGAGTCTTTATAGGAAAAGAAATTTTCTCATGAAATTCCGACCACTTCTCAGTGTGCAAAAACGCAAATCTACGAGGCGTGTTCTTAAAGTAAGTTCCAAAAGGGTGTAGAAAGTAAATGGGAAGATACTTACAAACCATTTTTGTTGCATTGTATTCCCCACACTTCAATTACTTCTCACCATAATCTCCACCATTATTGAGACATTTATCGAGTCGTGGCACAAGTCTTTCTATCCCCTTATTGTAGAATTCACCCGCCTGCGAACCACTCTGCAACATTTGTGGAAAATTCAAGGAAAGCGAAGAAATTGTGAACCTCCCGTCCTCATGAATTTTTTCATCGACAGCACGCACCAAATCGTCATTGATCAAAGATGGCCGACCGGTATGCTGCTCGTCATGCACAGAGATGCGGCCCTCGTTGAACTTCCTAACCCATCTCCTGACCATTCCATCACTAATGGCATCACCATACACCTCACAAAGTTGACGATGAATGTCAGCTGGTTTGATGTTTCTCGCATTCAAGAAACGGATAACAGACCGCATCTCACAGTCGGCGGGGTGCTCGATCACTTTAAACATTTCAACTGATCACAGCTAACCACACACACGGACTGAAGCTCTGAAACTGCATGCACAGCTTGCCTGAGGACTGAAGAAGAAGACACGTATGCGCAAAATAACGATTGCAGCGATGCGACAGCTATAATTGAAAACGGAACTTACTTTAAGAACACGCCTCGTATATGGACAAAATTAATAACTTCTCTGGATTTCAACGGATTGTTATGACATTTTGTACAGATCTTACAGCTAACATATTTTTTGTGTAGAAAGTCTGATTACGTTTGAGTAAGAGAAATTACTCCTTTTTAGGTGGTGATTTTAGACAAAATTAATAACTTTTCTCCTATCTAACAGATTTTATGAAACATTGTACGGAAGTTGCAGGTAGCATGTATTCTTTTGTGTAAAAATTATATTTACGGTTCCATAAGACGAACTCCCGTGTGGAGTTGCTGATCTCCCATCGGGCGTCTCCCCAGGTGGCGGATAGGGGAATGCTCACCAGATATGGTGGGTACCGGGGAAATAAAACACCCGGGGGGACCAAAGTCAGCACTGTTGCCTTGCAGTAGTAGTTGATTCTACAAAGGCTAGGGGGAAGAAAACCCTGATAACAAATAACCTGGTCCTCCAGGTTGGGGGTTGATCATAAGGCCGACTCCCCTATATCGGAAAACAAAAAGGTTACGAATCCTCAACAAAGAAAAAGCCGAACGGATATCTGGAAACGACCTAGGAATGGAAAAGGACTATGGAGACAACGGGCGCAAGACAGAGACGAATGATTTCAATTGATTGAGGAAGCCCAGGCCCTTTATGGGCTGCTACCTCTATATAGGGGTGCATTTACACAAAATTAACTTCTCTCCTACTTAACAGATTTTTATTAAACTTTATACAAGAGTTACTTACATGTAGCATATATTTTTGTGTACAAACTCTGATTACATTTGTATGCCACCTAATTGTTGTACAAAGTTTCATAAAAATATATAGAAAAATTATTAATTTTATTTACATTCACTGCTATAAATGGGCAGTTTCTCTTATAGAAACATAATCAGACTTCGTAGACAAAAAAATATATACTACCTCTAACTTTTGTATAAAGTTTCATAAAAATCTGTTATATAGAGAGAAGTATTTAACTTTGTCAAAATAACGATTTATATTCACAATTACCTATCACTGTCTACATACTAACAACGATAGTATGCCTCCGCGTCCGAAGGTTTCTTTTCATAAAATGAAGATTGCTTTAGGCACGTCATTCGTCACAATTCCGGTAGCATGCATATATAAAACTGCCAGCATTCTTTAATAGTGGTTAGCATGATATAAAGCAGACATGGAGGTCAGGCGAAAGTTACACTTCCTAGTGTGTATATCATGATCAACTTGAGCGGAACAAATGAAAGTTGGTATAATCAACAAGACCAAAACAATCTTCGTCGAAATGTTGAGCATAGGTGGACCACCATTTTTAACCAGAAAATCCCGTTTATGATGCTGTATCTGGGAATATTTGGTATATTTTAGTGGAAATGTTACATTTTCATTCATCCATCATCATCATCATCATCATCATCATCGTCATCGTCATCATCATCATGTTTAGTAATAGGACTCTTTATGATGTGAATAGTGCAAGGTCACCGAATGAAATAATATGGGGAAAAGAAAAACTGGAGGTACACATTTAGCCCGGATTTGCACAAGATGAATTTTCACTGCCATATTGAGAATCAAACCCGCATCTATTAGAGTTTCGAATTTTGTTATTCCGAGTTAAGGTTAAGAATTGTTCAGATCTCACAGTATTTTCCTTCCTTAATTATTGTTTTCAAAAGTAAGAAGCAATTTGTATTATTTATTTATTGGCGACGATGGTACTTCATCTTGTTAAAAAGTGAACCTTGTTGGATTTGTATTGCTTGTAGTAAGAGCATGAAATGCAGGCGCTTTGACATCCCTGGTCTAAATTGTCCAAAATTTAAGATTTAATAATTACATTAATAATTATTTTACAGAAAGATGAAGTAGGCTATCTAATGTGTTCTATTTTTATAACCGTTGATTTTACGTGTTTACAAAAGTAAGTCATTTTTAAGCCCTAGATTTTGTTTAAACATTTGTATTAATTATATATATTATATATTATTTATATATATTATTTTTTATTATTATTTTAATGTACCGAAGTACATATGATATTTCCATGCAGATATTCTGCGTCATCATACGATGAAAGAGTAATGGAACGGAGAAAATTCTCTCCGGCGCCGGGATTTGAACCCGGGTTTTCAGATCTACGTGCTGATGCTTTATCCACTAAGCCACACCGGATATATATGATATGCGTAAATCACTTCGGATTTAAGACGGCGCTTAATCCGTCGGATCCCGGCCAACTAGTCACTCATAACGAGTGCACCTCAGCACATGTGTGGACTTCGGTCCTATGTTCATAGACATCTATGACGTAGTGCAGAGGGCGGCCACTAGAGGGAACCCAAGAGTTGGAACTTAATCAGAGACAATTCTGTCCGACGCCGGGGTGGTATCCGGTGTGGCTTAGTGGATAAAGCATCAGCACGTAGAGCTGAAAACCCGGGTTCAAATCCCGGCACCGGAGAGAATTTTCTCCGTTCCATTGCTCTTTCATCGTTAAACATTTGTGACTGAAGGGATTATCCTGATATAATTTGCATGCAAAAACATTTCTGGAGAGATACTATCTATATCTGTACCATTCCATTTGTGCTATTTTTTTAGTTGGTATCAACTACTGGGTTATTTAGCGTCGATGGTATTGGTGATAGCGAGATTGTATTTGGCGAGATGAGGCCGAGGATTCGCCATAGATTACCTGATATTTGTTTTGCGGTTGTGGAAAATCTCGGAAAAACCAAACCAGGTAATCAGTCCAAGCGGGAATCGAATCCACGCCCGGTCGCAACCCCGGATCAACATGCAAGCATCTCAGCCGACTGAACTATGCCGATGGCTTGATATATTCTTACGTAAAACATTATGAAATAATTGTCTAATGGCCGGTTTCTCCAAGTATTGTTAGAACATTTAACGAATATTAAACTTCGGAATATGTATGATAAGACTTTCTTGTGTTAAATTCTAACGTCCCTTGTTCACACGACCAGTTCTGAAGATGCGTAAGCAGCCATAGGGTGTGATCCAGCAGGCAGTGGTTAGAATTTAACACAAGGAAGTTTTATCATACATATTCTGAAGTGATACAGTGTTAAAAGTTGTGTGATCAAGATGCAGAATGTTAACTCTAAACAGTTTGTTAAATATAATTTTTTCATGTCTTCAACATTAGTTTGGTTTAACAGATTGTTAAATGTTTGTTAACTTTAAATATAGGATTTTAGGCAGTTAACTCATTTGACAGTAAATATGGCAGATGACATTACAGCTGTTCAAACAGAAGTTGTGAAAGTAATATTTTATGTCTCTCTATAAGGAAAGTTTCGTGAATGACATAATATTTAAAAGACACTTTGGAAC
>JAJSOF020000037.1:16520360-16575359 GCA_025594305.2 Periplaneta americana | reverse complement strand
GTGCTGTAGATAGTATAATATACACTGCATAATGAATACGTCCGAATGGATAGCTAAGTTAGTGAGTAAAAACACATTGTTGTTAATACAGTACTGTACTTTTATTAAAGAAAAACCTAATGAAAATTATCAAACTCAAAATCGCGATATTTCCTAGTTTACGTAAATGGATGAAATAGCTATTACAGTAAAATATATGCATTTATAATAATATACGCTGAAAGCTATTTATTCTCTCTCTCTCTCTCTCTCTCTCTCATATTTATATTGATTGGCATTAACAAAGTTATATGTTAGCGTCACTTACATTTTCTGTCTAGAGCAGGCTATTAGATAAATGCTATTCAACGTAAAAAAACTATAACATTCTGGCTACATAAATCATACTCCTATTGATTTCATTAAATTTTATGCCGCGAGTTCATTTATAATTGCTTTTTCTGAGATTATTTTTACCTGGCAAGTTACTATGCATTTCATATTTGAGGCGCTCAGAGCACAAATGGCCCAACCTACAATGTTTGCATATTGAATTTATTACTTCAAAGAACTCCTCATGTTTTCTTCAAAGAGTAAATCGGCATAATCATCATTCCCAGTTTTTCCATGAGATTTCAGCATGAGTATCGTTTGTGTATTCCGCACTATTACAAACATGTAAAGTGAGTTGGGCCATTTGTGCGCTGAGCGCCTCATTTTTCCGCCTGACCTTTTATTTTGAATGATGTTTCTGTAGTCTCTAATTAAAAATTAATATTTCTTTCTTGTCTACAAAGTATATGATTATGTCTCGTGACGAGAATATTGTACGAAATGGAAATATAAAAATTGGAAATTAATCTTTTGAAGAGCTGGAGAAGTTCAAATATCTTGGATCAACAGTAACAAATATAAATGATACTCGGGAGGAAATTAAACACAAAAAAATATATATATATATATATATATATATATATATATATATATGGGAAATGCCTGTTATTATTCGGTTGAGAAACTTTTATCATCCAGTCTGCTGTCAAAAAATCTAAAAGTTAGAATTTATAAAGCAGTTATATTACCGGTTGTTCTTTATCGTTGTGAAACTTGGACTCTCACTTTGAGAGAGGAACGTAGGTTAAGGGTTTTTGAGAATAAGGTTCTCAGGAAAATATTTGGGGCTAAGAGGGATGAAGTTACAGGAGAATGGAGAAAGTTACACAACGCAGAACTGCACGCATTGTATTCTTCACCTGACATAATTAGTAACATTAAATCCAGACGTTTGAGATGGGCAGGGCATGTAGCACGAATGGGCGAATCCAGAAATGCATATAGTGTGTTAGTTGGGAGGCCGTAGGAAAAAGCCTTTGGGGAGGCAGAGACGTAGATGGGAAGATAATATTAAAATGGATTTAAGGGAGGTGGGATATGATGATAGAGAATGGATTAATCTTGCTCAGGATAGGGACCGATGGTGGGCCTATGTCAGGGCGGCAATGAACCTCCGGGTTCCTTAAGCGCCAGTAAGTAAGTAAGTAAGTAAGTATTACTTTCTTGTCTAACTTGAAATTATAGCCTTTCTTCTTTGTGTCTATTTTTTGTGTTTTCTGTCATTCTCATTTTCACAGATGTATTTTTACAATAATAATAATAATAATAATAATAATAATAATAATAATAATAATAATTTCTAACAAATATAGGCCTACAGAAGAATATTAGTTTGAGTGACCAATCAAGATATTTCTGTATCATGACTTTTACTTTTACAAAACTTGGCAACCCTTTCTACGCTGCTGTTGGAGCACACATGATATTTCATATGCATACATTCCAAATAAATTGACCCCGAGACCAAAACCCGCATTGATGGACAGAAAGAAAGGATTCCAGTAACTTCATTTTCAGTATAAGATATGTTAAAACTGTTTATTTTTGCAAAAATCTCTTAATTTTTAAATATCAAAATATTCAATACTTCATGTAACAAGAAATTAAGAGGGAAGAACTCGAAATGAATGGCAGTCGTAAATAGTTTAGAAACTGTAGACAATTAACTAGAAATAAAAGAAACAACTTGCAACTCAGATTTAATGTGCTTAAATTTCACGCAACTTCATTTTTAACGACTACATAGGTTACCAAACTGCATTGAAGTCTTTCATATACTGTGAAAAACAAGTGACGCGAGATAAATTTTTATATAGGCTAATTAAGGAAATGGAACATTGTGTGTGTTTTGTGATAGCCTGTAGACTGAGGAAGAACATTTAAATTAAGACGCTTGGTTCTAGACCAGTTTCTATCTGATGCTTTTCCAATTCTCTGCGGACTAAAGCAAGGAGATGCACTATCACCTTTACTTTTTAACTTTGCTCTAGAATATGCCATTAGCAAAGTTCAGGATAACAGAGAGGGTTTGGAGTTGAACGGGTTATATCAGCTGCTTGTCTATGCGGATGACGTGAATATGTTAGGAGAAAATCCACAAACGATTAGGGAAAACACGGGAATTTTACTTGAAGCAACTAAAGTGATAGGTTTGGAAGTAAATCCCGAAAAGACAAAGTATATGATTATGTTCTCGTGACCAGAATATTGTACGAAATGGAAATATAAAAATTGGAGATTTATTCTTTGAAGAGGTGGAAAAATGGAAATATCTTGGAGCAATTGTGACAAATATAAATCATACTCGGGAGGAAATTAAACGCAGAATAAATATGGGAAATGCGTATTATTATTCGGTTCAGAAGCTTTTGTCATCTAGTCTGCTGTCAAAAATCTGAAACTTAAAATTTATAAAACAGTTATATTATCGGTTGTTCTATATGGTTGTGAAACTTGGACTCTCACTTTGAGAGGGGAACAGAGATTAAGGGTGTTTGAGAATAAGGTGCTTAGGAAAATATTTGGGGCTAAGAGGGATAAAGTTACAGGAGAATGGAGAAAGTTACACAACGCAGAACTGCACGCATTGTATTCTTCACCTGACATAATTAGGAACATGAAATCCTGATGTTTGAGATGGACAGGGCATGTAGCACGTATGGGCGAATCCAGAAATGTATATAGTGTGTTAGTTGGGAGGCCGGAGGGAAAAAGAGCTTTGGGAGACCGAGACGTAGATGGAAGGATAATATTGAAATGGATTTGAGGGAGGTGGAATATGATGATAGAGACTGGATTAATTTTGCACAGGATAGGGACCGAGGACGGGCTTATGTGAGGGCGGCAATGAACCTGCGGGTTCCTTAAAAGCCATTTGTAAGTAAATAAGCAAGGTTCCTTGAAAAAACAGGTGTCTATTTGGAAACGTTTCCATGTGAACTACTTAAAAGCGGCACATTTTATGCAAGTGGGGAAAAGATACGCTAAAATTACACAAATAAACATGTAAGTCTTTAAGTCACACCGCGTCCACCGCTGCGGAGAAACGGTTAGCATGTCTGACCGTGAAACGAGAGGGCCCGGGTTCAAATCCTGGTTGGGACAATTTGCCTGGTTGAAGTTTTTCCAGGGTTTTTCCTCAACCTAGTAATAATAATAATAATAATAATAATAATAATAATAATAATAATAATAATACTGTAGCGTATTGCTAGCAGTAAGGTACATATTTTTTTGTATAATAAGTACTCTAGTACCCCAGAAAGAGCACATACTTGTGCTCAGGGAGCATTCCATATAATTTTGAGAATTTTACTAAATAGCAGAATAAATAAGTAAGAAAGAAAAAGGAAAAACACTGACATCAGAATAATCGGAACTTAAAATTTTCTCTCTAAGTAATAATTTATGCTCGACCATGCCGAAATGTAGTAATTATACACCTGGTAGCTGTCCTTTAATGGACCTCATTAAAGTACACCTACTCATTAAAGGTCAGGTCTTTCAGCCAATGGCGACTCAGGTTACAACTGTTCAGCCAATGACAGGTCAGCTTTGTACCGTTATAAAACCGCAATTATCGATTATTCTCGGATATGCAATCGAAAGAGAATTAGCGAAAAGTCACGGAGGCTGGAAATCCAATACTGTCGCAGAAGGTTATGTTTTGTTACTATAATAATTAGCGTTAATTGTAAATAATATTCAAATAAATTCAATTTGTCATCTCGTTTTTCAATGTCGAATTCAATAATCAAGGTTATTAAATTATAATATTATCGAGTTTAACGGGACTACGTCAAAGTCAATGACATTATTGTTTCTCGGAAAAATCAATACTTTCGCGTCTGCGCACATCTCACAATTTACGACCTAGAACAAGGTCACTTCCGATCTTGTCAGATACAAATAAAATATATACATCTGAATACCGGTAATTTCAAGTTAGAAATATGGTCGAGCATAAAAAGTCGTATGAAACTCGCCTATAGTGGTAATTAAGAAGCTCGTATGAAAATTATGAAACTCGCTTGCGCTCGTTTCATAAATATCCATACTCGATTCTTAATTACTATCATTATAGGCTCGTTGCATAATGTACTATTATGATCGATTTTTTAAAATAAGGCGCATTAGTGAATTGTAAGTTTGGGAATTTCCCTTGACCGGAGTTGCTACTGTGATTATAAGCTACAGTTATGGTACATTTAGGTTCTGTCAAGCATATGTTGTCTGATATTTTAATTTTATATTTATGTGAATACAAATTAAATTATTTCTGTTTTTTATGTACGAAATTCTATAAGACATTGTTATAAATTTGATGGATATCAAAACTTTAAATTCTGAATACGACAATTCTGAAGGATAGTCAAGAGGTTTATTAAGGCATATTTTTATTATTATTTTCTGTAGCAGTGCTGAAACCAACCCATCACTTACAACACCACCTATTCGTTTGTTCAAGTTATACAGGAACATAGTTTTGTTTTTACTAACATTTTTAATATCAACCTGCCTATACTTTTGGATTAACGTTGAGAACTGGAAACACTATTTGTTACCCCTTCCACGACCGGAGTTCGATGATAAATCACTTTACTAAGTATAGGAGGGAAGAAAAGTAGTGCATCCATTTACATAAACTAGGCAATATTACGATTTTGACTTTGATAATTTTTGTTAGCTTTTTTATTTAATCAAACTACAGTACAGTATTAATAAGCGTTTTACTCACTAGCTAAGCTATCCAGGAGGACGTATTCATTATGCATGTATAGTATACTGTCTACAGCACATCAGCATACAATATGAAGAGGAATTTAAATTGAAAAATAATCAAAATCTGACATGTAAACAAATTGTTGAAAGTGATGGCTGTTCATTTCGATAAAGGCTTCAGTTCTTTTGAGAATATTATCGAAAACGTTTTTAAGCATATATTCTGAAATTGAATGTACTGTTTCTTGAATATAATTATTTAATTCTTCTATTATTTACAGTAACTCCCCCAGAATAATGCAAACACTCATGGACATGAAGTCCATAATCTGCGCCTGTTGAAATAATTCTGTACTCTTAGTTATAAACGAGTACCTTACGGGCTGTAAATTCAATATTCGCTTCTGCTCGATAAGCACAGATAAATTTACTCAGACATGCTATCTACTGTCTAAGTGGTTATGTCGCAGGTCGTAGAAAATGGTGGAACTCACGTGACAGTTATTTACTTAACGAGGCCTTTTTATATAATATATTTTAAACAGTTGTATAATATTACGTAGATATCAAATTCCTAACAGCAAATGTTCTCAGAAAAGCGCTAAGACAGCCCAGCCACTAGCCTTTACAGAGGGGCCAGTAGAAACGGATGTTGAAAACGGGGATGAGACGTAACCAAACGGACGCAGAGTAGGCCTATCTGTGCGAAAATATGATTCAATAATGAATGATCTTTCTTCACTGGAAAATTCGACTATATTTCTGGAACGTACTACTCACTCACCAGTACTGTTTACTATGACCGTAAGACTATTTTGACTGTATATGCGGCCTTAATTCTGTGTGGAGGACTGGTGAAGTTTACTAGTAGAAGGGGTGGGAGTGAGGAATTAAAGGAATTTAAGAACGGATATCAGCCAAGGGTAAACGTGATCAAGGATGAGAATGGTGACTTGCTTGCAGACTCTCCATCAATCCTAAACAGATGGAAAAACTATTTTGCGCAACTATTAAATGTACATAGGCCAAATAGAAATGATCGGGACGAAATTGCGATAGAAAATCTGAAAAAGTACAAGTCTCCAGGTATCGACCAAATTCCAGCAGAATTAATACAAGAAGGTGGAAGTGCATTATATAGCGAAATTTATAAACTTGTATTTGCTATTTGGGAAAAGGAAATTGTACCAGAACAATGGAAGGTGTTCATAATTGTACCTATTTTTAAAAAGGGGACAAAACCAACTGTGGTAACTTTCGAGGAATATCACTTATGTTGACGTCGTACAAAATTTTGTCCAATATTCTTTGAGAAGATTAACTCCGTACGTAGATGAAATTATTGGGGATCATCAGTGCGGTTTTCGGCGTAATAGATCGATTATTGATCAGATTTTTGTATTCGACAGATAATGGAGAAAAATGGGAGTATAACGGTACAGTACATCAGTTATTCATGGATTTCAAAAAGGCATATGACTCGGTTAAGAGGGAAGTATTATATGATATTCTTATTGAATTTGGTATTCCCAAGAAATTAGTTCGATTAATTAAAATGTGTCTCAGTGAAACATACAGCAGAGTCCGTATAGGTCAGTTTCTATCTGATCCTTTTCCAATTCACTGCGGGCTAAAGCACGGAGATGCATTATCACCTTTACTTTTAACTTCGCTCTAGAATATGCCATTAGGAAAGTTCAGGATAACAGGCAGGGTTTGGAATTGAACGGGTTACATCAGCTTCTTGTCTATGCAGATGACGTGAATATGTTAGGAGAAAATACACAAACTGTTAGGGAAAAATACGGAAATTTTACTTGAAGCAAGTAAAGCAATAGGATTGGAAGTAAATCCCAAAAAGACAAAGTATATGATTATGTCTCGTGACTAGAATATTGTACGAAATGGAAATATAAAAATTGGAGATTTATCCTTCGAAGGGGTGGAAAATTCAAATATCTTGGAGCAACAGCAACAAATATAAATGACACTCGGGAGGAAATTAAACGCAGAATAAATATGGGCAATGGGTGTTATTATTCGGTTGAGAAGCTCTTATCATCCAGTCTGCTGTCCAAAATCCTGAAAGTTAGAATTTATAAAACAGTTATATTACCGGTTGTTCTGTATGGTTGTGAAACTTGGACTCTCACTCTGAGAGAGGAACATAGGTTAAGGATGTTTGAGAATAAGGTGCTTAGGAAAATATTTGGGACTAAGAGGGATGAAGTTACAGGAGAATGGAGAAAGTTACACAACACAGAACTGCACGCATTGTATTCTTCACCTGACATAATTAGGAACTTAAAATCCAGACGTTTGAGATGGGCAGGGCATGTAGCACGTATGGGCGAATCCAGAAATGCATATAGAGTGTTAGTTGGGAGACCGGAGGGAAAAAGACCTTTAGGGAGGCCGAGACGTAGATGGGAGGATAATATAAAAATGGATTTTAGGGAGGTGGGGTATGATGATATAGACTGGATTAATCTTGCACAGGATAGGGACCGATGGCGGGCTTATGTGAGGGCGGCAATGAACCTTCGGGTTCCTTAAAAGCCATTTGTAAGTAAGTAAGGTGGAGTGAAGTACGTTAAAAATTCAGGTGCAATAAAAATTGAAGTAAAATAAATGATGTCCCTGTATCTGTAAATGTGTGTAAGTACGAAAACCAAGAAAGAATATTGGGGAAAAGCGACTTTGACCCATCTTATATATCAACGTTTTTGGTATAGTAATGTATCTCAGATATTTCTTGAATAAGTTGTTTGTTCACCTCACACCTTTAGCATGGCAATGTCGAGTCCCTGAACTAAGTCACAGGTGGGCCTTGTAGGAGGCGTGTTAAGGTAATTTCAGACTCCATCCTCACAAATTAGAATTCCGGAGAAGTGAAGCATCAATGCCAGAGAAGTAGGTTAATAGTGCCTATTCTCAGCAAAATTTAGCCATTCAACTGGCTGATCTCGTGCACCCAAGGACCAGTGCGGTTGGGGGAGCCCGCTTAAAATTCGGCAGTAGCAAGTATGCATCATTCAGGACGCACGAAGCACCATGAAGGTCGAGGGTCAGACCTCGGATGGATTAGAGGTCAAGCGAGGAGAAAGTTTTTGTGACCGTGTAGGAAAACATTGTCACCTGTGCTCTGTCGTACATTGTCAGTTTCTAGTAACGATGTAGTATTGTATTAAAAAAAAATGTGTATTTTACGTATGTATCTCGGGTGCGGTTCGATTCCCGCTTGGGATGATTACCAGGTTGGGTATTTTCCGAGGTTATCCTCAACCGTAGGCTAAGGCGAATTAAAAAAAAAAAAAAAAAAACTTTATGAAAATGCCTCCTGACCCTTTCGGGTCTCAACGGAAAACAACCTGAGAATAGCACTTGTAAGAAGTTGCGAATCATGGGGAAAATTAATTCAAATTTACTTACTAACAAATGGCTTTTAAGGAACCTGCAGGTTCATTGCCGCCCTCACATAAGCCCGCCATCGGTCCCTATCCTGTACAAGAGTAATCCCATGTCTACCATCATATCCTACTTCCTCAAATCCATTTTAATATTATCCTCCCATCTACGTCTCGGCTTCCCCAAAGGTCTTTTCCTCCGGTCTTCCAACTAACACTCTATACGCATTTCTGGATTCGCCCATACGTGCTACATACCCTGCCCATCTCAAACGTCTGGATTTAATGTTCCTAATTATATCAGTTGAAAAATATGTGTGCAGTTCCGTGTTGTGTAACTTTCTTCATTCTCCTGTAACTTCATCCCTCTTAGCCCCAAATATTTGCCTAAGAACCTTATTCTCAAACACTCTTAATTTCTGTTCCTCTCTCAGAGTGAGAGCCCAACTTTCACAACCATACAGAACAACCGGTAATATAACTGTTTTATAAATTCTAACTTTCAGATTTTTTGACAGAAGACTAGATGACAAAAGCTTCTCAACTGAATAATAACAAGCATTTCCCATATTTATTCTGCGTTTAATTTCGTCCTGAGTGTAATTTATATTTGTTACTGTTGCTCCAAGATATTTGAATTTTTCCACCTCTTCGAAGGATAAATCTCCAATTTTTATGTTTCCATTTCGTACAATATTCTGGTCACAAGACATAATCATATACTTTGTCTTTTGGGATTTACTTCCAAAACTATCGCTTTACTTGCTTCAAGTAAAATTTCCGTGTTTTCCTAATCGTTTGTGGATTTTCTCCTAACATATTCACGTCATCCGCATGGACAAGAAGCTGATGTAACCTGTTCAATTTCAAACACTGTCTGTTATCCTGAACTTTCCTAATGGCATATTCTAGAGCGAAGTTAAAAAGGAAAGGTGATAATGCATCTCTTTGCTTTAGCCCGCAATGAATTGGAAAATTATCCGAAACTGACCTATACGGACTCTGCTGTACGTTTCACTGAAACAGATTTTAATTAATCGAACTAGTTTCTTGGGAATACCAGATTCAATAAGAATATCATATAAAACTTCTCTCTTAACTGAGTCATATGCCTTTTTGAAATCTATGAATAACTGATGTATTGTACCCTTATACTCCCATTTTTCTGCAATATTTGTCTAATACAAAAATCTGATCACTAGTCGATGTGTTACGCCTAAAACCACACTGATGATCTCCAATAATTTCATCTACGTACGGAGTTAATCTTCTCAAAAGAATATTGACAAAATTTTGTACGACGTCAACAAAAGTGATATTCCTCGAAAGTTACCACAGTTAGTGCCCCTTCTAAAAAATAGGTACAATTATGGACTACTTCCATTGTTCTGGTACAATTTCCTTTTCCCAAATAGCGAATACAAGTTTATAAATTTCGCTAGATAATGCGCTTCCACCCTCTTGTAAATTAATTTAAATAAAGAAAGAAAATGATGGCGATGAAGATGGTGATGGTTGTGGTAATGATAATATTAATGGTTATTTTTGTGATTGTCTTGTAGTAGTAATGACAATAATGTTGATGATGAAGATTATGATAGTGACAAAGGTGATACGGATGGTGACGACAATCAGGAGTAATGTTGGTGAGGTGTTTTAACAGCAGCTACGAAGAAGTTAACAGTGATGGTTTTGATTATCCATTATCTATTATCCATATAATCATCATCACTGTTAAAATGATAAAAATTAGACAAAGAATACATAATTTAAGGCACTACCAGCTCAGTTGATAGAGCAGCTGGCTACGAACTGGAAGGTCCGGGGTTCGATCCCAGGTGGTGACAGGATTTTTTCTCGTTGCCAAACTTTCAGAACGGCCCCGAGGTTCACTCAGCCTCCTATAAAATTGAGTACCGGGTCTTTCCT
Source organism: Periplaneta americana (assembly GCA_025594305.2). NCBI lineage: Eukaryota > Metazoa > Arthropoda > Insecta > Blattodea > Blattidae > Periplaneta > Periplaneta americana. The sequence continues at coordinate 16,564,929 of JAJSOF020000037.1, read as the reverse complement.
GGGGTAAAAGGCGGTCAGAGCGTGGTGCCGACCACACCACCTCATTCTAGTGCCGAGGTCATGGAAAGCATGGGGCTCTATCTCCATGCCCCCAAGTGCCTTCATGGCATGTTACGGGGATACCTTTACTTTACTTTACTTTACCTCGACATTTACATAAATAATCATACTTTAGCTATGAAGTCGAAAGATTCCTCAAATTGAGATTTGAAAACATATTTGGAAGTAGTTCTGTGTGTTACAGCTCGCAATGATAGCTAGCTTGTGTATTCGAGCTTTCTTTGCCATATCTTCCCGTGTAAGGCTTCTCGGAAGGGGGGTCTCGATCTGATGACTTTGGAATGTTCCTTTGTGAGCCATGTTCTATGATACTGCTGACTACACCAACAATACGCGGAGAAATGCACAAGGGGGCCTTGAATCCGTGTCACCAGACCTGGTTATCTGCAGGAACATAAATAGTATTTGTTATAGACAGTCTTAGAGTAGGTCACGACACAGGACCACATACTAGTACAATGACAAATTATGCTGACCTAAGTAATAAATTGAAAACAGCAGCGCTAATAGCCCTATGGTATGAAAAAAAGAAGAGAGGCCCATAAGGAAATAACATATGCAGAATAATGAGGTTCATAAGACGTGTACCGGAAGAACTCAAAGGACCACATACACAGACAACAATGCCAAATTATGGAAAAGCCAAATCAGTTCTTGAATATAATTTTCGGGAAAGCTGGCCCTTACGATGTACAGAGTGTCCCAAAAGTCTCAATACATAGGGAAATAATAATAATAATAATAATAATAATAATAATAATAATAATAATAATAATAATAATACTTACTTACTTAAGGAGATTCATTGCCACCCTCACATAAGCCCGCCATTGGTCCCTATCCTGAGGAAGATTAATCCATTCTCTATCATCATATCCCACCTCCCTCAAATCCATTTTAATATTATCTTCCCATCTACGTCTCGGCCTCCCTAAAGGTCTTTTTCCTCCGGCCTCCCAACTAATACTCTATATGCATTTCTGGATTCGCCCATACGTGCTGCATGCCCTGCCCATCTCAAACGTCTGGATTTAATGTTCCTAATTATGTCAGGTGAAGAATAGAATGCATGAAGTTCTGTGTTGTGTAACTTTCTCCATTCTCCTGTAACTTCATCCTTCTTAGCCCCAAATATTTTCATAAGCACCTTATTCTCAAACACAATAATAATAATAATAATAATAATAATAATAATAATAATAATAATAATAATAATAATAATAATAATGGTTTATTTAACCTGGCAGAGTTAAGGCCATATGACCTTCTCTAAAACTCAACCAGGAGTAAAACTGCGTTACAAAAAAACACTACAAATTTACAAAGTAAAGTACACTACAATTTTACACACAAAACTGAAGAAGATAATCATAGTATAATGTAAACAATAAGCCAGTATAAATCAGACACAATATATAACATATAGAAAGAAAGAAAAATGCATAATAAAATGTGAACAGTAGTTCAAAATAAATGAGAATATAAAGTATAAAAATATAAGACAATAATAATATTGATGATAATAATAATGTGTATGTATCTGTATGTCGTATTTATTCACACTGCAAATGGGTATATACCCGGTGGCAATGATAACTAATTACACTCAATAATGACAATTAATAATAAACACAACTAATAAAAATACACTTAATATTAAATTAATAATACTAATTAATAATAATAATAATAATAATAATAATAATAATAATGAGCTCCCAAAATTAAATGAAGCACGATCACTTAAAATAACATTTAAAGTAAATCTAATTTGTATCTTAACCTTAAGTTCGAACTAAAATCCACGAGTATGGTATGTTCATATTGATGATGATGATGATGATGATGATGATTTATTTTATTTAGAATATTAACGTGCAAAACAACAGCACAAGGCCAATTACAGTTTAGCACAAGATATAAAACAGAACAAAACAACAAATGATGATGAGAATGAATGATAGAAAATGGCAATGAGGTGAAATACAAACAATATAATGGTCTACATCAATCATTGATCAAATAATAATTATAAAATTAGTACAATGAGATAATTGAAATAATGGAATAGTCTACATTAATCAATTGACCAAATGCAACAAATAAATGGACAAATAATTATTAAAATTAGATCAGCGAGATAATTAAAAAATGAAGCCTGGAATAATATGAGTATTATTGTAAAGATATGCAATTGACAAGAATTGTATGATACATATCTTAATAAATGGCATTATTAATAATACTGACATAAAAACTCAAAGATATACTACACATTAAATGGATCCAAATTGAATCCATGCAAATTAGCATATTTAATGCATCTGCAGACCGGAGAGAGAGATTTAGGATTCCTATTGCAAACAATTTATCAAATCTTAAACCATTAGCAGGAATACGAAGACTGATATTGCTTATGAAAGATTCACAATCAATATCACCCTTAATGACTTAAAAAAATAAATAATCAAGATCCTGACGTCTGGTAAACAAACTACCGCAATTGAAATATTTGCATTTAATCTCATAGTTATAATCGGAATTTGGTATAAATCTATAAGAACACAAGGAAATAAATTTTCTTTGAATATTCTCCAATTTAGCCGAGTCAGTGGAAGTAATGGAGTTCCATACAACAGATGCATTTTCAAGCTTGGATCTAACCAACGTGTAGTATAAAATTAATAAACACATAGGAGTGGAAAAAGAATAAGTTATAGACCTAATTAGACCAAGTATTCTTAATGAATGGGTATAAATATATTGCACATGATCATGGAAATATAATTTTGAATCAAGTAGGACACCAAGATCTCTAATACAATCTTTCCTAGTAATTACGACATTACTGAGAGAATAGTTAAATTTTAGGAGATAGTTTTCCGTGAAAAAAGGAAATAACAAAAGTTTTGGATTGATTAATTTTCATTCCATTTTCAACAGACCATTGTGAAATTGAATTAATGTCATTTTGAAGAATTTGACAATCAACCAAACTATTAATTTTACGAAAGATTTTGAGAATAATAATAATAATAATAATAATAATAATAATAATAATAATAATAATAATAATAATAATAGTTGGAGTATCAGTTCAAAATAGAAATGTCACGTAATGTGTTCAATATAACGGTTTTCGAAAGTCAGGTATAGGTCAGTGAATGTTTTCCAACCTGTTCCGATGCAAAAGCTATATGTCCGTCGCCTCATGGCAGACATCGACGAAAAGGGCTTGAAAATAAAAAGGTATTGAGGGAAATAAAGAAATGTCAATTTTTCGCGATTTTATGATATACAGCGCATTCTGTAGGTGGCAACTGGGATTACAGAACTGTCAAATCACAGAAAAAAAAATTAAAAGTGAAAATTTCTGTGTAAGGTAACGTTGAACATTTGGTACACTGATTAAAAACCAGGAACGTTCAGGTATTAAAACTTGTTTTTCTCGTTAATGATATGTCGTGACATTCCCTGTTTTCTCCCGACACCTTTAAGATGTTTTGAGTCCCGGGTTTTCTCCTGGCAGACTTGCAACTTAAGGTGATCCCAGAGGTAAAAATCAAGGTGTGTGATATCTGGGGAGTAGGTTGGCCACATTGAGCACACTATATGACATTTTTATTTTGAATTTGCATTACCTATGAATGAAGACTTTTGGAACACTCTGTATAAAGAGACAATTGTATAAAACATTTGGAGTCGGAACAGGGTAAGAAAAACTAATGGGTGAGATTGTTATCATTAAGGTAAATTTATCCCTATTACAGGTCACGGGGATAGAAACTCCCACCTTTGCAGACAATCGGCATTAGTAGCAGTAGGGATGTCAGTCCTATTTGCTTGCCGCTATTACTCCTAATGAAATATACTTGATAATCGTTTCTGTTGGAGGTTAAGTGAACCCCAGGGCTATATTGCGGCCGGAAAGATTGGATTAATGAAGAAAATGTATGACCCCAACGGACTCGAACCCGTAACTTTCCAGCTTGGAGCGATGCATATTAATCGCGACGCCATCGCGCGCTTCTGTTGCATTACTGTTAATATTAAACTTGTGACGGTAGCGAAGACGACAAATTGTAGATCGTACGAATATAACGAAGTGAGAATTGACAATGTAAATCTATCCTTCTAGAGACTTTTTGTTTGCTCCAATTCGAATATTTGATCTGGTTATAAGGATACATAAGCTAATTGGATTTCCAAGACATGTCACACATTTTAAGAGAGAGAGAGAATTAGGGCACTGAAAAATGAAAATGCATAATATTGTAGATAAAAATGACACTAATCAGAATGAATGAGTAAACGTACATAAATAATATACTATTTTTTTGTACTGCAGGATTATAAACAGTCTTTATCCATGACCATAACGAAAAACATGCCTTTACTAAATACTTTTGCGTTTGTAAAGTAGGCTTTTATTCAACATTACTTTATTTCACTAGTGAGATAAAGACTTTACCTCACAGTTCATTAGTAATTTCCTAGTACCGGGTACACACGCATACTTTTCCATTCAACTATTACTCAAGAAGTTAATATATTAGTGACTAGATGTCACTACTTCTACTTCTTTATTACTATTTCTTAAATATACATACACTCAATCTCCTTCTCTTTTCTCTATCTGCTACGTCGTAATTTGTACATTACATCCATATCTAATATGCATCTTTTTAAAATTTTGTAATAATTTACCTTTTGGGATGCGAGGAGACTTGAACCTACGAAGTTCGGTTTATAGGATTTTAAAACAACACGCGTTAGCCAACTGAGCTAAACAGACACGATGATTAATTAAGTTTTAATATTCCTCTTAAGTTTACAGAAGTAAAATGTGAAATTATTTTAATCACATTAGTCCCGTGAACACTTCTAAATAATCCCTGAAACTTCAAAAAGACGAAAATACACGTTTAAAGTGAAAAAATATATATTAAAATTATATAATTAATTATAATTTGTTATTTATCCAACGCTTTAGATACCATTCTTTACTAATCATGGCCTCCTACATCATGACCTACCTAGTACACCTATTGATTCTAAAATCCATGCCATGGTATGTGATTACATGAGGACTTATTTTCAACATATTTCCTTTTATAAAACATAATTTTTCGTTATGGTCATGGATGCTTAAATCTTTCCACTCGTGCAATAAAGATGCACTTACCTCACAAATACCATAAATAACTATTATCTTTAGTGAAAATCGTACCAGAGCCCGCAAAATATTACCATGACAACGTCAAGACTTCTATTATGATGGCATAACTTGTGCCGTAAAGTTAACATTATGAAACGATTTGCCATGTTATAATATTTAATACATTATTGTTGTCATAGCAACTTCTTTCTTCATAGACCATGATATCAAAGTAGGGTACAAATCTGATGTTATTTCTTTATTAATTCTTTCATAATGCTGTTGTACAAAAAATAACGCAGGAAACAAGTTTATAATGAGCGTATTCCGAATCTCATCGGTGAGCAATCCGATGGCATCACGGTGTTCCGAATTCCACCGATGACGTCATTGATGCTCCACCGGTGTCGCACCGGTGCCATCAACTTGCAGAGGTGGTGGCAATCTCCATCAGCCGCCATCAGTGAATCTGATTGGTTCTTGTATAGGGCGGGAATTAGCAGACGAATGACATCGTGCACTGTTGTGTCATGGCGGTGTGTTCTGCTGCATTGTTTGTAATGAGCACAACGTAAAAACAATATGTTAATGGCTTATGAGCGAACATGTCAACGGACCAGTTATTACTACCGGTTCAAGAAATAAATTGTTTATGCTCTCTTTTCTTTGAACGAGATGGCAGTACGGAAATTTCGCAAAATTTTGCTAGCGTAGCACAGGTAACCACTTACACAGTCGCCATGACAGCATCGATTCTTCCAGCAGTTTTGTTCCTTATTTTCGTTGCAACGTGACGTCATTGACACCACCGGATCGGTGATATTCGGAATACGCTGAATGTTATACCGTTATTTCTCTCGTAAAAATTAATTAAGTATACTATTATAAACTTGTTTCATAATATACTATTAATACAGGCCTACTTGCAGTTCTATCTAACGACATTTTCCTATAATCAGAGACAAGATGGTGTTATGATGCGTGAAGTAGTCAAGGTAAGAAAAATGCGCTTCCTTTGACATCACTGTCATATATAAACATTATATTTCGTACATGTAGTGAAGTGAAAACATTTTCATTGTATTGAAATAACAAATGCTTCATGGATTTCATAACTCTAAGCCAGCCGTGGCGAAAATGTGATCGTGCGCCGAGCCACTGTGTAACCTGCAACGTGCATAGCACCTATGGAGGGAGGCGGACACTGGAAGCGGATGAAAGCAACTGTCTGACTTATTAACGAATTTTCATTTTCCTTACGTCAAGCACTTAAATATAATTTTATACAGTATCCTTCGAAGAGGTGGAAAAATTCAAATATCTTGGAGCAACAGTAACAAATATAAAAGACACTCGGGAGGAAATTAAACGCAGAATAAATATGGGAAATGCGTGTTATTATTCAGTTGAGAAGCTCTTATCATCCAGTCTGCTCTCCAAAAATCTGAAAGTTAGAATTTATAAAACAGTTATATTACCGGTTATTCTGTATGGTTGTGAAACTTGGACTCTCACTCTGAGAGAGGAACATAGGTTCAGGGTGTTTGAGAATAAGGTGCTTAGGAAAATATTTGGGGCTAAGCGGGATGAATTTACAGGAGAATGGAGAAAGTTACACAACGCAGAACTGCACGCATTGTATTCTTCACCTGACATAATTAGGAACATTAAATCCAGACGTTTGAGATGGGCAGGGCATGTAGCACGTATGGGCGAATCCAGAAATGTATATAGAGTGTTAGTTGGGAGACTGGAGGAAAAAAATCTTTAGGGAAGCCGAGACGTAGATGGGAGGATAATATTAAAATGGATTTGAGGGAGTGGGGTATGATGATAGAGACTGGATTAATCTTGCACAGGATAGGAATCGATGGCGGGCTTATGTGAGGGCGGCAATGAACCTTCGGGTTCCTTAAAAGCCATTTGTAAGTAAGTAAGTACAAGGCTACAAACTAATGTTTAGTACGTGTAACGAAGAAAGAAATGAATAAGAAGACATAAGACACATTATCACAACCTAAAATTAACTGTCTTCAGAATGTCTCTGCGACAGAGTTTCAAAATCAGGAATTATGTCACTTACTGCCAGTCGTAGTTGATCACGAAGGTATTTGTTTATCAGTCGTAATCTAAATTAGGTTTTTACTATTTTCATTGCTGAAAATAATTTTTCACAAACGTAGACTAAGTTGTAGCGAACATGGCTTCAACAAAGCAAGTGAAAGAACGAAGTTTCTGATATTTATTTTTACAAGGATTTGAAAAGTTCAACATTTGTCAAGTCCTTACATCTAGCTTTCATTTAACATCACATTGTAAATCTGTGAGTTTAAATTGAAGACCTAACCGCATTATTCGTACATCTGCTGAAAAAGGATCGAAATAATAATAATAATAATAATAATAATAATAATAATAATAATAATAATAATAACACAACCTTTTAATGTTTCATCAATGACATGTAGTATAATGCCGTTTTATGCTATACAACCGTTTCCTCGTAATACATGTGAACAAATCATACATTTAATATTCTCACCATATTGGCAGCAAAAATGCGTCCTCCCATCCTACTTGAAACTTTCGTTTTTATAGAGGTACATGGTTTCGAGAGAGATATTGCGACGATACGCCACTCGCAGGTCAGAGACAAATACAAATGGAACGGACTTCGACTCCAGTGGTGAGAAGGTGGGTGTTGGTGGATTTAGGAGGCAATAGAAATGCACAGTATAATTGCGAGCCACAATGTGCTCGTGAGTCGCATTTTCGCCACCGCTGCTCTAAGCTATCTTCTACAAATCGTTTTCAAGCCTTTGGTACAGTCTGTTGTCTGTCTTCTTTCGTCCGAAGATGGAGCCTACTACAACTATTAAACCATATCCGCGTGAGAAAGTACGAACAACGAATTTCTACGTCCAATTCCGGTTACTCTCGTCCGTTTCTGTGTATGAAACCGCAGCTTTCCCGAAGGCTAATTGACATAAGAGCTGTAAAGATTCTTGTTTTTATTCTCCCGACACCAACACAGCGTTATTGATATAACCACCATTATAATATTAGTGGAATAACCTGTATTAGGAAGTTTTGAGTTATATAATTTTCTCCATCCTTGGATGGATTTACAATACAAGTGGAAAGCTCATGAGAAAAAAAGAGCGTATCCCCGGTTTTCTACGTATCGAAGAGAAAGTTACGTTACCATAGCTTCAAAACAAATGCCTATGAAATAGACGTAAGGTACTACAAATTAACAAGGTTAAATATACGCATTATGGCTACTTAACTTGTAAACAATATTATCAATAACTGCACAGTTTTGAAACATTCTTTGACTCTTTCCTTACTAAGGTGGAGTAAAATCAACATAATTAACAAATTGGTGTCATGGAGAAGACATATTTTCTCATATATTTACGCGTTTTGCAATAGTTCAGTTCTGTATCTTATCACCAGACATAAATATTTCTCTTTACTGCACATTTTCACGAACCACCTTTGAAACGAGGGCATATGAAATCATTTACTGTGCAAGGAAATAAGGTTAAACCTGTGTACAGGGTGATTCACGAGGATTTACTGTCCCTTACGGAGCTTATTTCCGAAGACATTCTGAGCAAAACATGTCATATAAACATTTGTCCTAACCTCAAAATTTTCAAAGTTACATTAATTTGAAGTTGTTTGTAAAATATCCTTTTTATTTAGTTTTAAGGGCAAAAAATATATTACAAATAGAGAATGAACTATTCAGAAGTGCCAGTTCTTTAATTGGTTAGTGTTCTGAAGCTAAAAATCTGTTGTTAATTGTTTTGCACAAATGTTATTTTTCAATTTTTAACTGAAAATTACATCATTCTTACGTACTTCTAAAAAAATCATACGACTTTAGGAACTTGATTATTTACAGTTTAATTATGTATCCAATAATATATAGTCTTAAAGAATTTACGAGAGTGGCATGATTTGTAACAATTGTTGTGATAAATGCGTAAGAAAATGTAATTTTGTAGTTAAAAATCGAAACAAAATTCTGTACGAAGCAACTATGAAATTCACAACACATTTTTAGCTTCAGAATATTAGCTAATTAAAGAAATGATACTCCTGAATAGTTCATTCTTTATCTGTAATATTATTTCACCCTTAAAACTCAAGAATAATGGTATTTTACAAATAACTTCAAATTAGTGTAATTGTGAAAATATTGAAATTATGACAAATGTTTATATGACTTATTTTTTGCTCAGAATATCTTCGGAAATAAGCTCCGTGATGGTAAATCCTCGTGAATCACCCTGTACAATAGAGATGAGTCGATATAACAATTTCTCGACATTCGATATTCGATAACGAGGCTTGTTTCAGATTTTCGATACCTATTCGATACTAAAACTTTTAAAAGCAGAAACTGAAAATGCAACACAAAATAAATATACTTTGAAGAGCATTGCAAATTGAATACTTCACTAATCTATTCTGCGCCTCCATTGGTCACGTCTTATTTAAGAAATAGGTAATGGATTCCTACATTTAATTATTTTTCTGGGGAATACCGAACCTTGCATATTACACTTACACATGTCTGTGTTCTTAGCCACTATCCCTTATATAAGTGTGATATAGTTACCATAACAACGAAATACATAAGAAAAAACCCAATCCCTCTAATATATAATGGTATCTGTTAACTGTTAATATGTACAGGAGATAAGCAATTTCAAACCGGGATCTTACTTCAGAATAATCTTATATAGAAACCGTTAATGCGCGAAAGAAATCTAAGGTCTTTCTTTTCGGATTATAAACAATACCTTTCTTGTGAAAACCAGTAACTAAAAGTTCAACTTCCTATTTGGTTGTGTAGTAAGGGATTTCGCTTTAAGTAGTTATCTTAAATAACTGTTGAAGAAAACAAATTAGAAACAGTCGTGTCATTCGTAGCATGCAGTATTGCCAGATTCTCTCATCAGGAATCCAGGACGGTGATGATACTGCGTACCTTAACGTGACTACACATTTTAATTAATTCAATTTGCAATACAACTGATTTTATTCGTTTTGTGTATTTCAACTAATTATATAGGGCCTAAACTTATAATTTTGTTATATTTTTACGAGATCATAAAATTTCTTTTGAATTTTGATAAAGTCTGTAAAAATAATGTCAGATTACAGCCTGATCTGTACAGAAAAATGCAGATACATTGTTTAAATCCTATCAATAATAATTCAACTTCCAAAGAGAGTAAAGATATTGTATAATACCTAATACATACTGTATATTCATTCATTCATAGTGTTCTGCCCAAGGAAGATCATTCACTGCAAACCCAGCATTCTCCAGTCTTTCCTATTTACTGTCTTCCTCTTTGTCTCCGCATATGATCCATATATCTTAATGTCGTCTATTATCTGATATTTTCTTCTGCCCCGAACTCTTCTCCCGTTCACCATTCCTTCCAGTGCATTTTTCAGTAGGCAGTTTCTTCTCAGCCAGTGACCCATCCAATTCCTTTTCCTCTTCCTGATCACTTTCAGGATCATTCTTTCTTCACCCACTCTTTCCAACACAGCTTCATTTCTTATTCTGTCTGTCCATTTCACACGTTTCATTCTTCTCCATATCCACATTTCAAATGTTTCTATTAGCTTCTCTTCACTTCGTCGTATTATCTATGTTTCTGCCCCATACAATGCTACACTCCACACAAAGCAGTTCACTAGTATTTTCTTAATTCTTTCTCCAGAGGTCCGCAGAAGATGTTCCTTTTTCTATTAAAAGCTTCCTTTGTCATTGCTATTCTCGTTTTGACTTCCTGGCAGCAGCTCATGTTACTGCATACAATACACCCCAAGTATTTAAAGCTGTCTACTTGCTCTACTGCCTCATTTAGAATTCGCAAGTTTACCTTCTTTACTTTTCTTTCTATGACCGCGGTCTTCTTCTTGTTGGCATTTATCGTTATTCCATACTGCTTAAAGCTGTCATTTAGCTCCCTTAGTATCATCTCCTCTTCTGCTAATATCGCCATATCATCAGCAAATCTTCCACACTTTATTCTTCTTCCTCCTACTATCACTCCTCCCATATTCTGAAAACAGCTCTTCACTAAATCCTCCAAGTAGATGTTGAACAGGGTAGATGATAAAGGGCCTATCTTGACTGACTCTTTTCTTCGTATAAAGGTTACTAAACAGCCTCCTCCCTTTCCAATCCACGCCAATTTTCTTTAGGATTCCATCAGTTTATTGCAATCCACTCTGTCAAAAGCCTTTTCTAGGTTCACAAATACTACATACACTTCTTTATTCTTCTCTAGGTATCTATCGCCGATTGTCCGTAGCAGTCCAATTGCATCTCTCGTACCTTTTCCTCCCTGAAGCCAAACTGCTCTTCTTCCAACTGTCCTTCCGTCTTAGAATATAAACGTCGATTCAGTATTCGCAAGAGAATCTTCGCCAAATGCGATATCAGGCTGATAGTCCTGAACGCATTACACTTGGTATTATTTTTCTTCGGTATTGGAAGCAACAATGTCTCCGTGAAATCTTCAGGCCACTCGCCTTGTTCATATATTTCGTTACATAATGATAGAATATTATCGTTTTTATTTTTATGCTCGACCATGCCGAAATGTAGTAATTATACACCTGGTAGCAGCCCTTTAATGCACCTCATTAAAGTACACCTATTCATTAAAGTTCAGGTCTTCCACCAATCAGAATTGTAGCAATATGAAAGCGCAAGTATCGATTTCACCAATTGCACAATAAATAACCTACATTTGAAATAAAGTCAGTTCTGTTACTATAATAATTAGCGTTAATTGTAAATAATATTCAAATAAATTCAATTTGTCATCTCGTTTTTCAATGTCGAATTCAATTTCAAGGTAATATCAAGATTTATGTTCATTTTACTCTCTAGATTATATCAAGGTCGTCGACATTTGTTTCTCGGAAAAAATCGATACTTTCGCGTCTGCGCACATCTCACAATTTATGAGGTATTGCACAAGGTCAGTTCCGCTCCTCACTCACATAACAATAACATGAATACTTATGAATAATTTCAAGTTAGAAATATGGTCGAGCATAAAAAGTCGTATGAAACTTGCCTATAATGGTAATTAAGATGCTCGTATGAAAATTATGAAACTCGCTTACGCTCGTTTCATAAACATACTCGCGTCTTAATTACTACCATTATAGGCTCGTTGCATAATGTACTAAAATACAACCAGCTGGCGACATTGACGACAACATTGAACATAGGTTGAACAGGGTCTTGAAAAATTCATAAGCCATTTTAAAAATAATTTTACATAAATGAGCGAATAATTGTATTTTCCCAATCTTTTCGACATTCCGGGGCAAATGTAATTCGACACAGGACACAACATTAAAATCCAGGACAATCATGGGAAATTCAGGACGTCTGGCAATCTGGTAGCATGAAGACGGAACTGAACGGTTACGAGAAGCGTAAAACACATAATGTGAAGGTATGTGTCATCTCTGTAACACTTCTTTTGGGGAGGGGGCGGAGGTATTCTGTGGTCTGTTACTAGCGTGTCAGAATACCATTGTTTAAAGGGTAACACAGGACAACGAGTAGATAAGGAATATTCTCTGTCCTTATTAATCTTAGGTGAATTGACACGTCCTTGCGGAAAATGAAATCTTGACCTCCTGAATTTGAAGGCAGAAACGTTACCAATTGAGCAATAGGAGGTAAACTAACCGAAATAAAGAACATTAATAACTCTGGTTTCTATATTTCATGAAATTAGTGAATAAAGTTCATTGTGCACTTATTACTAAAAGGAAATAACTTTCGGTTTAGAGAACTGAAACATCATTGCGTCTCTTGAAATGTTTAGAATCGCTATCGTTCACTTCTGCATCTCTGGCGAAACTTCTATTCACTGGACGAACAGATGGAGCGAGAGGCTGTGAAACTCGTCTTTCATACAAGTCAGCTTTCCTTATACAAGGATGACGTGTTTGCCATTTGGTTTCCAATTGCAAAACTTCCGTAATTCCTACTCGACCGCCAGGAAGTAAACCTGTTTTAAAATCCTTAGTTCGGCACCACATAACTCGTCTGCACGAATGACATAATTTAAGTACCTACACTTTCCAGCTCCTTATACTAGTATTACGGGCAGAGTTGATGCTATCATTATCAAACAGATGTAATTAATTTTGCACGATATTGCTGCGTGGTTTTCTCGGTAGTTAAAGCGCCGTTCAACATATCACGCCTTAAGGACCATTCACAATGAAAATTAAACATAACGTAAGCGTTAACTTAACGTTACAGTAAAATCAAGAAGTCATACCATCATTCACGATGGGAACATAAACATAACAGCAAACATACTTGGTAACCATGGAAACATAACAACGACGCCATTTCCTCATATTCTGTCGTATACTTCAGCGCACCACGATTGTGTTCTGTTTGCAAATCATGTAAGCATAAGCATGAAAGTTTGGAGTTTGCAAACTTTCATGTTAACGTCTTACTGTAATGTTTATGTCAATGCTTATGTGAATCATTGTGAATGATCCCATTTGGTAGCCTGGGCGCAAACTTCTGTGTTTATGTTACGGTTATGTTTAATTTTCATTGTGAATGGGCCTTTAAGTTAACCTAACGGTACGAATGGAGTGGTAGTTCGAGTCTTCATAGGAAAATAAATTTTCTCATGGAATTCCGATCACTTCATAATGTGCAAAAACGCAAATCTATATGGACAAAATTAATAACTTCTCTGGATTTCAATGGATTCTTATGAAATTTTGTACAGATCTTACAGCTAACATATGAAAAGTCCACTGCAAGAATGATGGATGTCATTTGGAATACATTTTGCAAGAGAACCAATTGAAAGTTTGAAATGCTTAGCGCTCAAAGCTTAACTGTGATTTTCTGATCATTACTGGACAATGACTATCAGTGTTAATGCATAATTATAACTCTCTATGTACATTCTATATGTCTTAAGCTATGCATTGAAAGTCTTGGTTCATTTTCGACAAGAAAGTGACATCCATCATTCTTGCAGCGGACTCTTCATATATTGTTTTGTGTAGAAAGTCTGATTACGTTTGAGTAAGAGAAATTACTCCTTTTTAGGTGGTGATTTTAGACAAAATTAATAACTTTTCTCCTATCTAACAGATTTTATGAAACATTGCACGGAAGTTGTAGGAGGCATGTATTCTTTTGTGTAAAAATTATATTTACGGTTCCATAAGACGAACTCCCGTGTGGAGTTGATCTCCCATCGGGCGTCTCCCCAGGCGGCGGATAGGGAATGCTCACCAGATATGGTGGGTACCGGGGAAATAAAATACCCGGGGCGGACCAAAGTCAGCACTGTTGCCTTGCAGTTAGTAGTTGATTCTACAAAGGATAGGGAGAAGAAAACCTGATAACAAATAACCTGGTCCTCCAGGTTGGGGGTTGATCATAAGGCCGACTCCCTATATCGGAAAACAAAAAGGTTACGAATCCTCAACAAAGAAAAAGCCAGACGGATATCTGGAAACGACCTAGGAATGGAAAAGGACTATGGAGACAACGGGCGCAAGACAGAGACGAATGGTTTCAATTGATTGAGGAAGTCCAGGCCCTTTATGGGCTGCTACCCTATTTTCCGACAAAATTCCCAAATATTCAAATATTTCCAACAAACAAACAAGAAATAATTGCAATTATTAAAAATCTAAAGTCAAACAACTCCTCAGGGTATGATGAAATAACAAGCAAAATATTAAAAGCGAGTTGACATATTATAGCTGGGCCATTAAGTTATTTATGTAACTATTCATTGTTCAATGGTATATTTCCCGAGAGATTAAAATATTCAGTGGTTATTCCTATCTTCAAAAAGGGAGAAACAGCGTCTCCAGAAAATTACAGACCCATATCACTTCTACCAGTCTTCTCCAAAATCTTTGAAAAAGTAATGTATAAAAGATTATATCATCATCTAGAAAGATACAACATTTTAGTCCGAGAACAATTTGGATTTAGGAAAAATAAAGGCACAGAAAATGCAACATTTAGTTTAACTGACAAAATTCTGGAGGCAGTAAATAAAAAATTACAAGTTGGAGGGATTTTCTGTGATTTATCCAAAGCATTTGACTGTATAAATCATAAAATTCTGCTAGATAAATTAGATTATTATGGAATTAAAGGTGTTGCACACCAATGGTTTCACTCATATCTCATAGATAGGAAACAAAAAGTTGAAATCAATGCAACTATGAAATCTGCATCGACATGGGGAACTATTAATAATAGAATTCCTCAAGGATCACTATTAGGTCCCCTACTTTTCTAGTGTTTATAAATGATCTTGCCCCCTTATAAAAGATCTAGGTCATCCCATATTATTTGCAGATGACACAAGTATAGTAATTACAGCCAATAACTCAACACATTCCAATCTTCAACAGGGGAAATTCTCTTCAAAATGTGAGACTGGTTCTCAGTCAATAAATTAGTATTAAATTGTAACAAAACTAACATAATTCAATTTAAATCCTGTCCAAATTCAACGTCGCAAATTTCTAGCGCAATAATTAACAATAGATCCCTATTAGAAACAACAACAACCCAATTTCTTAGCTTAAAAATCGATAATGTGTTAAATTGGAAAAATCATATTAAAGAAATTACCCCAAACTAAATTCAGCTTGTTTTGCTATTAGATCTATGCAAAAGATAGTAAATATCAATACCTTAAAAAGAATATACTTTGCATACTTCCACTCGGTAATGAGTTTTGGAATAATATTCTGGGAAATTCCACAGATAGTAACAATATATTTCTATTACAAAAAGAGTAATTAGAATAATAGTAGGTGCCAAATCTAGGGAATCGTGTAGGACTATTTTCAAAAACTACAAATAATGCCCATGGCTTGTCAGTATATCTTTTCATTAATAGTCTTCCTCGTATGTAATCGTGAAAACTTTGTAACTAATTCAACAGTTCATAGCATAAATACACGTCAAAATAATGACTTTCATTCTCCATCGGCAAGTCTATCGTGCTATCACAAAGGAGTGCGTTATATGGCAGTAAAAATTTTTAATAGCCTCCTATCGATATAAAAAATGAAACTCAAAACATAAAATTATTTAGGGCCAAATTAAAGAAGTACCTAATTTCTCACGCCTTCTATTCTGTAGGTGAATTCATGACATTCAATAACACTTCATGAAATTGATACTAAAACTATGTGTTGTACTAGTAGACTATATTGTAAATCTCGTCTGTATATATTTCATCTAGACTGTGACTATAAATTAAGATTTTATAATAGTATTAAGTTTTTTGACTTGTTCCATATTCTAGCTGTAAGCATGTATGAATACCATGGAATGTTAATAAATACAATACAATACAATAGGGGGTGCATTTACACAAAAGTAACTTCTCTCCTACTTAACAGATTTTTGTTAAACTTTATACAAGAGTTACTTACATGTAGCATATATTTTTTTTGTGTACAAACTCTGATTACATCTGTATGCTACCTAATTGTTGTACAAAGTTTCATAAAAATATATAGAAAAGTTATTAATTTTATCTAAATTCACCACTATAAAGGGGCGGTTCCTCTTATAGAAAGATAATCAGACTTCGTAGACAAAAATATATGCTACCTCTAACTTTTGTGTAAAGTTGCATAAAAATCTGTTATATAGGAGAGAAGTATTTAACTTTGTCAAAATAACGATTTACTCGTATATTCATAATTATCTATCACTGTCTACATACTAACAACGATAGTATGCCTCCGCGTCCGAAGGTTTCTTTTCATAAAATGAAGATTGCTTTAGGCACGTCATTCGTCACAATTCCGGTAGCATGCATATATAAAACTGCCAGCATTCTTTAATAGTGGTTAGCATGATATAAAGCAGACATGGAGGTCAGGCGAAAGTTACACTTCCTAGTGTGTATATCATGATCAACTTGAGCGGAACAAATGAAAGTTGGTATAATCAACAAGACCAAAACAATCTTCGTCGAAATGTTGAGCATAGCTGGACCACCATTCTTAACCAGAAAATCCCGTTTATGATGCTGTATCTGGGAATATTTGGTATATTTTAGTGGAAATGTTACATTTTCATTCATCCATCATCATCATCATCATCATCATCATCATAGTAACAGAACTCTTTGAGCATATGAATGGTGGAAGGTCACCGAATTAAATAATATGGGGAAAAGAAAAAACTGGAGGTACACATTTAGCCCGGATTTGTACAAGATGAATTTTCACTGCCATATTGAGAATCAAACCCGCATCTATTAGAGTTTCGAATTTTGTTATTCCGAGTTAAGGTTAAGGACTGTTCAGATTTCACAAGCAATTTTTATTATTTATTTATTGGCGATGACGGTACTTCATCTTGTTAAAAAGTGAACCTTGTTGGATTTGTATTGCTTGTAGTAAGAGCATGAAATGCAGGCGCTTTGACATCCCTGGTCTAAATTGTCCAAAATTTAAGATTTAATAATTACATTAATAATTATTTTGCAGAAAGATGAAGTAGGCTATCTAAAATGTTCTATTTTTATAACCGTTGACTTTATGTTTTTACAAAAGTAAGTCATTTTTAAGCCCTAGATTTTTGTTTAAACATTTGTAACTGAAGGCATAATTCTAAAATAATTTGCATGCAAAAATATTTCTGGAGAGATACTATCTATATCTGTATCATTCCATTTGTGCTATTTTTTTTTTAGTTGGTATCAACTACTGGGTTATTTAGCGTCGATGGTATTGATGATAGCGGGATTATATTTGGCGAGATGAGGCCGAGGATTCGCCATAGATTACCTAATATTTGAAGAGTCCACTGCAAGAATGATGGATGTCATTTGGAATATATTTTTCAGGGGAAGCAATTGAAAGTTTCAAATGCTTAGCGCTCAAAGCTTAACTGAGATTTTCCGATCATTACTGGACAATGACTATCAGTGTTAATGCCATATAACTCTCTATATACATGCATTGACAGTCTTGGTTCATTTTCGACAAGAAAGTGACATCCATCATTCTTGCAGTGGACTCTTCATTTGTCTTGCGGTTGTGGAAAATCTCGGAAAAACCAAACCAGGTAATCAACCCAAGCGGGAATCGAATCCACGCCCGGTCGCAACCCCGGATCGACATGCAAGCACCTCAGCCGACTGAGTTATACCGATGGCTTGATATATTCTTACGTAAAACATGATAAAATAATAGTCTAATGACCGGTTTCTCCAAGTATTGTTAGAACATTTAACGAATGTTAAACTCTAAACAGTTCGTTAAATATAATTTTTTCATGTCTTCAACACTAGTTTGGCTCAGATTGTTAAGTGTTTGTTAACTTTAAATGTAGGATTTTAGGCAGTTAACTCATTTGACAAATAGTTATACTGTATATGGCAGATGATACCACAGCTGTTCAAACAGAAGTTGTGAAAATAATATTTTATGTCTCTCTTTAAGGAATGTTTCGTGAACGACATAATATAATATTTAAAAGACACTTTGGAACGCTGATATAGGGAAGAAAATCTTCAAAAGTGATATATTGAATATTTAGAAAATGCGGAATCTCAACGTGGCAAGGTAACTAGGAATGATAATTTATATACTATGCATGATGTTCAATTGATGACAGGTATACATTTTCAAAACAAACAGACCTCAAAATTTTACAAGAAATTTAAACCAGACTTGAATATCCTACAAACAGAAATAGACCACTTACACCAATTGAACCGGTGAGTGGAAAAAGGGAATAACTACATTTGTTTTGCTAAATTGAACTGAGATAGCCATTTTGTTCCTCAATGATAGACCCAATGGATGAACTGAAAAAGGGAATATTACTAGCATTCTTACCCGGGTAAAATCTCATGTCTGTTCTATGTTGAGTGGAAGAAGGAAATGACTTCTGTAGTAGTTCCCTTTTTTCCACTCAAGATTGTGCCAGGGCTGACTCGGCTGTTCTATTACAGCTAATATTGAAAAAAGTTTTATAATAAACTAATAATAAGCTACATGAAGTAACTGATACATGTAAACAAAGGAAAATGTTGTTGGGCTATTATTCGACTACATGCAGAACTTGTCACTTCCTTTTATTCCTGTAGAGGAGAATGATGTTTTATCTTCGCAAGCTTTGGATGTACATATTCTGTATTCATAATCTTTCTAACAACACGTCTGTTTTCTACACATACCATGAGGAAAGAGGTCATGTAGGTATTCAAAATCATGTGAAATTTTCTGAGAAAAACAATGGTGCAATCCGTTTTGAGATATAGCTAATAGTTTTCAAGTTATGACACAAACATTAGTTACTGCATCTACAGATATTTTGTAACATGGTACAGTACTAAGGTGGCTTTGGAAAAGGTGTTTTTATGCAATTCTGGTAATTAACTTTTCCTGCTTTACTGTTTGGTTAACCTGTGACAGTTTCAATGCATTGTTGTGATTATTTGAAGCTTTCCTGTAACAAATTTCTTGATTTTCGTGATGGCATTATCGAAAGTGGAAAGAATATTGATATCATTCTTCATTCTGGTGGGTTAAGCCACAGAAATGTTGCAACAGACTGAACGAACAGTTCTCTTGACATTGGATCGGTCGGCGTGGACCAGTAGAATGGTCGACCAGGTCTCCAGATTTAATACCTTTGATTTTTATTTTGGGGTTACATAAAGAGCTTGATATATGAAGAAAAATTGAGAATATGGATAGAACATTTTGTAGCATTCCTAGGATGATTTTAGCACAGGCTTCAATGATACATTTCATTAAATGTTCCACATTCTCAATTTTCTCTTCATCCTACCAAGCTCTTTATGTAATTCCAAAAGAAAAATCAAGAGGTGTTAAATCTGGAGACATGGCCGGCCATTCTACTGGTCCACGTCGACCAATTTAATGTCTAGGGACTGTTCGTTCAGTCTGCTGCAACATTTCTGTGGCTTAACCCACCAGAACGAAGAATGATATCAATTCTTTCCTCTTTCGATAATGCCATCAAGAAATTTCTTGCAGGAAAGCTTCAAATAATCACAACAATGCACTGAAACTATCACAGATTGACCGAACAGTAAAGCAGGAAAAGTTAATTACCGGAATTGCATAAAAGCACCTTTTCCAAAGCCTCCATAGTACCGTACCATGTTACAGAATATCTGTAGATGCAGTAACTAATGTTTGTGTCATTATTACAGTTATCTTTAAATAACTTGAAAACGATTAGAGATATCTCAAAACGGACTGCACCATTGTTTTTCTCAGAAAATTTCACACGATTTTGAGTACCTACATGACCCCTTTTCCATTTAAAATTTCAAAGTTGCATTCAAAATGGCGGCTTTTGAAATAGCTGAGAGCTAGAATCGGATGTGTAACTGGTAGATCATATGGTCTTACAAATGCTGATAACACCTATAGTAATCGAAAATCAAGCATATAGAAGATATTTATATGGTCCTAGACATTTGATTCACCCTGTATATTTTTGTCCATAAAATTGTAATGTGGTAGTCGTTATTAACCTATTTAATCATTTATATACATTTTTAAAGAAGAAAAAAATGGAGGAGAGGTTAGGAAGCTAATAAAGTAAGTGTATGATTATTGAGTGGAAAAAGGAAATAAGTTTTAAAATTTAAAAAACTTGTATACAAATATTAACAAGGCATAGAGCAAAATTTGATAATAATATATATACTACAAACAATAGTGAACATTTTTACTGTTGACAACATTTAAATCAAACTTAACAGAAAAGCTGTAGAAAGTTGTTTTGTTTCCTGAAAAGTTGGGTTCAAAGTAGTTATTCCTTTTTCTACTCACTGATTCAATTTAGAATCTACTAATTTTCTTCATTCTAGATACTGGCTCTTTTCAACTAACTATATCCAATGTCAGTAGTGTTTCAAAATATACAGTGAGTATTATATTAAAAAGGTTTCAGCAAAAATTCCTTCTTTGAGAAGTCATAATTGTAGCATTATGTACTATAACCTTACTTTGTAATAACTTATTATTATTCAAGAGTAATAACCTACAACTTTCATTTGTCTTCTTTATCTATCATGGCCTACTGTACCAGGTTATGATTTTATACATGTTTCATGACTTACTCTACAATACAGAATTTAAAGAATAATAAAGCAGCCAATAAAAAATTGCCTTACATGTGCAAAATCATTACCAACTGCTATTGAGTAGTTAAAATAGTGTTAACGACTGTTATTGTTAAGTGTTGGTTGTTTTAAACAAAATGATGTTGAAGAAATGAAAAATATATTAACAAAAAGTTAAAAATAAACAGGCTGTTAATTAAAACTAGTTAAGCCAAATTGAACATTTCTTGAAGAAACTGGCCACTAGTCTATTTTTGACTAAACTGCCGTTTTGCTTTCATTTTTTACAATAAGGATTCCTAACGGGGAACATCACTGCATATAAACAGAAAGTATTATTTTTTTGGTGTTAAGAGATACTGTATTGAAAACATACTTTTCCCTGAAAATGTCGAACTCATTTTTCAGCAACACAATACTTTCTCTCTATAGGCCTACTTCATATAATGAGAAACCAAGAATAAGTGAAACAAATTTTTTCAAGGACTGTAACACTATGTTATGCCCTGTTCCACTTTTTGTACCATGAGTGGAATTTAAACTGAGAGTCAAATGATTTACAGACGTCTGCTACTTAGAGTTCTCTTTCTATAGTACTATAACAAGCTAAATATTGACAGAAACTCTTCACTTGAGTGCATTAGCCGTGGTTTAAAGCAGGTTTGTCACCTTCTCAATACAAATATTTGCGTGAGAAAGTATATGCAACTATTTACTACTAGACTATGGAATGATGTTTGTATTCTGCCACTTTCTAATTGAGCTACATCAAGAGGAGTGATTTAAAAATACATGTCATTCAATAACACACACTTTCTCGTAATGCATACAAGACAGCAATTAAGGCAACCCCACATATTAAGCAAAACATTCACGGCCACTATCTTCCAGGTCTGTTCATTTGCAAAGTCGTTCTATTTCCATTTTTCAAAATTCTGTGCCTGCTCTAATCTACACACCATGGAAAACAACAATACAGTATGACGAAGGATGGGTGAAGCGGAGAAAAATTCTCTCCGGCAAAGGGACTCGAACCCGGATTTTCAGCTCTACGTGCTGAAGCTCTATCCACTAAGCCACACCGGATTCCAGCTCCGATGCCGAGTTGAATCCTCTCAGTTGAAGTTCCACCTCTTAGTTTCCCTTTAGTGGCCAACCTTCATGCACTGTATCACAGATGTGTGACAGTGGCACAATGTCCAACACACTATGTGCAGAGGTGCACTCATTACGAGTGACTAAGTGGCCGGGATCCAATAGAATGAGCGTCGTCTTAAATCACTGAGTGATTATTTACACACAAACGATAAAAGGCTCCACATACATGATAAAAGGCTACACTACAGATAGGATAAACTGTTCTTTTTATGAAACAGTTTCGACTGCAACTGTTTCATGAACAAATAATAATAATAATCCGTGGTGCTACAGCCCGTGAAGGGCCAAGACCGACCAGCCGGCTGCTGGTCTCACGCCCATGCCGAAGCAGAGGTGGACGATCATCCAACCAGAATGGAGGTGTCTTGTGGTTAATAATGATCCCCCAGCCGTTATAGCTGGCATTCGCAACCGGATTTCGCTACCTATCGTAGCTCCCCAAGTGCATCACGATGCTGGGTGGGCACCGGTCCCATACACTGGCCGAAATTTCATGAGAAAATTTCTTCCCCCACGAGGGCTCGAACCAGCGCGCATTCCGTAACGCGAGTCCTAGGCAGGATCCCTTAGACCACGACGCCACGGCGCGGGACTTCATGAACAAAGCTGTTCCAAAATAACAGTTTCAAAGAAACAGTTTCATAAGAATATGTTTACAACATCAGTGCCAAGTGTTCTAAGTGTTCCAACTGTTTCAACCTCTCATCTGCTTCAGGAACATGTTTCAAAACCCTTCAATCGTCTTTAAATCAGCTGTTCAGTATATTATGACGACGAAACTCATTTTTCTTAGGTTACAGTTAAAGAGTGCAGTAAGTAACTACAATTCAAAATGAATGGATTTTAGTAACAAATAACGCATATCGTCGTTGTTCCTGCAATAACTCCTATGTGAAAAATATGAAATTTTTCAGTAGGAAGAGAAAACACATTTGTTCTTAGGAAATTCTGAATTCTTACATTTTCGAATGAAAGAAATATAATTGAATTTGCGCATTCCCAAGAAACTAGTTCGATTAATTAAAATGTCTCAGTGAAACATACAGCAGAGTCCGTATAGGTCAGTTTCTATCTGATGCTTTTCCAATTCACTGCGGGCTAAAGCAGGGAGATGCACTGTCACCTTTACTTTTTAACTTCGCGCTAGAATATGCCATTAGGAAAGTTCAGGATAACAGGCAGGGTTTGGAATTGAACGGGTTACATCAGCTTCTTGTCTATGCGGATGATGTGAATATGTTAGGAGAAAATACACAAACGATTAGGAAAACACGGAAATTTTACTTGAAGCAAGTAGAGCGATCGGTTTGGAAGTAAATCCCGAAAAGACAAAGTATATGATTATGTCTCGTGACCAGAATATTGTACAAATGGAAATATAAAAATTGTTTATCCTTCGAAGAGGTGGAAAAATTCAAATATCTTGGAGCAACAGTAACAAATATAAATGACACTCGGGAGGAAATTAAACGCAGAATAAATATGGGAAATGCGTGTTATTATTCGGTTGAGAAGCTCTTATCATCCAGTCTGCTGTCGAAAAATCTGAAAGTTAGAATTTATAAAACAGTTATATTACCGGCTGTTCTGTATGGTTGTGAAACTTGACTCTCACTCTGAGAGAGGAACATAGGTTCAGGGTGTTTGAGAATAAGGTGCTAAGGAAAATATTTGGGGCTAAGCGGGGTGAAGTTACAGGAGAATGGAGAAAGTTACACAACACAGAACTGCACGCATTGTATTCTTCACCTGGCATAATTAGGAACATTAAATCCAGACGTTTGAGATGGGCAGGGCATGTAGCACGTATGGGCGAATCCAGAAATGCATATAGAGTGTTAGTTGGGAGACCGGAGGGAAAAAGACCTTTAGGGAGGCCGAGACGTAGATGGGAGGATAATATTAAAATGGATTTGAGGAGTATGATAGAGACTGGATTAATCTTGCACATTTTATGTAGGAAATGAACCTTTGGGTTCCTTAAAAGCCATTTGTAATGAAGAAATATAATTACATATAGACATTTTATTATTTGTTGTATCACTATTTAAGTTATTTAATAGAGAAAAAATCTGAAAATCGATAAATATGTCACATAGGAGTTATTGCCGGAACAACTACGATATAAGCCTAGGAGAATTTCATAACGATAAGACATTAGCAGATAATATTTTCGCGGTATATTAATACTATGTTTGGGCACCGTGAACATATTCTCCATCAATGGGCGGCTAATAATAATAAAATTAATATCAGATTTATTAGGAATTTGATTTGTACAATTAAATTGCGCACTTCTCCACAGGCTACTGTTACACGAAGGCCGTGTGGAACATCGATATTGTATCTTCTTTCGATTGGAGGTCGATGATAGCGCTACACGTGGTCTTTGCAGACAGCAAAGTAACAGGGAAGATGTTTAGAATTGAACTGTTTATTTCTTGGAACAATGTGGGACGTGGAAGTGATCTCACACACATACACACGCACACACACGATAAAGGCTCCACATACGTGATAAAAAGGTTACACACACGACAATGGGCGCCCACAGCACGCACACAATAGGCTTCACACACACGATAAAAGGCTCCACACATGCAATAAAAGGTAGTACACACAAGACAAAAAGCCATATTCATACACACGCGATAACTGCTCTGCATAGAAGACATACTTACTTACTGGCTTTTAAGGGACCCGGAGGTTCATTGCCGCCCTCACATAAGCCCGCCATCGGTCCCTATCCTGTGCAAGATTAATCCAGTCTCTATCATCATATCCCACCTCCCTCAAATCCATTTTAATATTAATCTCCCATCTACGTCTCGGCCTTCCCAAAGGTCTTTTTCCCTCCGGCCTTCCAACTAACACTCTATATGCATTTCTGGATTCGCCCGTACGTGCTACATGCCCTGCCCATCTCAAACGTCTGGATTTAATATTCCTAATTATGTCAGGTGAAGAATACAATGCATGCAGTCCTGCGTTGTGTAACTTTCTCCATTCTCCTGTAACTTCATCCCTTTTAGCCCCAAATATTTTCTTAAGAACCTTATTCTTAAACAACCTTAATCTCTGTTCCTCTCTCAAAGCGACAGTCCAACCATACAGAACGACGGTAGGCCTCTAATATAACTGTTTTATAAATTTTAACTTTCAGATTTTTTGACAGCAGACTAGATGACAAAAGATTCTCAACCGAATAATAACAGGAATTTCCCATATTTATTCTGGATTTAATTTCCTCCCGAGTGCCATTTATATTTGTTACTGTTGCTCCAAGATATTTGAATTTTTCCACTCTTCGAAAGATAAATTTCCAATCTTTATATTTCCATTCCGTAGAATATTCTGGTCACGAGACATAATCATATGCTTCGTCTTTTCGGGATTTACTTCCAAACCTATCGCTTTACTTGCCTCAAGTAGAATTTCTGTATTTTCTCCTAACATATTCACGCCATCCGCATAGACAAGAAGCTGATGTAACCCGTTCAATTCTAAACCCTCTGTGTTATCCTGAACTTTCCTAATGGCATATTCTAGAGCTAAATTAAAAAGTAAAGGTGATAAGTGCATCTCCTTGCTTTATCCCGCAGTGAATTGGAAAAGCATCAAACAGTAGCTGGCCTATACGGACTCTGCTGTCAGTTTCATTAAGACACATTTTAATTAATCGAAATAATTAGAAATTGAAAACCTGGGTTTCCCTAGCTCATTAAAGGACTGTACGCGTCGGTATAGAAGGAAAACTTTGAAAATAAATGCAGCAGACGTTAAGAAAACCGTCAGAAGGAAGAAATAAATATCTTCAAAGAAACGCTCTCAAGAGAAATAGTCCTTATTCTTAACGTACAGGAGAAGAAGAACATGATTGCATATCTACCTCTTCCACAGGTACCGAAATTCCACGGTTAAAAATACGTTTTAAAGCATTGGCGCAGTATAATTGTTATGTTTATGTCTATTAGGTGCACAAAGGAATGTGCTTTTCTGTACTTCGACATGGAGATAACATTGCACCATATTTAGGTTTTAAGGCAATGTGTACCGAGATTGCATAAATGCAGACAGTTTACTCTTGCTACTAATAGCTGAATTGCGATGGCATGATTCGTCTGCGTTTCATCACAGAGTTTCACCACCCTCTGGTGATAAGCGTGTCACACTACGAGAGACTTTGACCTCATCGCGGAAGTAATGCGATCTGCTTAACGGGCCGTGGGTCGACGCCAGTTCTAATATCGAGCGATGAAAATGCGAGCAGCATATTTTCTCTAGAAGAGATGAGCTAAAATGGGAACAGCTGAAAGTCGTAACGTTAGAATAAACCAACGAGATAAAAATTTAAAGAGAATGGACCGCTGTGGAGAAAAAAAGACCTGACTTAATACTGCGAACAGTTCGAATGTAGCAATACAAGAACGATTTGTACTACGTTCTCTCTTTAATTTCATAACAAGATTTTTTCTGATTGGAAGAATTTTATAGTAGATGAGTTGTAATTAGTGCTGGTTCCTGAACAAAGCCAGGTGTGTTCTATTTTACATTTTGCTTTGAGTCCAACAATTCATCTGAATCGTTTTAGAGATCTCTCTAAATTGAAGGGTTCAGAACCATAGTGGGCCAAGCGCCATTTACTAAAACCGTAGGAAACAAGGATTAAAATGAAGTTATTACCATAATTCAATGGAAACATATAGCAAGTAATATAAAGTATACATATTAAAACTAAATGATATGTCACTCATCATTAAACTATGGTATTCACTTAACTTTAACCCTTGCTTTCTCCGTTTTTAATAAATGGCGCTTGGCCCACTATGGTTCTGAACCCTTCAATTTCTAATTCAACAGCTTCATTTGCTGCAAAAGAGGATGTTTTCTGTAGGCTGAGATAACTGCGGTAAGAATACAGAAAATTGGGTTTTGAAATTAATTTGCAAAACATGAATTTATTTATTAATTGCGGAAAAGTGAAATAATTCCACAATGGGAAAGTACACAGTGTGCCAAAAAACGGTACAAAATTAGAAATACATTAATTTATCATGAATACACTGTTAGAAACAGTAGACTTCAAAGATGAGCAGGACCTGTTTTTTTTTTTTGAGGCTCAATTAAAATGTTATAGAGGTCAATACACAATTATGCGAAAAATGTGGTTTTTGAAGAAAATTTATTACTTCAAAATGCAGAAACTGAATGTTGGTAAAATTAATAATAATTAATGATCTTCTAAATAATCAAAATTAAAAATGATGCTCTATATGATCGCCATATCCACATAGCCAGCAGTAGCAGTAGCAGTAGCAGTAGCAATTGTAGTAGTAGTAGTAGCAGCAGTAGTAGTAGTAGTAGTAGTAGTAGTAGTAGTAGTAGTTCAGCAAGGGATAGAACGGCAGGAAAATTTTCCCTGAAGCCCTCTATTAAGGACAGGGTTCTTCTACGACAAAAGAATCACAACTTTAATTCCCTACCGGGATTACTATCTTTTAAAAACATCGCCCTTGTCTGCATTTGAGTCCGAGAAACCTCAGTTCAACGGCTAGCATGTATTCACTGTACAGAAAATCTGGACTCGCTAATAGGAGAAACAAACATTGTGGATAATTTGTATGCACTTCTTTATTGTCTTACAAAATACTTCAGGGCAGTATTCTTAAACTTGCCAATTAGGATCGTCTACAATATTGTGTAGGCTCATTCAAAGGAAATTGTACTCGGTCATTTTAATTAAGGCCGAGATGGTCGGAAGTGCCTGGCTCGAGTTCTGGCGCTGGGCATTTCATGGAATCATGCGCGGAAATTATGACAGAGCTTGTGAGATACTGAGAGACCCCTGCACGTTGAGGCGACACAAAACGCAACGCACCTACACAACAACCTAATATTTTGTCTCTATCAAACAAAAAATCCAGGATAACAGAGAGGGTTTGGAATTGAACGGGTTACATCAGCTGCTTGTCTATGCGGATGACGTGAATATGTTAGCAGAAAATCCACAAAAGATTAGGCAAAACACGGAAATTTTACTGGAAGCAAGTAAAGAGATAGGTTTGGAAGTAAATCCCGAAAAGACAAAGTATATGATTATGTCTCGTGAGAAGAATATTGCACGAAATGGAAATATAAAAATTGGAAATTTGTCTTTTGAGGAGGTGGAGAAGTTCAAATATCTTGGAGCAACAGTAACAAATATAAATGATACTCGGGAGGAAATTAAAGACAGAATAAATATGGGAAATGCCTGTTATTATTCGGTTGAGAAGCTTTTATCATCCAGTCTGCTGTCAAAAAATCTGAAAGTTAGAATTTATAAAACAGTTATATTACCGGTTGTTCTTTATGGTTGTGAAACATGGACTCTCACTTTGAGAGAGGAACATAGGTTAAGGGTGTTTGAGAATAAGGTGCTTAGGAAAGTATTTGGGGCTAAGAGGGATGAAGTTACAGGAGAATGGAGAAAGTTACACAACAGAACAGCACGCATTGTATTCTTCACCTGACATAATTAGGAATATTAAATCCAGACGTTTGAGATGGGCTGGGCATGTAGCACGTATGGGCGAATCCAGAAATGCATATAGAGTGTTAGTTGGGGGGCCGAAGGGAAAAAGACCTTTAAGGAGATCGAGACGTAGATGGGGAGATAATATTAAAATGGATTTGAGGAAGGTGGGATATGATGATAGAGAATGGATTAATCTTGCTCAGGATAGGGACCAATGGCGGGCTTATGTGAGGGAGGCAATGAACCTCCGGTTCCTTAAAAGTAAGTAAGTAAGTAAGTAAGTAAGTAAGTAAGTAAGTAAGTAAGTACCAAACACAAAAACCGCAAATTATTTCGACGCGATATGTCCAGAGATTCTCTATGGGATTGTCTTACCTTACATTTGGGAAACTGTGAGTATTATAATAGAATTAAAAATATCTTTTGCGTCATTAATCCAAACGTAGTACCAATCTAGGAGTGACGCATTTTATAATAAGATCTCAGCTTTTAGGTTAAATGCCTATTTTTTCTGTAGGGGTAAACTAAAACTAGTAAAATATCTTCACATTTGATACAAAATATGAACGTTTGGAAGCAGTTTTATGGTGGCTAAAAATGCCTGTTTTGTCCATTGAGACCTATTTTTAAGGTTTTAGAGCCTAAAATTGCCTATTTCTATTTGTAACATATATATTTTTTTTTAATTTCGTGTAGCAGTGAGCGAGAAAGTTTTGAATGTCATGGGATTGGGATTGTTCAAATATTCTGTAATAGTTTGGTTGTAGGAATGAAGAAATTCTGGAAGGTGTCTGGTTTTGTTGAGCACTTTAGCAGACAGTAGGAATAGGCCTATGATGAATCGGAAGAATGTAGTTCTCCCTAAAGAAATCAGCATGGCAAATATTGCTAGATTTTAATGTGCATCCATTGCTTCGGTGCCATTGGGAAGAATTTTTTTCGCTTATAAAATGGTTCTGTCTAAGAAAAGGCAAAGTTTCACAATAGAAAATTAGAGGAAAAAGTTATGTATTGCAATGCAAATTATGAATAATGTGTTAATTGTAAATTCATTGGTAAATTAATTAATTTAATTGCAATATAAGCACTTATGTATTAGCAGCCTTAGAGTAATGAGGCCGATATAATTCATTAAACATTACGTACCGATATTCATAATTAATTAAACATTTAATAAAAATATAGGGTGCTATTCATAGACATTTCGCTAGTCCGCGCTACGAGCGTACTAAACTAGCCCCGGCTATCGACTGGTTACTTGTACGGGATTCACATCATATCATATCATATCATATCATATCATATCGCTAACACTGATTTATGAATACGAAAAACGTTAGTTCGCTGATCATCCACTGGAAGCCCGCGCTAAGAATGTCTATGAATACGGCCCTCAGTTTCTAACCTGAATGTTTTTTACTGTTTTTGTCACTGTATACCGTAATGCTTAATACTCACTAATTAATCGAATTTTTATAGTTACTGCAGTTTGTGTGAATAGAGATTACATTTCAGCTAAATAAAATAGTACTTTTTAATATTTGGGGCTAAGAGGGATGAAGTTACAGGAGAATGGAAAAAGTTACACAACGCAAAACTACACGCATTGTATTCTTCACCTGACATAATTAGGAACATTAAATCCAGACGTTTGGGATGGGCATGGCTTGTAGCACGTATGAGCGAATCCAGAAATGCATATAGAGTGTTAGTTGGGAGGCCGAAAGGAAAAAGACTTTTGGGGAGGCCGAGCCGTAGATGGGAGAATAATATTAAAATGGATTTGAGGGAGGTGGGATATGATGATAGAGACTGGATTAATCTTGCACAGGATAGGGATCGATGGCGGGTTTATGTGAGGGCGGCAATGAACCTCCGGGTTCCTAAAAGCCATAAGTAAAAATAGTATTTTTATGCCACTTGAAATTGTATTTTTAGGTGTCTGAATCTATGTATTTCATAATAATAATAATAATAATAATAATAATAATAATAATAATTAATTAATTAATAATAATTATTATTATTATTATTTATTTATTTAATCTGGCAGAGTTAAGTCCAGTAGGCCTTCTCTTCCGCCCAGCCACACTCTAATTCTAATTGAATACAATTGGTTACATAGTTATTACATTAATATATTTAGACCATAAAACAACATAAAAGTGAATAATGAAAGTAAAAGTAAATAATGAAATATAAGTAATGTTAGTTAGAGAATAATAAACAATGGTAATAATAATAATAATGAGATAATTTAAATATTTATTCTGTGATATATATATAACCATTAAACATTGAGAAACTTGCAACAGCTATATTTTTTAACGAGAATTGTTAGAAAAATATTTCGTTAGCCTATTCTTAAATTGGTTTGATGTCTGACAATCCCTGACATTACTCGGTAGGGACAGCCACAGTGAAAGAAGATGAATATTAGGATGTTCGGTGGGAGGGAGTGGATAATATTGAGGAGTGTTGTGATCGCGTGTAAAGATTATGATGGGTGGATAAATTTTGAAAACGAGACGCAAGATAGACAGGAGTGGAGAAATGCAATATGTGAAAGAGGAGGGAAAGACAGTGGATTTTCCTACGATCTTCTAGTCTGACCTAGGACAAAATTTCGAGGCGCACATATTATGAACAAGTTGTAGTCTCTGCACCGAAGTAACGGTTAGGTCAGTAAACAGAATATCACAGTAATCGAAGTGGGGCATCAGGAGTGTTTGCACTAAAATATTTTTCAGGGAAAAGGGTAGAAAATTCTTCAATCGCATAAACGAATGGATTAGTGAGTATACTTTTTTACAGTTTCTGTAACTTGAATGTTCCAAATTTAAACCTTTATTCATATAAATACCTAGGTTCTTTACTGATTCACTGAATGGAATTTCTGTGCCGTATATTTTAATCGGAAATAAATTTGGTATGGTAATAGTGCTATAATAGTGCCTATTTTGATAAATTCAGGGCCTATTTTAGGTGCCTAAAAGTTAGTTTTTGAGTGCCTAAAAATCCGAGATCTATATAAGTAAGATATTTTGCAGCCGTGGCGTTGCTATCAGTGCGCTCTGGAAGGCGATCTACGCAGCACCGCATAATTTGTGAAGCAATAGTGGAATGTCGGTGCCATAAATTTGCTAGAGGTTTTACTCCCTTCCCGATTTAGTTCTCTTTAAAAGCCATCGCTGTCGCTTGGTTTCGAACCCACGAGACTCGAAGCCAATTGAAAGTCCGGCAACCACTCGCTGGCCGAGGACACCAGGTTGCTGAAGAAAGTTACTGAAATAAGGAATCGGTATGGCTGCTCCACAGGACCGGATCTTCAGGTTTCCACAGATCGACTGCTTTCTTGCGTAATGAGACGTAACGTCATTACAGCACAGTCCACGCGTCCAGTGCTTTTAATTTTATCTACTTAATGGAGCGCATGTGGTTGTGAACTAGGCCGTCTCGGGTTCGTTTCCTCGAGGTAAAACAGAATATTTATGGCTCTACGATTAGGATTGAACACTTACTGTTTCGCCTTGTGTTTTCTACGTAGAGATCTTGTACCGTAATAACTGCAAGTGAGAACACGGAAGTTCGGTCTTGTGTTCGAACCTATGACATATTTGCTAGCTGCGAAACCAGGTGGCCCGGGTTCGATTCCCAGTTGGGGCAAGTTACCTGGTTGAGGTTTTTCCCGGGGTTTTCCCTCAACCCAATATGAGCAAATGCTGGGTAACTTTCGGTGTTGGACCCCGGATTCATTTCACCGGCATTATCACCTTCATCTCATTCAGACGCTAAATAACCTAAGCTGTTGATAAAGTGTCGTAAAATAATCTACTAAAAAAAGAACTATTTGTCTATGCCCATTATGATGTCCTAAGTTGAATCATGCTGGCTATATCGTTCTCATCGTGCATATCTTATATTATGTCGGAAAATCCCGAGAATATTAAGTACAGTACTAATAAAGTAATGATCACAATATCAATAAACATCCATAAATTATTATTATTATTATTATTATTATTATTATTATTATTATTATTACTAATAATGGTTCTTCTCTTCCTTTCAACCAAGTCTCAATTAATAATAATAATAATAATAATAATAATAATAATAATAATAATAATAGATACGTTGTGAAATACTTTTATTGGACCTTATTTAAGGGGTTAGGTACAGCTTACAGCAGTAATATTTTGGAAATACTCAACATTTTTTTCCTCCATTACTGTATCTTGTACAATAATGAAAATTAGTATGTGTAAAACGCTGTCCTTCTGCTATATGGAAAAATATTTTTACGATTTAAAAAAAATATATTTACTTTTTTTTTCATAATTCAGTTCACTCTGCAGTGATGAAGCGTTTCCCACATAACACAAAAACTATCCAACATTCTGTGATGAAATATTTTGTCTGTATTTATGCGTGTCGTATCTACAATATGGTGCAAGATCACTCCTCTACCTTTGATACATTGTCTGATAAAAAATAAATTCATTTAAGAAATGGTCAAATATTAGTATTTTCTTCTAACACAAAATAAAAAAAAATATTATTTACTAAGGAATGTAGTTGAAAGACCATAATATTGTAAACATGAGTTTCAGCAATAAAATAAAAGAGAGAACATGAAAAAGTTAACAAATTTATGAGTTATGAGGGAAACACTTCATCACTGCACACTGAACTACCACCATTATGAATTAAAAAAATATATATATATATAGTTTTTAATCGTAAAAATTTTTTTCATACAGCAAAGGACAGAGTTTACACTACTAATTTTCATTATGGTAGAAGATACAGTAATGGAGGAAAAAAATGTTGAATATTTTGAAAAATTTTAATGCTGTAAGCTGTACCTAACCCCTTAAGTTACCAGTTAAAATGGATAAATTAGAAATCTAAAGATAATTACATAGGACTAACATTTATAAAATAAAAATACAATTATTTAGATATTTAAATATAATCACTGTTCAATATATTAAAAGAAAATAAATTCAGTCAACTAGTTTGAAGAAACTGAAATGATTAAATATTCCTTATGAGTAATACATTTAAGAGGGAATGTAATTTACTATGCCTGTTGAATTAGGTAATTGTGCATTTTAGTTTTGAAAGACAATACAGGCGGACAGGTTCTAATATCGGAGTGAAGAAGATCCCAGATTCGAGAGGTGTAGATTGTGAATGATTGAAAATAACAGCATGTTGTGTGCTTATGTATAAGAATAATAGTCTCTTGTTGAGACCGAGTGCCAAAGTTGTGAAGAGATGAGAGATTCTGAAACCGACATGACAGGTAAATGGAGAAGAAGTGTGCATGATTTGATACAGTAGCGATAACAATAACAATAATAATAATAATAATAATAATAATAATAATAATAATAATAACAACAACAATAATAATAATAATAATAACAATAATAATAATCCGTGGCGCTACAGCCCGTGAAAGGCCTAGACCGACCAGCCGGCTGCTGGCCTCACGCCCACATGCAGAAGCAGAGGTAGACGATCATCCAACCAGAATGGAGTATCGTGTGGTTAGCACGATGATCCCCCAGCCGTTATAGCTGGTATTCGCAACCGGAGTTCGCTACCTATCGTACCTCCCCAACTGCATTACGATGCTGGGTGGGCACCGGTACCATACACTGGCCGAAATTTCATGAGAAAATTTCTTCCCCAATGAGGACTCGAACCAGCGCGCATTCCGTAACGCGAGTCCTAGGCGGGATGCCTTAGACCACGACGCCACGGCGCGGGACAATAATAATAATAATAATAATAATAATAATAATAATAATAATAATAATATACGAGTGTATTTTATGTTGGAGTCTACTTCCTCAACTGTACAATTTGGTATAATATAGGTTTCTTAACACTATTGCATTTCCGGTCCACGATGTCCCCTTGTAAGAACGGGGTTCCCGGGTATGACTATGTGTAAAGGGCGTTAATGTTTCAACAACACTGTGCTACAGTTAGCTTGACCGACAGAGATGTAATGAAGAATCCGTGGACCTGTTTCCACGCCTCATAAATGCAGGCCATATCAAAACGTCCGATAAACATCACAGTACAATTTTACTGCTTTTTTACGCCCCGATTGCAGCGCCGTCTGTTCTTCCGTGACGAGAAATTAGAAATACATTTAGAGATTATTTCTTCCTTATAGCCGTGCAAGATAACGCTAGCGCACTTCCTCTCTGGAGACAAGGCACAAGGCTACATTCCTCCCACTCAATAAAGTTACAGGTGTTCTCACAGTTGGCAGGGAATCCAGCACTTGATTTACAAAATATGGTTGTGAGACCAGGCAAGAAAGCATGAACTCATTTTACTTCCATAAATATAGCATCTATTTTGCCTCTAAAAAACATGAAACCAGAAATTATTTGTGTCCAATGATCCTCTACGGCAGGAGTGGTCAACCTATTTTGAGATAGGACCAGTAAAATTGATAAAAATTATTTGAAGAGCCACTTAACTAAATTTATATTAACAAATATTTTTAATATAAGCTAAGGTACAGTACCTATCTGCAAGTTTTACTAGAATATTCAGATACTGTAAGCACAGTCTACTATATACAGTCGCGAAGCTTGAGGTGTTTTTTTGCAAATCTCGTGATAAAGCGCTCCAAGCGGTTAGCAACTAGAAACAACAGACTTCCATGGTCGACTTTGGACTGTGTCGTATTTCTATCTGCTAGCTCGTTGCGTATTTCATTGATGCTTGAAATGTTCGTTATTGTTGTAATGAAAATGTTAATGGCCAAAATATAATAATTGGAATAATAATATGGGACAAGGAGGAGACGTTTGTAGTGCTATAAATTGTAAACAGTAAAAAAGAGGCCAGAGTTATCCTTTGTCCGATTTCGAAAGATTCAGAAAGGTCCCTGGGTTTCCACAAGAATGCTGTGCAGAAACAAAACTCTTAATTTTGAAGTTCTTTGTGACTGTTAGAATACATTATATCCTTAAATTTCACAATGAAATGTTTCAGTCTAACCGAAAGGACATTAGATATCGGTTAAAGTTCTGTCACTTAGGCTGCTAAATTTCCAGATAAATAAAGGTTAGGTCTACTTTTTTCAGAGGACATATTTCTAATTGTAGCTATTAATTTTGTTATTATTTTTATGTGTTGTTTTACTAAAGACGTAGAAAAATTAAGTTTGTGTTAATGAAATTTATTGATCACGTTTTATTTTCAATTCTGGTGGGATTATTATTGCTTAGGCCTATTTTTTCAAAGGATATGTTTTTAATTATAACTGTTAATTTTTTGTTATTTTTATTTGTTGCTTTACTAGAGACGTTCTGTTACAATAAAATTTATTGATCACATTTTATTTACAATTCTGGTGTGATTATTATTGCTTAAGCTCATCCCACTTTGTTAACTACGTAACTACAAGTGCCGGTACACGTAAGTTACTCCATTAATTCATATTTCCATTATTATTGTTGTAAAGAGAAATGAAAATTAATATTTATTGGTTTCATAGTTAATTACCGCTATAATCTTGAATGAGTGAAGCGATTATTGTAAATTGCAGTTCGTTTTGCACAAACAAAAATAATATTAACCTATTTCTTGCAGGTATCTTCGAGTTTATGGTGGAATTTAATATACTTCATTAAAATAATAAATTAACTTTATGCATTTAATATTTCAATAATGGAAGGAAGATGTTAATTTTTCCAAAAGAACACAACGAAAGTGTAACATATTTTGTCGTCTACTAGGAGAGATCTGCGATGATGAGGCGATAGTAGCGATCCTAGTGGTGGGCAACTACCCATGTTTGCATTTTACTACATTTGAGCTTCGCGACTGTATATAGTAGACTGTGCTGTAAGTATATATAAAAAAGTCATTTTTAAAAGCAATTCAATTATCATTACTCACTTTTTTTATTTTGAATATCACACTTTTACTACGCCATACCAATTTTAACCAATAAAACGGTACGAAAGGGCGTGTTTCAATCAATCATGGCCGTTTATCGCTACAATGTTATCAATTCCCTAGCATTTGTTTGTTTTTTTATCACTTCCCTAGAATTTAATTTTTTTTTGTTTGCCAACATTTCAAACTGCAGATTCTTTACGGTATTTTAAAACATGCCTTGCGATCGTCATTTGTTTCCCGCATAGTTAATGAACTGAAAATAGCGGCTCCGTTCAAACGTTTTGGTGAAGCTAAGATTAGTGAAATAGAATTTAGTAAGTCAATTAATACCTATTTTATTGTATTAGAGTACTTTATTTCTTCTAATCTTTATATACTTTCTTCTGTCTTTATCACCTCCCTACCATTTGTTTCTTTGTTTGTGAATATTTCAAACTGAAAATTATTTACAGTAGGCCTACTATAAAACATGCTTTGCGATCGTCATTTGTTTCCCACATAGATAGTCAACTGAAAATAGCGGCTGCGTTCAAACGTTTCGGTGAAGCTAAGATTAGTGAAACAGAATTTTAGTAACTCAATACCTATTTTATTGTATTAGAGTACTTTATTTCTTATCTTTATATATTTTCTTCTGTTTTTATCACCTCATTTGTTTCTTTGTTTGCCAACATTTCAAACTGCAAATTCTTTACGATATATAGAACATGCTTTGCGACCGTCATTCGTTTACCGCATAGATAGTCAACTGAAAATAGCGGCTCCGTTCAAACGTTTTGGTAAAGCTGACATTTGTGAAATAGAATTTTAGTAAGTCAATATTTTATTAGAGTATTTTATTTTTTCTAATCTTTACATTCTTTCTTCTAATAGTGTAATAGTCAATTAAGTCCCACTCGTGTTTTGATTTTCTCTAGATAAATGAAAACTTCTAGTGAGATTACTGTTGAAAAACCATGACATATTTGTACACTTTTTAAACATTGACTTGTCATAAAAATACTTCGAAACTCTGTTAAAGACATGCTTTTCCTCCCGGCTGATATTCCAAATATTATGCTGTACGGTAGTAAAAAGTTAAAAGGACTTCAGTTAATACGAGCTTCGTGGGAAGCTTTTCTTCAACATTGTAACATCTGTCTATCATTAATCAGAGCAGATAATCCGCATGTTAACATGATGAGACAGATGTCGAACTCAAATCGTGGTGTGATTCCCTCTACCTTTCTTTTCCCGAAGACTTTACTAAAGCTACAATTCGAAATTTTCGAGAAGAATTGCGAGGTCGTGAATATGAATCATGGAAGACCCTTTCAGGACGGCAAAAGGTGTTGAGATGTAACAGCCGCCAACAGTTGGATTGCAAACAAGAAAGGACTTTTGACTAGTGAATGGATATCTAGCCTGAAAATGACAGAAAATTTAGTAGCTGTTCGTTCCGTTCCCGGCAGATCTCTCGACGGTACCAGGTGCAGACATGGCTGCCCGGAGATTGAAACTTCAGCACATGTCTTGGGATTCTGTGAACAGGGGTTGCTCTTGAGGAACTCTAGACATCATCTTGTAAGATCCAAAATTGCAGCCGCATTAAGAACTAAGGGCTGGATAGTAGAAGAATAAATCTCCTGTCTAGCTGAAAATGGGTCAACGAGACGAGTAGATATTTTAGCGTACAATGCCGACACTAAACAGGGCATCATTGTGGACCCCACGATACGTTTTGAAGTAGAATGTCATCAGTCAGCCAAGGTCCACCATGAGAAGAAGTCGATCTATGAGCCTACAGTCAACTATTTCAAGCTGAAATATGCCTTAATTCACGTTGAGGTATTCGGCTTGCTCATAGGTTCTCGAGGGACTATATCAGCTTTTTTCGAAGAATTTCGACGGAAATTTGTTCTGCCAACATCTTTGAGGGATGACATTGTGATAATTGTGTTAAAAATCCTGCCAAATCCTAATTAATCACATGGTGCCACATTAATGGCAATTGTAATGTTTCACGCCCTTTTCTTTGTTTCCCTTTTTTTAAATTTAATATCTATGTTTACATATGTATAATAATTTTTTTTGAGGATATACTGAGTCAGTAAGGCCTACCCTCAATGGGGGGGCAGTTTATTATTATTATTATTGTTATTATTATTATTATTATTATTATTATTATTATTATTATTATTAGTACATTCCAATGAATTTTGAAGACCTGCAATGTTAATGTGATTTTGGAACTTGTTTTATATTGTGACAGCCACGTGAGATTCGATCTCACGACCGGCAGAAGAAGGGCTAGGTCGGCCGTGGTTCGGGCAGGTTCGCGCGCATCTGCTTCCTGGGGCATGTGCTGTGGCGTAGAGAAGAGAGGGGAGATATCCAGATTATTCGAGAATGCCATCGTGACATCCGTGGAAATCTCTAGCATCGTAGAAATTTCTCGTAACTATGGTTTAGTTATAAATACAACACGCGAGTGAACTTGAGTTAGCAGTGTTGTTGTAATCGGTGAACAGCAAGCCAGCCAGTCTTGTGTAGCAGTGAAGCCAGCTTGAGACCGGAGTTCGACTTGAGTGTGTCCGCAGCTGTGCGAGCGTCCGAAATCCTGAGCTCGAGTGCAGTGGACCGCAGTTGGTGGACCTGAGTTCGAGGTTCAGTAGACTGTCTCTGAAGGTCTGTGGTTCGAGATACTGTGAACTTGAGTGACTGCGCTAGAAGAACTAGCCAAGGCAAACGGACTGTGAACTGAGAACTGACAGTTCTGATTTGTAAATAGTTCTTTGTGAACATTAGTTAAAATTAATAGTTCATTGTTGTTCTCAATAATCCAAGTAAATTGTCATTGTCGTCTGCGGAGTGCAATAACGAATACTGTATTACTGTGTGGAGTGGAAATCCCATTGTTGACGGGAATAGAATTAAATTGTAGAAAGTGAAGAGTTATTGTTGTAAGAATAAAAGTACATTATTGTTTTGAATTTTAAAGTTACAATATTTAACAATTTCTCGGTAGTGGATGCAATTTTTTAGTGCATAGAAAAAGCATATCATCAAGATGTCCGTTTGTAATTTATTCTTAATAACATTTATGTTAGAAAAAGTTTGCTCACAAATGTATGCGGAGCCAAACCTGCATACAAGCCTTACAACAAGATCGTGAAGTCCAGGAAACAGGTCTAAAGGGACATATTTCCAAAACTGAGTGGAACTAGGATCAGTGGATGATCCACAATGCTCTTTAAATTGAACACAAAGTCCTGAGTGGTTTTGGATTTCTATTATTTCAATCTGTAAAGATGGGGAGTATTTATGAATCTCAGACTCTGAAATACAAAATGGATTTATGAATAAATCTATGTTACTCTTTTCAGATTTGAGAGAGGAAAATCTGAGTTGAGAATGGCTCGCACGAAGATATAACTGCTGTTTTATGTTTTAAATAATCCAGGATAAAGTCACTGCTTTGCGAATGCTTGGAAAATGATCAAGTTTGCACCGCTCTAAGCAGTTACAAAATTAATTTAAGCTTTAATTTAAAAGTGTTGACTTCATTGAACATTGATCTTGAGCTAACGGCTGGCCAATCAAAATCTCTATGGGATTGCTCTGCCTTACATTTGGAAAAATATCGGTAGAAACATATTATTGTTGTTGTTATTATTATTATTATTATTGTTGTTATTATTGTTATTATTATTATTATTATTATTTGTTATTATTATTGTTATTATTATTGTTATTATTATTACTATTATTATTATTATTGTTATTATTATTATTGTTATTATTATTATATTATTATTATTATTATTATTATTATTTTGTTATTCTTATTATTATTATTGTTGTTATTCTTATTATTGTTATTATTATTATTCTTATTATTGTTATTATTATTGTTGTTATTATTATTATTATTATTATTATTATTATTGTTGTTATTATTGTTATTATTATTA
This sequence comes from Periplaneta americana, assembly GCA_025594305.2. NCBI lineage: Eukaryota > Metazoa > Arthropoda > Insecta > Blattodea > Blattidae > Periplaneta > Periplaneta americana. The sequence goes on along the minus strand of JAJSOF020000037.1, from coordinate 16,523,934 downwards.
CTATTATTATTATTATTGTTGTTATTATTATTATTATTATTATTATTATTATTATTGTTGTTATTATTGTTATTATTGTTATTATTATTATTATTATTATTATTATTATTATTATTATTAAGGGAACTGTGCCTAATATCGCACCCATTTTGAAAAAGTAGTATTTCAAGTATTAATATATTACATAAATTTGAAATAGATACGGATTCTTAATACGGGTTTATTATGCTTATATCAGTGAGGTCAAATTTAAAAATTACTTTTATTTTCCATTTGTTTTTCAAGTACAAATGAAAAATTGCAAAAACGGTAGTAGGAGAAATAGTGCTCCTAATATCGCACCCCTCATTTTGTGAAAATACATAGGACAAATGTTAAGTTTATTGTCTAGAAACAAATTTTATTACATATTTATTATATATCTGTTGTTGGTTTATCGTACCAAAGGTCCCGGGTTCGATACCCAGCCCCGGAACAATTTTTCCCTCGAAATTATTCAAATAACTTTACAGGAAGTTATACCTGAAAGCTTGATTTGCAAGGTATAGAATGTTTGTTAATTAAACATAATCCAGATATTTTGAGAACTAAATCTAACCTTCCAAACAATAACACAATGAAACTTTTGTAGTCATCATCCCCAGAACACACTTCATGGTACCAAATTCCACATTTAGTGCATACGATCCATTTTTCTCCCCTTTTGTCAAAAGAAAACTTCGCGTTGCAATATGGACATTCTGCATCATTTTCGCTATCTTCATCATCAATGGAGATGTATACTGGCTCATCCAACTCTTCGTATTCTGAATCTGAAGATACCTGACTTTGTTTTTTCTGTCTCTTCCTCTGAGTAGGTACTTTATCAGTCTGCTTCTTTTGAACACTTTTTCGTTCATATGTCTCCTTATCTGTGAGTAATTTCCTGTTAAAATCATCAGCCAATTCGTTTTTATATTGTGAAGTTTTCAGCAGAGCAGCAGAACCACTTTTACGTCCTCTATGAGTTGGACTTTTTTGTTGTAAGTTATTTTAGGAATTGGTGAAATGTCAGCAGGTGTAACAAAAGATAGGGTTTGCCTCTCGACTAATTTTGTGGAGTTTTTGGCTCGTTGATACTGCTAGAGCCTGGCCGAGGTTGGGAAGTGTTGGCATCATCTAATCTATTTGGTAAAGCTTCAGATGAATGATCACTTGATTCATGGGTATTAGGAGAAATTTCTTGAAATTCAAAGTCGCTGAAGATATGGCGGTTGCAAGGATATAGACCGGTTTTTCTGAAGCCATTTGTTGCTACAGCAACACTTGCTGCTTTATTGAAAGCTTCTCCCAATAGCATACCAACCTGGCAGTGAGTCACTACTCTGCCTGCATTTTGTTTGAGCCACTGTTCAATTGCTTGAGCATAGTAAGTTTTGAAAGGTAGCATGAATGCCACACCCAAGAGTTGCATCTTATGCGTGCAATGTGGAGGTAAGCACACAATATGAGCACCATTAACACGTGCTAGTTCGAGGAGTTGAACATTTCTAGTGTGGGAATAATCCTCATCTAACACTAGAATTACTGGGCCATCTTTCGTAGGCTTCACATTGCTGAGAATGTGATGACACCATTGAACAAAACTTGCATTCTGAATCCAGCCAGATTTGTGACAGACCGCTAAGCTACCATTTGGTGCTGCATCCAGAAGTTCGACTTTCATGTTGACCCTAGAAAAACAAAAAACGGTGGCAGGAAATGACCAGCTGCACTCATTTATGTCACTCCAGTCACTAATGATCCCTCTCTGCTGAAGATACAGATCCAACCTGCCTCTTACCTTTCAGACTAACTAGTTTGTTGACTTTGTGTTGAATCACTGTCAAGTCTCTCTCGTCACAGTTGTACAGTCTGTTTAGTGAATGGTTGATAATGTTCATCAATGGTTCATAAATATCAAAAACTTAATTACGTTCTCCTGATTGAAACCTCTGATCCTTGCCATAGACGTGCTTTGTGGTTTCCGGAGACTCAATTCCTGGTGTCTTCTCAAAAAACTGTGCAGCCATTTCCGTCCTGCGGCTTCATCGTTCTTCGAAAATGGGTGGTTCAGACCATTCATAAATGCTAACTGAAAAGCCATAGTTTTAACTCCTTTGCAGATAAACCATAAAATCGGTACTCCATTTCTAAGCAATATGAAACCAAAGAATCTTCCAGTTCAAATGGAAGTACAGGTTTTATACCAAGTTTCGTGTTCACTAGTTTATCTACATCCTCCTCTTTGTTATTGACTTTATCTTTTAAAGTATACTTGGGAACATTGAAAGTATTCGAAGCACGTTGCAATCCCATGACTTTGTTCCTAACTGATATGATTGCAGCCTTCATAACCTCCTCTTTCCACAGCTTACGACGTTTTGGACTCATCTGCAATGACAATTTTTAAAGAATTTTCGAATTACCAGATTAATTATACGATTATATTAGTTTGCAGTATCATCGTCCTAATATCGCACTGTGCGATAATAGGAAAACAGTAAGTGTGCGATATTGGGCAAATAACATACACGAAACAAAATAGTTTGTCTCAGTAAAATAAAACGTTTATAATATTTCTTTAACTGAATGAAAATATTACACGACTAACCAAATCAAACTAACAGTGTATAAAAGTTTTGCTCCTTACCGTTGGTTCTATAATCATCCCTAACATCACACACTACAAATACTTTCCCATTGCCTATTCCTGACTCAAGGCGTGTAATATGTATTGCAGCTCACAGCAATCCATCTGCGGGCGCTAACGTTCCTTTTAATTGAATTGAATAAGCTGCTATTCCATTCAGGGTCTTATGCCTGTTCTGAGCTCATAAACCATGGGGTGCGATATTAGGCGCATGTGCGATAATAGGCACAGTTCCCTTATTGTTGTTATTATTATTGTTATTATTATTATTATTATTGTTATTCTTATTATTGTTATTATTATTATTCTTATTATTGTTATTATTATTGTTGTTATTATTATTATTATTGTTATTATTATTATTATTATTATTATTATTATTGTTATTATTATTATTATTATTATTATTATTATTATTATTATTATTATTATTGTTATTATTATTGTTGTTATTATTATTTTGTTATTATTGTTATTATTATTATTATTATTATTATTATTATTATTATTATTATTGTTATTACTATTATTGTTATTATTGTTGTTGTTATTATTGTTGTTATTATTGTTGTTATTATTGTTGTTATTATTATTATTATTATTATTATTATTATTATTGTTGTTATTATTGTTATTATTATTATTAGTATTATTATTATTATTATTGTTATTATTATTATTGTTGTTGTTATTGTTATTGTTATTGTTGTTATTATTATTATTATTATTATTGTTGTTATTATCATCATCCTTCTTCTTCTTCTTCTTCCCTTCAAGTATTAGGTCAAATGGCCTGTTACGATCTCACAGTTGAATTTTCAATCCAGCGCTTCTTTGGACGTCCGAGAGATCTCTTCCCGTTTGGACGATAGTGGAGCATGACTTTTGGGATTCTATCTCTAC
>JAJSOF020000037.1:16287860-16515360 GCA_025594305.2 Periplaneta americana | reverse complement strand
AAAATGATATCTAAACAAATGAGTTATAAACAAGTACCCTAATAATAAACTGCAATTCAAATTAAATTCATTCTTCTCCTATAAACTGTTGTGCAAATGATTTTTTAATATGTTCAATTATTACGATTGCAATTTTCTTAATTTTATTCACAGGTAGCCAGAGACTTTTCCACACTTACATAAAATGACGTCTCTATCTCAGCTACTTTACATTTATATTTATAATATGGTAATGTTGGTTCTTCTGGATGAAGACATTATAATAATAATGTATTTTATCACCTTTAAAATCAATCTTTCTTAGGCGGGACTAAGGCTCGAACCTTAGGTCTAATGGCAAGCCCAGTAACCAGCAACCACTAAGCCACCCAAGCGAATGATACTAAAAATAATATCTTCATTTCATATGGAAGTTTACAGCCGTGAAATTTAGTCTTTTATTTTAACTAATACAATTGTAATTTTTTGCGTGTAACTTTGTATTTCTCCTCAGTAGGTAAAGGGGTGTAACTTGGGAATTGATAGTAACATAAATGCAAACCCTTCTTGCCGCTTCTTATCCCTTGTTCTCCTTGCCTTCCCCTTGTTATTCTCGTTTTCCTCCTCTTCTCGCCTTCCCTTTGTTCTCATCTTTCACTTTTTCTCCTTGACTTCCCCTTGTTCTCCTCGTCTTACACCTGTTCTCCTTATCTTCACCTTGTTCTCTTTGTTTTTCATTCGTTCTCCTTGTCTTCCTGTAGTTTTCCTCGTTTTCCCCCTACTTCTCCTTGTCTTCCCCTAGTTCTCCTTGTTTTCCCCTAGTTCTCCTTTTCTTCCTCTAGTTCTCCTCGTCTTCCCCTCGGCACTTACTCGTAGTTCTATGTAAAACTATGCACCTGTCGGATTTTTCTTTCACTTCTCTGGCAGTTCTATGGTACAGAGCGGGCTTATCATACCGAGGACTCAGCTTCAATCCCTGGTGTAGAATGGAACAATACTTATTGTGGACAAGATTTTAACATACCGATTTTTACTCAGTATTTTCCCAATTCTTTTAACTTCATAACCTTTATTCCATCCACGCTTTCCATTTCACATACAGTACTTACCTCCTTATATCACTATTATAATTGAAATTAATACGAAAGTGTTCCAAGGAGCTTATGTGGTATCGAAGGTAGCCAGCCAGATATGCAGTTTTCTCTGAATAACACCCGTGAGGATGGATCGGTTCAGGTGTCGCAGGACCCATCGGGACGAGACCCGAACGGGTACAAAGTTGGGATGACACATCCAATGCGATGGGCATCAGGAAACTTCCTAATCCTAGCTCTGTGGTACTTCAGAGCTGATAATCCGTATCTTGTCAGGGAGAACCAGCACTATGGTTCTGCAAACGGTAGCAGTGTACAACAAATTGCGTCCGGTCCTCCGAACAAAAAATAACTGAGAAGCAGCGAATGGATTTAGTGTAACAAACAAGACAAGTTAAACATTGCTTCTTTCAAACTAAGGAACTAATGATCCATAATGTGTAATGTTTTGAGACTCAACTACAGATCGTCTAATTTCCATTTAAACAAAAAGCATAAAGCCCGAATGTCGCTATGATTTTAATATATGTACTCCATCTTGTAGAAAAGAAAGTTTCAAGTAATGGACAAAAAAATTACATTACGTATGCAAAATTTCACTTTTAGGTGCAACAGACTTGATCGATTGCAACGATTTCACATGACAGTTACACTTTCATTTTCCATTGCTTGCAGTCTTCATTACAATGATCTATAATCGGAGATCCTTATATTACAGAGTCAATTTTATGAACCAAAAGGTTGTGCATTGCTCCAATAGTTACAGAAGTTTTCTTGTCAATCAGTTTTAAAATGATGGGCTATGAACAGCGTGTTGTGCGAACTGCAATTCTTTTATCAACAGAATAATAATTTTGTGTTTGTGTAAATGACTAAGTTTTCATGATGTTTTAAATTTAATTTAATTTAATGACATTTATGTAGCTGCCATTTTGAAACGACATCTTACTTTAGTGAGTGAAAGTAGTTATTTTACACAAAGCCCGATGCAGCGTCTGGAAATGGTACTAATGGGTCTTATCTAGTCAACTTTGTTAAAATTTAAATTTTATTTTTTAAGTTAATTTATCCTTAAGTTTTTAACCCACTTCTTTGTCTAATAATTATGTTTATTCTTGTTAAGTATGTCATTGGATAACTCCCTGAGCACGAGATTTTACTCTTTCAGGGAAGAAAAAATGTTATGTTTTATTTAACGACGCTCGCAACTGCAGAGGTTATATCAGCGTCGCCGGATGTGCCGGAATTTTGTCCCGCAGGAGTTTTTACATGCCAGTAAATCTACTGACATGAGCCTGTCGCATTTAAGCACACTTAAATGCCATCGACCTAGCCAAAAGGATCGAACCCGCAACCTTGGGTATAGAAGGCCAGCGCTATACCAACTCGCCAACCAGGTCGACTGAAGTAATTGATGTTTATATTGTCAAAATCAATAAATATTAGTTTATTACTCCGTGTATAAAACAGTTTCTACATTACATATTTTACATGTAAAATACGTACAGGTAATTTACTCGCCCAACCCTGCAGGTGGGTTTCGAACCCACGACTGTAGTTTTCACATAACTTACTGTCAAAGTTGCGCCTTAAGGGGAGAGGATGGTATTTTTTGGCGAAAAGTTAGTAAATTTTCAAAAAATATATATATTTTTTTCTTTAAAATACCCTGTGATATGTGTGGAATGCATAGCCCTTATCGGATGTTAAGTCGCCATTTTTAATCTTCCTGCGTTATGGATTTTTAAATCACTCGCCTACTGTTGTTTCTGTTAAATTAAATTTTCAAAAAAAAAAAATTTTTTTCTTTAAAATACTCTTTGATATGTGTGGAATGCATTGCATAACATTTTGTGGGTATTTGTGCCCTTATCAGATGTTGAGACGTCATTTTTAAACTTCCTGCGCTATGGATTTTTAAATCACACGCCCCCTTTTATCGGTTTCCAGTAATTTCATTTTTTTGCTACATTGCCAGACAAAAATGGATATAATTTCTGAACTATTAAAGATACGTGCATTAAATTTAGAACACACATTCTTTAGACTATTAGGAAACGTTTCTCTGTAACAGAATTTTGTTAATTGATTTCATTTTAAAAATACGTTTGCAAGAAATGAAATCAGAAAAGTGTTATTAAATTTTAATTGTTTATTTTACAAACGTAGGAACTAATATCAAAATTCTGTTACAGATAGTTTGTAGAACACGCTTTTGCAAATACATTGCAAAAATCTGTTTCAATCTATCTTTAAAAACGGTTTAGATATATCGATTTTAGTACAGGGATATCACTTTATTTTTACCAATATTTTTAACATTAACCTGGCTATACTTGGAAACACTGTTACCCCCCTTCCATTACAGGAGTTTGGAGTTGCTAGTGCAATATGTAAACAAACCATTTTACTAGCTACAGGAGGAGAGAAAAGTAGTGTATCCATTTATGTTACAGGGAAATACAGTATTATGATTTTCAGTTTGATCATTACTTTTACGGTATTTTATAAAAAAACAGTAGAATAGCAACAATTTTTTTTCATAAACTCAACTCTTCAGGCGGTTATATTCATTATGTAATGTCTACTTTATTCAGCATATCACTAACCTAATTTATTCCTGAGAATTTTGCGAGCACTTACGTAAGAAACCCAAATTTCTACAGCTAACTTCTTATTAGGACTTCCCTACATCCTTTCTCTAGCATCTTCTACAGCATCTTCTGTCACCTTTGTTGGCTATCTTACACTTTTCTTCCTTTCTGTACACTCTGTTGCTCTAAATTTATCTACCAGATTAATGACATTTCTACGAAAATATTCCGTAATGGTATAATCAGGAAATTGTGAAAAAAACTGTTGTTCACATTCGGTTATAGCCTATTGTAATATTCCAGTTTTCATCATCGTCCTTCATACCTACAAACAGTAAAACAAAACTCTTGTTTAAATAATGCTGTTAAGTACCGTACCATATTATAGGGTACCGTACTTTCGGTAACTCTAATCTTCACTTGTGCTCAGTCCACACAGATAAATTCAGTTATGCTGTGTGAAAATAAACTTCAATAATACTCGTATAAGCTCTTTCTTCTATAGAAAACGTAACATATTTCTGAAACACACTGTACTCTGTAGTACTTCACTTTAAAAACAGCGTTTGTAAGTTTGAAATCAGAAACTGACGTTATTAAATGAGATTATTTTAAAGGGTGGGAGTCAAGTACATTTAGAAACGCAGGTGCAATAAAAATTGAAGTAAAAATAAAATGATGTCCCTGTACAATCCTGCATTGGGTATATTTTGTTTTAAATTTGGGCTCCCAATTATTTTTTTTTTCAAAATATTTATATTTGGTTGAGTTGCCACAGCTATGAGCTCTCTACATACAAAAAATTAATATTTTACACCAAATAGGAAAAAAGTTTTAAAAAATACCATCCTCTCCCCTTAACATTACGATGATACACGCAGCTACGAAAACAACAGAAGAAATGTCTGTTATTGTGAAAGGAGAGAAAAGACGTGAGCGTTGTCTGGTAGTTCATTCATTCTCTGCTTGGAGACTTGACACGCATAACTGTCTTAAGAGCGGATTTGGAACGCAATGGATGAAGCGCGCCACAGAGTGTACACTGCTGAAACGAGTCCATGCAGCCCCAGGGAAATAACTGAGCTAGTGGTAACCCGGTTTCTAAAGACATGCCAAATAGATTTTAAAACATACGTTTGTTAAATGAGCTGAAAGTTATTGCTAATACCGTTAAGAGCGATGCATATAAACGACTTACAAGTGACTCTACAATATTGCAAAGTGACTAAAATATTGCAATGTCTGAATTGGCACGCTGAGAGTATTAAACATGGAAGGATGTACTACATTTCGGAGGAGAGGTTCAAGAATGTTCTGTCACGCATCCTCCAAGCTGGACCCTTTATCCAACTACACAAGTATCCAGCATCGAGAAAGTGTTGTATCTTTTCGGCCTGCTTTCTTTGACAAAAAATATATACTCTTGAGTTCAGGCACGTTTTATATGCGTGTCACTTACTGAGTTTTGAGCCTACTGCTCTTTTGTGAAACTTAGTAGAAATATTTTAAAAGAGCACTTCTGTAATTCTTTATCTAAATGAAAATAGGGTAAAGGTTGGTAAATTGTGAAACTAATAATATTATGATAGTTCTTTTTGAGAATTGTTTACAATTTTACTGAGCGAGAGGAAGATCGATCGGTATGGTATAGTTGCGCCCCGCGGTCAATTGGGAGAACTAGGCATGGCATAGTTGCGCCCCGAAGAAATCAGGTAGCAGAAGGGACATGGCATAGTTGCGCCCCGAAGAAATCAGGTAGCAGAAGGGACATGGCATAGTTGCGCCCCGAAGAAATCAGGTAGCAGAATGGACATGGCATAGTTGCGCCCCGAAGAAATCAGGTAGCAGAATGGACATGGCATAGTTGCGCCCCGAAGAAGTCAGGTAGCAGAATGGACATGGCATAATTGCGCCCCGAAGAAATCAGGTAACAGAATGGACATGGCATAGTTGCGCCCCGAAGAAATCAGATAGCAGAATGGACATGGCATAGTTACGCCCCGAAGAAATCAGGTAGCAGAATGGACATGGCATAGTTGCGCCCCGAAGAAATCAGATAGCAGAATGGACATGGCATAGGCCTAGTTACGCCCCGAAGAAATCAGGTAACAGAATGGACATGGCATAGTTGCGCCCCGAAGAAATCAGATAGCAGAATGGACATGGCATAGTTACGCCCCGAAGAAGTCAGGTAGCAGAATGGACATGACATAGTTGCGCCCCGAAGAAGTCAGGTAGCAGAATGGACATGGCATAGTTGCGCCCCGAAGAAATCAGATAGCAGAATGGACATGGCATAGTTACGCCCCGAAGAAGTCAGGTAGCAGAATGGACATGACATAGTTGCGCCCCGAAGAAATCAGGTAGCAGAATGGACATGGCATAGTTGCGCCCCGAAGAAATCAGATAGCAGAATGGACATGGCATAGTTACGCCCCGAAGAAGTCAGGTAGCAGAATGGACATGACATAGTTGCGCCCCGAAGAAGTCAGGTAGCAGAATGGACATGGCATAGTTGCGCCCCGAAGAAATCAGGTAGCAGAATGGACATGGGATAGTTGCTCCCCAAAGAAATCAGGTAGCAGAATGGACATGGCATAGTTGCGCCCCGAAGAAGTCAGATAGCAGAATGGATATGGCATAATTGCGCTCCGAAGAAATCAGGTAGCAGAATGGACATGGCATAGTTGCGCCCCGAAGAAATCAGATAGCAGAATGGACATGGCATAGTTACGCCCCGAAGAAGTCAGGTAGCAGAATGGACATGACATAGTTGCGCCCCGAAGAAATCAGGTAGCAGAATGGACATGGCATAGTTGCGCCCCGAAGAAATCAGATAGCAGAATGGACATGGCATAGTTACGCCCCGAAGAAGTCAGGTAGCAGAATGGACATGACATAGTTGCGCCCCGAAGAAGTCAGGTAGCAGAATGGACATGGCATAGTTGCGCCCCGAAGAAATCAGGTAGCAGAATGGACATGGGATAGTTGCTCCCCAAAGAAATCAGGTAGCAGAATGGACATGGCATAGGTGCGCCCCGAAGAAATCAGATAGCAGAATGGATATGGCATAATTGCGCTCCGAAGAAATCAGGTAGCAGAATGGACATGGCATAGTTGCGCCCCGAAGGGCATTGTACACACGAAAGTGATTGTCATAAAATAAATAAATTACTTAAAAATATTACAGTGGTAGCTGCACTGAAGTCAAGTAACATATGATCAACTTTGCTATTTAAAATAACACTTTTTTAATCGATCACACACAATAAATGAACTGCATTTTTTGTTTGTACACCGATATATTAACTCTACGGTACAGGATTTTGCAAATCAAAACTTAGAACCATTGTGAATTATTACCTCTTTGCCCTTTTCACTAACTTAACGTTCATTTTAAATTAACCTCACTATACGCCACAGGCGGTGTGAAAATCACTAATAAAATATCAAGATTGCTAAGGCCCCATATTCCAACGGCTCACTCATTTGAATATGTCAGTTAATAAAGTACTGCCAACTTCATGGTGTTCATTTTAACGGTAGGCTATCGATAATACTGCATAAACAGTAGAAAAACAGTTTAAATTACTGCCAACTTCATGGTGTTCATTTTAAAGGTAGGCTATCGATATCACTGCATAAATAGTAGAAAAACAGTTAATAAATTACTGTCAACTTCATGGTGTTCATTTTAACGTTAGGCTATCGATATCACTGCATAAACACTAGAAAAACAGTTAATAAATTACTGTGAACTTCATGGTGTTCATTTTAACGGTAGGCTATCGATATCACTGCATAAATAGTAGAAAAACAGTTAATAAATTACTGCCAACTTCATGGTGTTCATTTTAACGTCAGGCTATCGATATCACTGCATAAACAGTAGAAAAACAGTTAATAAATTACTGCCAACTTCATGGTGTTCATTTTAACGGTAGGCTATCGATATCACTGCATAAACAGTAGAAAAACAGTTAATAAATTACTGTCAACTTCATGGTGTTCATTTTAAAGATAGGCTATCGATATCACTGCATAAACAGTAGAAAAACAGTTAATAAATTACTGTCAACTTCATGGTGTTCATTTTAACGTTAGGCTATCGATATCACTGCATAAACAGTAGAAAAACAGTTAATAAATTACTGTCAACTTCATGGTGTTCATTTTAAAGGTAGGCTATCGATATCACTGCATAAACAGTAGAAAAACAGTTAATAAATTACTGTCAACTTCATGGTGTTCATTTTAACGTTAGGCTATCGATATCACTGCATAAATAGTAGAAAAACAGTTAATAAATTTCTGCCAACTTCATGGTGTTCATTTTAACGGTAGGCTATCTATAATACTGCATAAACAGTAGAAAAACAGTTAATAAATTACTGCCAACTTCATGGTGTTCATTTTAACGGTATTGATAATGAATATTAAATCGAATAAGAAATCAATAAGGTTGCTTGATTACGAGGCTCAAGTTCCTGTAATGTCTTTTCCTCTACCTATTTCATCGGGGCGCAACTATGCCATGCCCCTTTTCTCTACCTGATGGGAACGGGGCGCAACTATGCCCACAAAACAGGAACCCTTTTTATCTGTTGCATCTTACCTGACCGTGGGCGCAACCATGCGCTGTCCAGATCGGTTTTTTGCGTCAACGTATTAAGGGAATGTTCATGGACAAGTTTCTGCACAAAACCGGTCCTTCTCTCGCTCAGTAAAATTGTAAAAAAAAATTCTCAATACTATCATAATATTATTAGTATCACAATATTATCAACCTTTACCCTACTACTAAATACATTTAAGTACATCACAACACAAGTTGACCACAATTTTATATGGTGACGATATGGTAACCATATCTTACTCGGAAGATGGTTTACAAAAGGTGTTTTTTGAACAATATTTTGAAGAACTATTGTATAAAAATTGAGTCTCTAAATCTAAAATCATAGCTCTCTTAGGTCAACAATTTGTAAGAAATAAAGTAGTAATATAGAATACAATACTATTGTATCTGGAGTGCCTGGGAAAACTGACACAAGTCAGTTTCCACAAACCTTTTTTGATAATTTATTGACAACTTTATGTCGCTTTGATTTTATCTGTATGAATTATTGTAATGTGAGAAATACTTATGTCTCTTTTTCCAAGAGAGCAGATGTTCCGCAAGTTGTCAATAAATTATCAAAAAAGGTTTGTGGAAACTGACTTGTGTCACTTTTCCCAGGCACCGCAGATATACTAAAGAGGTTATACAAACTTTATGAATATACAACTAAAAAGGAAGCATACAGAACACTGCTTCCAGCTATGTATGTCATTTCATAACTTAATGTCATTAAGCCAATGTGCTCTGTAATAAAAGTTACTTTAAAATTATAGTAAAAATAACAAAAACGTATCTGAGCTTCTTGTTCAGCCCACATGTTTGCTGCCGCCATTAAAGACAACTCAAAAGTGACGTACACGAGGGGGAAGCATTGAGGTGACGTTTCACGCATAGGCTACGCAGTCAATATGACCAAGAATATGGCAACGGTCCATTGAAAGCAACGGTTCATCTATGGCTATTCTCCCCAATCATTTTCACTTCATCATGCCAGTTTGTAAGTATTTACTGCAGTTTAAAATAAACATGACATTTTCATTTAAAAGTTATTCCTGAGCTGTCAAAAAGAAATAAAAATACGTATGTATACTATAGGCATGTAGCACGTATGGGCGAATCCAGAAATGCATATAGAGTGTTAGTTGGGAGGCCGGAGGGGAAAAACACCTTTAGGGAGGCCGAGACGTAGATGGGAAGATAATATTAAAACGGATTTGAGGGAGGTGGGGTATGATGATAGAGAATGGATTAATCTTGCTCAGGATAGGGACCAATGGCGGGCTTATGTGAGGGCGGCAATGAACCTCCGGATTCCTTAAAAGCCAGTAATTAAGTATGTATACTATAGACCTACTCTATGTATACAGAATTTTATATTTTTGTAAATATTATGCAAGACAAAGGGTGTAGTGGCAAATAATGGAGGTGCATGGGGATATGAAACTAGAAGTTCATGCTTCCATGAAAGTAAAGTAACGAAACAGATCTTTGAAACACAGGAAAGTTTATTTGTGAATGACACTGAAAAAATACTACGCCTTAGCAAGTGAAATCTAGACCGCATAGAGTACATGCTTATGTCTCTACAACACTTTTGAGGTCAGCCTTTAAGAAGGAAAGTAGAAGTGGGTGGTATTCTAAAATCTGCTTGTTTTGAACTTATGAAAGATTTGTGTTCCACAAAACAGACACTTCATTGCTAAGAATCTGAGTCATAAAATTTATGTGGGATCGATACTCGCCAGATATAATTAACAATTAATGTTAAGACACTTGGAAACAATTACATAATTGTAACCACTCATTAGAGATCTTCAAAGTGAGATAGAAAGTAAACAAAGAACTGAAAACTTCATGCGTTTCCCAAAGATCCAGGAGCAAATTAAAGTCTAACCATTCCTCCTTAGCAACTCACTATAGAGTTCATTTTAACATTGTTATATTAGGTCATCTTATAAGGGAGATGACGGGTGAAATTTTGGTCATTTTCAGTCAAAAATCACATTTTCGTTTTCTTGTAAAAATTGAATCAGCAATTTCTTATTTATATGTTGAGCAAGCTTCAATGCAATATACAGTCAACTTCGGTTATAGTGAACCTCTGCGGGCCAGCATATTTCGTTCACTATATCCGAGGTTCACTAAAACCGAAGTGCCTGTTTTTATACTACTGACGTTGCTGTACATACAGTATTAATGCCCGTTTGGGTCAGACCTCATTGAATATCAGTACTAATGTTCTCTTTATCTTCCAACTTAAATACTTTACGCTTCGACATCCTGATATTCACAGTTCGAAACTTGAATCTACTCTGACCATGTAAATAATAGGCACTGACCGATTTCGCACCTCTCCCCACTAGAGGTATGCTACTATGTACTCAGCCTTGGAATTTCCTCGGGTTCACTTTTACAAAGATGCGGGAGGAAGGGTTGAGAACCATTGTACTGTAATCCTTCTTGTATTTATCCTTTGGTCATCACTCTACTCCCTTTTACAAAAGAAAACACTTTGTCTTTCTATTCTTCTAATAACCTCTTTTAAAGAAGTCAGAACTAATCCTTCCTGTATTTTTTTATTGGGTTATTTTACGACGCCGTATCAACATCTAGGTTATTTAGCGTCTGAATGATATGAAGGTGATAATGCCGGTGAAATGAGTCCGGGGTCCAACACCGAAAGTTATCCAGCATTTGCTCGTATTGGGTTGAGGGAAAACCCCGGAAAAAACCTCAACCAGGTAACTTGCCCCGACCGGGATTCGAACCCGGACCACCTGGTTTCACAGCCAGACGCGCTGACCGTTACTCCACAGGTGTGGACAATCCTTCCTTTATCCCTCACTGCGTACACTATTCTCTTCAACATGTTTCAAACTGTCCAGGAAGCTGAACGAATCCTTTGTCTTTCAATGCACTTAAGAAGTAGGAGGTTGAGATTTTGTTCTGAACATATTCTGGGAAGTTTATAGGAGAAAATTACCATTTTGGCCATTTTAAAATTACATTTTCTTGGGGAAGTTCTAGTTTTAGGTTCACTATAACCGAAGTGAGGATTCACTATAAACGGAAATATTAATGCACTTTTTAATGTATGCGGGTCAGGACCAACGACTTAGGTTCACTATAGCCGAATGTTCATTATAACCGAGTTCACTATATCCAGAGCTGACTGTACATATAAATGGCTGCACCCTTGAACTTCAATTCCATGCAGATTTTACAAGCTGTTTTCTCACACTTTTTTTCAGCACATTTCGTCAGGTTAGAAGTGAAATTTTTACTGCATATTCTATTCACTGTGGTTAACAAATTAAAATACGAGATTTTTTATATGTCAATTAGTTTTTAAATTAACAAAATAATTTATATAATAATAGGTACTAGAAAATTAAAAAAAAAAATAACTTTTGACAAAAGTAAGAATTTTTTTCTCTATTCCAAGGATTTATTTCTAAAATATGAATGCTTAGCGCTCTTCTAGATACATCAAAGATACTGTAATTTGTTTTTCTAGATCATACCTACACTTAAAAATTTGTACGAGGAGATAGATTTTTAAAATATGCTCGAATTTTTTTTAGAAAAACGGTATAACTCAGAAAATACCTGGGTGACATGCATGAAAATTTGTAGCATATATATACAGGGTGTTTCCGAGGTGGTGTTACAAACTTTCAGGGAACATATATCAATTTGAGATAAGGAACCATGGTTCGGTCGACCTGGTTGGCGAGTTGGTATAGCGCTGGCCTTCTATGCCCAAGGTTGCGGGTTCGATCCCGGGCCAGGTCGATGGCCTTTAAGTGTGCTTAAATGCAACAGGCTTATGTCAGTAGATTTACTGGCATGTAAAAGAACTCCTGCGGGACAAAATTCCGGCACATCCGGCGACGCTGATATAACCTCTGCAGTCACGAGCGTCGTTAAATAAAACAACATTTTAACCATGGTCCGGAAATGACTGAGTCGAAAGTTATAAGCAAAAATAGTTGTGTGGAAATGGAATTGTAATTTCGCACCACGTGCCCTCCTTCCCTTAACTTTTGGAACAGTCGTAGAAAAATGGTATGGGACGGATGTCTCCTACGTGGGTACTTGGCCCGACACAATCTGTGAGCTTGTCTACTGTTCCCATCGGCTCAGTCGTATTCGAAAATTAGGTCTGCATATTCTGCTCTCGTGTACTCCTCTATTTCACTAGGACTGATCGACTAGACACTGCAACTTGTACACATACACTGCTGTCTACAGACGTGCATATCAGGACCGACCATGTCCGTTACACATTACGCTATCTGCATTGCTTTAGTGTAGTTTCCTGTCCCCACTCCTCAGACAGCGCACTGAATGGAATACTGTAAGTAGACATCGTAAACAACGTCAGATGAATACAGCATGTGTAAGATGTACATACATAAGGTGTACAGAGGAATAAAATTATTTCATTTCCACAGAACTATTTTTGCTTGTATTTTTTCGACTCGGTCATTTCCGGACCAGGGTTCCTTATCTCAAATTGATACATGTGCCCTTCACCATCATCCCTTAAAGTTTGTAACACCACCTCGGAAACACCCTGTATATATATAATCACAAGTGAAATAAGTGTGCCGAAAATGAACCAACTAGCTAAAAAACTACAGAAGTTAGAAATTTCACCCATCTCCTCTCTTACGTTAGACTTTTGTACGATTTAATTATTTTATTTAGTTGAGCAATGCAATTAATGGAAGAATTATATTTGTACTAACTTATTGGCTACATTGACAACATTAGAGATTTAAATACAAGAGAAAACTGAGTTCCCTGCTGAACAATACTTTTTTTAAATTATCCTTCACAGGATGAAAAAATTTAAGATTATGATTGAAATTCTGGAGAGACAATGTAACAGGTAACAGCGACTGAAAAGTGAAGAAGGGTGATTATGGTGGTCCTCAAATAGGACCAGTAATAGCAGATAATAAAATTATTGTTCTTACAACTTTACTTTCAACTGTGAGATCGTAACATGCCATATGGCCTAATACAGGGTGCGTCAGAAAGAACGGATGGATTTCAAATGGCAAGAAAATTGTAAGGATTCATCAAATCAAAAATTTATTGTTATCAACATATTCACCAATACATGCAGTTTATTTATGGAAAACAACATCATCCATATGATGTCCTTGGCTTTCAATACAGGCATCACTTTCACAGTCATAGCTGGTGCAATTGCCACGATTTCTTCACGAATCGCCGTCTTCAGTTCGTCCAGTGTATGTGATCGATGTTTACAAACTTACGCCTTCAAATGGTTCCAAAGAAAGAAGTAGCCTCGGACAATCTCAGTGCAATAGCATGTTTGCGGGCTGATCGTTGAGGTGGCCGGACAACCTAGTGTCCGTCTCCATATTTGCAAGTGTACACGCGCTCCGTGTTCGTCCAGATGATTTCTTCTTTAATGTTGAATCTGTGGTAAGAAATGAAGCCACCCACCGCAAAATTGTATTCCGAGTTGGAATCCTAGCGTGACGTCCGATGTCTAAATGAGTCCTGAGTGGCGATCACAGACTCTTAATTTTTCAAAAATGTCTTTACGATGAAAGCACGTTGTACACCAGACCAACACCATGTTCTCAACTGAAACTGCATTCTCTGGCTGACCCAACAGTCGTGGTCCCCCTCACTATATCTCTCTCCTCGTTGCGTATCGATAGTTTGAAATCCATCCGTTCTTTCTGACGCACCCTTTACTTGAAGGGAAGAAGAAGAATAAAAAGAAGACAACTTTACTTATAGTCACGATGCCGGTGATGACGATGATGATGACCTTCGAGCTCCACAAGCTGTAAGTTAAAAGCGTACTTCAAATACAAAGTTTGTTTTCAACGTTATTAACCGTAGCGGTGTATATAAGAAGCAAACAAACCATCTCCATGACATCAGGTCCCTGGTTGCCATTGGCAACGGAACCGTGGTATATGATAAGCTTTACAAATCAATAGGAAATGTTATGCAACAAGCAGAGCGGGGAAATTGATGAGTTAGACGTGACTTCAACATTTCAACATCACTTAACGGCAATTTACAAATCAATCGGCTTCACTAATGAGTTTCTGTCAATAGGACCATCAATATGGCGCAGGGTTATAGAGTTCGGCAGGAAATTTACTTCCGATGGGAATGAAAAATCACATTGCGGATAATGTAAATGGCCCCATACACACAAGGAGGTAAGTTTGCACAAATGTAAATTCACAGGCAAATCTCCTCGTGTATAGGGAAGGGACATGGTGAAGAGATAATAAAAGACTTAGGGTGGGAATCTCTCAAATCAATGCGACAAAAAACCAGACTCACCGCATTGTTTAAGGCACAAATGGCACACAAAGCATGGACCGACATCAATGCTAGATTAGCAACACCATCATACTTAGGAAGGGCTGATCATATTAGGAAGTTTAAATGTAGAAAACAAAGAAAGGACGTGGCAAAATTTTCCTTTGTTAACCGCACAATAGTAGACTGGAACAGCTTACCTGCGGCAATCTTTCAGGATGGTCCTCTCAAAATCAGTACATTTAAGGAAAGTTGAGAAGATTAGACTGAAAATTTAATTGTAGGTGCAGTGTAATTATCTAAGTTGTGTCATGTAATTAATTAAGTTGATATGTAATTAATTAAGATGATATGTAATTTAGTTGATACGTAAAGAAATTAAGGTGATATGTAATTAAGATGAAATTTAATTAAGTTGATTTGTAATTAATTAAGGTGATATGTAATTACTTAAACTGGTAATAGTTGGGTGAAATAGAAGTCCTTAAAGTTAGGTTTATTTTTGCTTATTGTAGGCGTTATTACAGAATAGTTTTTATTTATAGTCCTAGGTTTATTTTATTTTACATTTTTTTTTATTTTTCTTTTATTGCTGTAATTATTGTAGAATTATAATGGTATTATTGTATATTATATATCACTGCCACCGGGTATATACCCAATTGTAGTGTTAATAAATACATAGGCCTACATACATACATAAATAAATAAATAAATAAATAAATAAATAAATAAATAAATAAATAAATACATACATACATACATACATACATACATACATACATACATACATACATACATACATACATACATACATACATAGGCGGAAAATATTAAGACTTTTGGAATTGAGATAAGTCTCCAGACTTCTGCGACTGCTTGAAATTTTCCGACTGTAGCGCTCTCCAAATTAAGCGGTAGAAAAAGTAAACATAGAAATAAACGATACTGCGAACATATTGTCGCCTTGGAAGACGACCATCACATTTCAAAATGTGTTAATTTTCAGGAGAAGCATTTTAAAAATTAGGCGTTACATAAACTCTGATATTTCAGTCCAAAAAGTAAATACCGGTACTAGAAAACTGTTTTATGTGGAATATGAAGATACTATGTACTACATCATGCCTTAAATAGCCTTATGATAATACTAAATCCCTTTTATAAGACCCTTCTATATTATGACGGTTTTTCCTCAATACAGTAATTGGGAGATCATTTTAGCTCAACTGGGGCGTTCAGAGCACAAGGGAGTCCACTTTTGGTCAATTGGGAGATATTTTGTCTGTAAATACCTTACATGAGGCTACTTTCAGAGGATAAAATAATCATATCCTCACAATCTTTGCAATGATGCAGATGTTTAAAATCACACTCACCTTTAATGGGTAATTAACCATACATAAAGACCTATAAGTCTAAATTTCTGAAAAGTTTAGTTTTGTGACTTGATTCCTTTGTGCTCTGAGCGCCCCAATTAAAGGCAAAGCTTTCATTATTAGAGTATAATTGTTTTATTTTTTGCATAACGTAAAAGAGTTTAATTTGCGACGGTTTTCCACATAAAAGTTTAATTCTTCGGCAGTTAAAATTTAAGGAAAAAGTAAGAAAACATGTGAGTTGTGACGGTCTTCTTCCAAGGCAACGATATGTTTGAGATTTCATTGTTTCATTTTAAGCAATTCTCTGTAGTGAAATGACGTCAAGATATGAAAGTACAGATTTGAGAAACTATTCTCATGCATTTTCCTTAGGATTTGTAGAAATGTTTGTTTATAGGTTGTAACACTTACAAAACTACAGCTAGGCTATGTGGCTATATGAACATGCGCCAATCATGTAGCACGTATGGGCGCATCCAGAAATGCGTATGGAGTGTTAGTTGGGAGGCCA
This sequence comes from Periplaneta americana, assembly GCA_025594305.2. Taxonomy (NCBI): domain Eukaryota; kingdom Metazoa; phylum Arthropoda; class Insecta; order Blattodea; family Blattidae; genus Periplaneta; species Periplaneta americana. The sequence goes on along the minus strand of JAJSOF020000037.1, from coordinate 16,498,852 downwards.
GAGGGAAAAAGACCTTTGGGGAGGCCGAGACGTAGATGGGAAGATAATATTAAAATGGGTTTGAGGGAGGTGGGATATGACTGGATTGATCTTGCTCAGGATAGGGACCTATGGCGGGCTTATGTGAGGGCGGCAGTGAACCTCCGGGTTCCTTAAAAGCAGTGGCGGCTGATTGACTGAGGCAAGTGAGGCAGGGCCTCAGTCACTTGGCTTAACAGAAATCAAATTTTGTGTTTTTATATAATGTATTAGTTATTTGAATGAAGCATATATCGCTGTAGAAGCATTTTAAAACTTTGTGATGTATATAGACCTGTTTTGCAGTAAAATTTCCTCCTGAGGCCAGAATCGCTCGTGCCGGGTCTGGTTGTGATGTATATAGACCTGTTTTGCAGTAAAAATTTGTTCCCGAGGCCAGAATCGTTCGTGCCGGGTCTGTCTTCTGAATTTCCTGTATTTTCGCGGGGTTTGAGCTTGCGCTTAAAACGTTGTAGCCGAGGCACAATTCGTCTGGCCTCGTGGCCTGGTCAGGTTTCACTCCTCACATTCATGGGCCGGCCTCAAGGGTAGAGTGGGGCGGGAATAGCAGTGGTGACTTGTCTTCCTAAATAGGTCATAAATAACACAAATTCCAGCTCTTTGGCAGGCAGAGACCCACACTATTCCCTCCTTATGTCTCAGTTTATGACTTAAGCGAGGGTGTTGTACTATTGTAATTCGTAGTACAGTAGTGAATCTGGGCCAATGTTGTTATGTGTTTCGGGAAAATATAAACAGAAACTAATGCGAGAAATAATGCTGGAGCAGTTAATTCATTGTTAAAGTGTCCTTTTTTCAAGAAGAAAGAATATTGAAAGAAAGGAAGTTTTAAATAAAGAGAGAGACTACCGAGATACCCACGACATCGCTGACAATTTTTCTGACAGATACTCTTAAAACGCGAGTTTCTATTGCATCCTGGTATGGGCAACATAAATGGTTATGTGGTAATGTGGTGCAAAATAAACTTCTCTGTTGGCCTTGTTCGTTGCTGTCAAGGGAAAAAATAAAAAGAACAGAAAAGAGGGGATTTTCAACACATAATATGGGTTGCTTCATCACACTGAAACAATCACTGAAACTCACAGCATAACAGCTTATTTGGTGAGTGACATTATTTTTCATCAATAGTAGGCTAATAATAATAATAATAATAATAATAATAATAATAATAATAATAATAATAATACAGTAATCATGATATTAATATAACAATAATTAATATCATAAATAAACATTTCCTATCGGAGGCACTTAAACTAGTTGCATCTGGCCTCACCGAGGATTTCGATCACCGGCCGCTACTACTTAAAAGCCAGTAAGTAAGTATTATTATTATTATTATTATTATTATTATTATTATTATTCCTAGGTAATAAATACAAGTACTGCAGTCTTTCGCCTTGATGCACATAAAGAGAATTAGTTTTTCCGACAAATTTATTTCGAAATTTGTAATTTCCATGTCACTGCACACAATATGAAGTCTTACCATGTAATTAAATTAGAGGGAGCACTCTTATATTTACGAGAACTCATTAACTGTGTTGAAAACTGTGAAGAATGCAATTAAAACAGACTGCAGATAACATATTTGTCTGGTCTCAAGCTGTATTAATTTAATCGTGGAATCCAAGTCGACCGAGCGGAGTAGATGACGTTCGAGACATGATCCATCACTTGCATTTACGCTCCTAACTGAAACAAGACTATCCCATTTCATATTCTTTCAAGTTGGAGTAACTAATCACAGGATGAAATGGTTGTGAGTGGATTCGAAGAAGAGATGAGGGTTTTCCATTTTCATCATAGTTTCCGAAATGACTCTATGACCGATCCATCTTCTTGCCAAGTGCTTATTGGGTTCTGACCTGGAGTTCAAAATAAACTAAGCATGATATCGGAAAGACGACAGATCTCGTTTCTTTCCATTGTTCTTTATATAGAAATCAAATTTACAAGAAATGGCGGCGGGTGGTGTAAATGGATGCTGTTGCAATTCAATACTGCTACAATTAGCACCTGGTATGTCTTCGAAAGTTAAAAAAAAAAACTTTGTATGTGAATAGTAATTGAAGCATCGGCTGGAACAACGTTGTAAGTTACAAAATTTTCATTCGGCGTGTTTCCGTGTAATAATGTTGTATGTCATGTTATTTTGCTATACTCCTTGGCTTGCAACTGTCCATCAATGCAGTACGTGAAATTTGTCCATTCAAAAGTTTGCTACCCTATAAGAACAACGTTGTACTCGTACAAATTTTTGCAGTTCCTGTAAATTTTACCAAATGTAACTTATAACGTTGTTCCAGCCGACGCTTCAATTAATAAATATTCGTTTTGCAGGTTAGTACCGAAATGAACGTTTTAAGTTTCCGCGACAAGATTTCAAGTGTTTGAGAAATGATGCCTGTTTAATATAAGGATATGTAGTGTTATGTATTAGCACTTGATCTTTATAAGACTGAATAATTCATAGAATTAAGTACATACACGCATGCATACGTAATTTCTTTCGTTAATTAACTGTAATTTAAATGCCAGTTAGAAATTGCGCAAAATCAATGTTAAGTAAAGAGAATCAACCAGGGTTTCGTACATTATTTTGTGCGAAGATGGTTTATTACCAGGAACGATTTATATGGACTAAAAATATATGAAATATGTAAATATATATGTAGTTATTTTTACCAAAATATGGAATTAAATATGGATTTTTACCAAAATATGGAATTAAATATGGACTTAAAATTATAAAAAATGACTATGTACGTTAAATATTGGTACATTTTCAAACTAAACAAAAAATATAATGGACGTACCTTATCTTCCAATGTAGTTTCAACAAAACACAATTTTTATTGTCTGTTACCATAACAATGGTTACAAACATTTCTTTCAAGTGCTGAAAAGTGAATCTTCTTCTATTGTCTCTGAGGATAGATTTATACTGACTAAAAGAGCGTTCGACGTCACAAGAAGTAACTGGTACATAATTCAATTTCACAATGTCTGCTGGGGATAAGTCCAAGTTAATCTTCACTGTTGATTCACCACTCATCACAGCAACAACCTTTTGTAGTTCTTCATATCCAGGGTTTTTGAAAGTACAGTGTCACCTTAGCTCTTACTGCATCTGCAACTTTACCTCTACCACGATTCAGTTGTTCAAACTATTTATAATTTCAAAACTTTCAGATAGTGAAAGGTGCCTATTTTGGAGACTTTTGAGCGTTTTTATGATGCATGAAAATGTATGCTGAATGTGAGCTAAGTCATTCTTCACATTATTCACAGGTAACTGTTTTCGCAGTATCAATTGAGACTGCATCTTCAGAGTCCAATGCAAAGAACATTGTTAATAGAGTCTATATGTTCGGCATAATATTCAACTGCTTCTAGCCATGTACCCCATCTAGTTAAAATTGGCTTTGGTGGCAATGGAATTTCAGGGTACATTTCTTTCAACACGTTAACTCTAGGGAGCTTTGAGAAATACTTTTTCACTGATGAAATCAACAAATCTACTTTAGGAAATTGTCTCTGACCACTTCTGCCACACGATGAAATGCATGCGCCACACAAGTAAAATAAGTCAATTTAGGATATACAACAGATAATGCTTGTCCAGCTTTGACCATATAACAGCATCGCTAATAAAGAATAACACATTATCGTACATAATACCCTTTGGCCACAGGATACCCATAGCTTTTGAACAGTTTAACTAAGTTTTGTTATTGCACTTTTCTAGAACATCACAATGTAAAAGAATATTCAGAATATTGTTCACTTAACAAACCGATAACTACATTACCAACAAGTCTACCTTCTTTGTCGATTCTCATCAATGAAACCCAAATTGAACTATCTTTAATTTCATCTTTATCTTCTTTTGTCTCATCGTAGATGGATGGAGCATACGTCTTCCTAAGTGTTGACTCATCCGGGATTGTATGTTGAGTATATTTTTCAAGGAATTCCTGAAGACCTTATTCTTTAGTTTGTAGAGTCAGATGGAACGGCACAGGTCGATGTTAAACTCAGATCTTACATTCGATGTTGTTGGTTGTGTTAAAAACAATTGTCTCTGCTTGGAATTTAGTTGTTTGTTGGCCTGATGTTTACTAGTTGTAATGTTGTTGCACCAGGAACTTTTGTGTAGATGATACTGCACACTGACACAAATTACAAAATAATATTTTATTGTCAGTTGATAAACCATCTTCTTTAAATTCTGAAATGTAACTTGTTAGTTTTGATTTTAAATTGACTGAATGACGTACTTTTGGCATATTTACCGTCTTTATAGTATGATTTACAAAACTGAACCTATGTGTACTCTGACTGGCATTTAACTGTTGAGCTGCACAACTGAAGTCTGTTAAAAATTTTAAATTAAATTAATACAGTTTTGTAACTTACTTTCCCATTGTTGATAGGACTGCTAATTTTTAACTCTGATGTTAAAGGGATTACTGAACATGTGTTTAAATCTCTATTGTTGAAATGTATTTTTAAAAGTTAATGGAATTTTGTTTTGTTTTATTGTTAAACCTAATATAATATGGACTGTTTTATATGAAATATGGAAAATATATGGAAATTAACTATGTTAAACTCTAAAATATGGAAAAATATGGAAAATAAAAGTAGGATTTTCAACCCTACACATTTTGAAACATAAAGATAATGCAAAATATAAATTATATTAGCTTTATAAGTAAATATGTATTTACATATAAATCCTTTCCTGTTTATTACATACCTGAAAGAGGAATTTCTAATTAGTTGCAATGAAATCTCCATCTTGGTTTCTGTTCAATGACGGCAAATTTGCAAAACAAAAATATCTATCTTCAACATTGTTGCTTTAAAATATTTTCTGTGTTTACTATACTCCAGCAGGCCGTGATATACGTCTGTCTTCCCCCAGTCTATGATGAGTCTGGAATCTTGTTGATTTTTCACGGTTTCCTTAATGTTACTTGCATCACGAATGCAGTAACTTTAGTGGAGTTGTAGAGTTTACTTAATTTTTGCAAATATTTAAAAACAATAATTAACAGTGCAATTTAGGTGAAATTGCAGTGGTAAGTTTCAATTTATAATTATTACTATATTGAACGTCTCTAAAAATAATATGTTAAAAGCCTAAAGCAGTAAAATCAATATGTCACTAAGCGGTAAGAAGAGGGAAATTGTTATGTGTGTTAGGTTGGGAATACGTTGGGAATACTGAATGTGGATTGGTTTTGTGCGGAAACCAAGCAAATACGCACGATCTCGCACAAAAGTAAGTCTTTCTTAAAGATAACTTTAAACACAACTTCAGTTATACTACACCGTCAATAGGCCTATTTATACACACAAATTCTTCGAAGTCAATATTTTAAAATATCGTTTCCTGTTACAAATGCGGTAGATAATGTGTCGATTCCCAGAAAAGACTTAAACAATTATGTTCTTTTCTTTTTAGTTGGCTGTATCAACTACTAGGTTATTTAGCGTCGATGGAGTTTGTAATAGCGAGATGGTATTTGGCAACGTGAGGCCGAGGATTCGCCATAAATTACCTGAAATTTGCCTTACGGTTGGGGAAAACCTCAAAAAAAAAAAACCAACCATTTAACCAGCTCAAGCGGGAATCGAACTGCCGTCCGATCGCAACTACGGATGAGCAGGCAAGCGCCTCAACCTACTCATTTACCTTCCTATTATAGGCACTGAAAATTTATTTCTTGCTTTGCGCTGTCTCAAGCGATGACTTTGCATAATATTGACCATATGAGTATGGAGTGCCACTGTTTGTAGAAGTCTAGTGTTTGTTCAAAATTTTCACAGGTAGTAGCGTACGTAGATTTTTCTCAAGGAGGGTCATTATTAAAATTGTTTACAATTTACATTATCGGTATTTTAAATTTTGTGTGTATTATTATTATTATTATTATTATTATTATTATTATTGTTTAGTCAACTGTCCGAAGACAGGTCTGAACCTCATAAGTGATACCAAGAAGGCACTACTTATGAGGCAACTAGGCCAGGAGATAATGGGGTAGGGTGGCCAGTTCCTTTCCTTCTCCATTGCATACATCACCGACTAGCTACATATTACACTAGTCACACTTCAGATGGATACAAAGAATAAATTGTTCTTCTTCTGCTATGCCTGATAATAGATGTAGGCCCCTACATATTAGCCAGAACCTCAATTAAGTTCTAGTATAAATGAGGTTGTGTTTAAAGTTATTTTTATAAAAAAAAATACAAAAAGAAAAGGAAAAAAAAAAAAAAAAAAAACAGCAAACTTTGTACATAAAAAATAGCAAGTTTTGTAAATCGAGTGGTTTATTTATCTCATGACAATGATTTAAATCGAGGGGTTTGTTTTTCTCATAGCAATGATTGTAAATCGAGTGGTTTAATTATCGCATGCCAATAATTGTAAATCGAGTGGCTTATTTATCTCATGGCAATAATTGGATTGGTTTATTTATCTCATGGCAATGATTGTAAATTAAGTGGTTTATTTATTTCATAGTAGTGATTGTAAATCGAGTGGTTTCTTTATCTCATGCCAATGATTTTAAATGGATTAGTTTATTTATCTCATGGCAATAATTGTAAATTGAGTGTTTTATTTATCTCTTGTTAATGATTTAAATCGGAAAGAAAAATATCATAATTGACATAAAAAAGACGTAAAAAATCAGAGGATTTATTATTATTATTATTATTATTATTATTATTATTATTATTATTATTATTATTATTATTATTATTGGAAATTATGTTTCGGAAATTGTTAGAAGAATGTGATAAATGTGGTTTGAAAGTAAATCTAGAAAAAAAAAAAAACATTTTATATGGGATGTGGAATAAAAACTGAGGATTTAATACTGGAAGGTCAGAAAAATAGTATTAAAGGCTGTGAAAAATTTGAGTATTTGGGGGTTCGAATAGGTAAAAAGATAGACAAGAAGCTGATATTAGGAACAGAATTACTAAAGACAGTACAGTAACAGAAATGTTGAATGGTATTCTGTGGGACAGACATATAACAAGGGAAAATAAATTGCAAATATATGTAATTCAATAGTCAAAAGTACTGTTGCATACGGTGCTGAAATTTAATAAAAAAAAGTTAACATCAAAACTCATGACTAGAGACGACAATTTCATGCACTATAAAATCCCAAAATATGCATCCATTCATGCACTATCAAACTATGAAACATGCACGATAAAGCCAAAAATACATAAAAATATGCACTTTCATTTTTGTTCCAAATTCCTTATTTTACTTTTTTTGTTGTACAGTTAACAACTAACAGCATTTCTAAATTGGTTTCTATGAGGTTCCTGCGCTTGTCAGTTAATTTGTTTTTATAGGCAGAGAATGACTTCTCTACATCGCAATAAGTTATGGATTCAAACTTGAATGAACCTTTATGCTCGACCATGCCGAAATGTAGTAATTATACACCTGGTAGCAGCCCTTTAATGGACCTCATTAAAGTACACCTATTCATTAAAGTTCAGGTGTTCCACCAATCAGAAAACAACATTGTAGCAATATGAAAGCGCAAGTATCGATTGTTCTCGGATATACAATCGAAAGAAAACTAGCGAAACGTCACGGAGGCTGGAAATTCAATACTGTCGCAGAAGGTTATGTTCTGTTACTATAATAATTAGCGTTAATTGTAAATAATATTCGAATAAATTTAATTTGTCACCTCGTTTTTCAATTCTAAATCAATTTCCAGGTTATATCAAGATTAATGTTCATGTTATTCTCTAGATTATATCAAGGTCAATGACATTCGTTCCTCGGAAAAAATCAACAATTTCTCGTCTGCGCACATCTCACAATTTACGAGATATTCTACAAGGTCAGTTCCGCTCCCCAGTCAGATAAGAATAACATGAATACTTATGAATAATTTCAAGTTAGAAATATGGTCGAGCATAAAAAGTCGTATGAAACTTGCCTATAATGGTAATTAAGACGCTCGTATGAAAATTATGAAACTCGCTTGCGCTCGTTTCATAAACATACTCGCGTCTTAATTACTACCATTATAGGCTCGTTGCATAATGTACTATTATGATACTGATATCACTAAAATAAAATTCGCGACAAACCATTCACAACCTGGCAAAGATGAGAAGATTAATGAGTACGTATAGTTTACTACAACACGTAATATTTTTGATGGAATATTTCAAATTCTAACATTTTATAGTAAATGTAACATTGTGTGGCATGTTCATTTCAGTGAATATGGGGCGGGGAGTTGTTTCTCTGGAAAGATATTGTGATGGTTTTGCTACAGATTCTTCACGTATCTATATATATAATTTGAACTGGTAATAGAAATTACGGGAAAACGGCTGAACGGATTTTAATGAGTGACCCCTCATTTTGATGCCTGGCATCTAAAGTTTTTCGGAAAAGTAGCAGTTTTCAGTGAAATGTCAATTTTCCTACATCATTTTCCTATTTTCCAAAATCCATCTGTTGTCAGTTTTGAGTACTAATTTTATTCAATCACGGCCGACTTGATTGAATTTCAGAACAAAACACACTACAATAAACAAAAGGCTATTATACGAAGGCCATGACCTGCAGGATTGCCGACACATTTAGAGCTCAATTCAATTTGTTATTAAAAACTGATTCTGCAGTGTATAATTTTCTGAGTACTGCTGTGCATTGGATATTCAAATCTACGAAACTTGAGGTAGTTTGATGACATTGTTACCATTAGAAATTAAATGTTATTATAGTTAATATCATGATGCGTCTATTTTTTATTAATTGTACATAATATTCATGCTATATTGATGACATGAAAGTGAAACGTTTTGAGGTTATGTAAGTAAATGTAGAGAATATCTTAATTTAGATCTTCATTTCTATAATTTACTGAGTGACTGCTATATACAACTACAAAACTTAAGTAAGATAATAATATCGTTATTAAAAATCAAATATTTTTATATTTATTAAACCAGTGGGGTTGGATCTTTTTCATATACTTAATGGCGGTGTAGTGTAGATATTGATATGTGTCATTGTCTTCAGTATTGGCTCGAGAGAGCGCAAAAATTACAGTTTCTAAGGAAAGATAAAAAGGTATTACTTACTGATAAAATAAGAGGCCTAGAAAATTTTGTAGTCTCCGGATCATTTCAGCAAGATCTCTTAGTAGGATAAAATGATTTTACGCTCTACATTTCAAGTTCTACATGCAGCAGCTATACGAAAATGTTATTGTTCGAAAACTTAGCAAACCTGACATTTTTTAACTTTTTCCTACAATCCACAATGACCTGAAATTGCTACTGCTATTGTCCTGACATTGATACTTGCGTTTTAGCATTGAAACTCAAAAAATGAAGTTGGATAGGTTCAAGAAAAAGTATTTGGCCTAAAAAAATCCATTCAGAGGGAGTATGTTTCATTATTATGGAAGCAAATAACTATCAAAAAGACACGTATTCTTCATTGAAAATAAATCTGAAAAATTTTTATTTGAACGTCTAACGAACTTAGTTTGCAGCAGCATTTGCTGCACAAGCCACTAGTAGACTATATTTAAAAAAAGATACACTCCACTCTGTTTACAATGCACTACACCTGTCAGAGCAATATCCTTATCTCATAGACACTCCATTATGCCTATCAGAGTGGCTTTAACAGACAAGCTGCGGAGTATACACATTTATAAAATATACTCCCCTTTTTCCCTGACGTTTGCACGTTTTAGTCATTTGGTGTAAGAGTGCACCTTCCTGCGCTGTGTCGGTAATGCGTTTCTGTTGTTTAGTCAACTGTCCGAAAACAGAACTGTACCTCACAAGTGATACCAACAAGACACCACTTATGAGACACCTAGGCGAGGAGATAGGGTGCCCAGTTCTTTCCTCCTCCATTGCATACATCGCCGATTGGGTACATATTACACTAATCAGATTTCAGATCCATACAAACAATTATTCTTCCTCCGACATATATCGTCAAGTGAGATGTACTGCCTGATAATAGACATCAGAGGTCTGCATCAGACGTTTTCGCTCGAGCGCCAAGTAGTTCATAGCATAATCCGATAGGTAGCGCACATGCATGATGGGTAAAATTGTCATGAGCGATAAATCCTCGAACGGTATAAGCCGAGCGTTAGACATTCGTTCTTGTTACAGTGATGAACTGTGTAGTAACATCATAGGTCTTTATCATTTCAAAACTTTGCAGCGTTTAACTAACCTCTCCATAGTACAACTACAAAACTTGCTTTAAAATGTAATGTAAATGTTGTAGGTAATTTTCCCCCCCCCCACACACACAGGAGTGATTTTGTTTTTGCCACATCTGATAGATGTTATTGGATGTAAATGTAATTATTATAAACGGAGAACACAATCACGATAATGCAAGAACTGTATCAAGTTTTCTAGTAATAATAATAATAATAATAATAATAATAATAATAATAATAATAATAATAATAATAATAATCTCTAATAATAATAATAATTAGTGTATCAATCTTTGCGTCTGTAACAGTTGTGCAGCATGATTATTCGTTTTATTATATTTTCTGTGACGTTATCTCTGTACTAATATTGTTATTAATCTACTGCTATATCAATAATAATAATAATAATAATAATAATAATAATAATAATAATAATAATAATAATGTTTTATTTTCGCTGGCAGAGTTAAGGCCATAAGGCCTTCTCTTCCACTCAACCAGCCTTAATCAATACAATACATAAATTTAAATTACAAATATTTTCACTACACTTAAAAGGTTCTCCAGCAATAATCTTCACTACACATTTATTTAAATTTAGATAAATCTATAAGGTAAAGTAGTAACTTAATTTATGAGCTAATTTAATTCAATGAATTATAATTAATTTAATATTTGAGATAGCTAGTAAAATGATGAAAATTAATTTAATATAAGCTTACTAGGACTATGTTACAGGGAGAATATAATATTTTGTAAAACGTTTCTACATTGTCACAGTATATAGGCGGAACACTATGTATGGACCTATCATATTATATATGTGGTAAATCAAATATTGAATAATTATTAATTAGCAATAATAACTCTATATCGAAGTTTTTCATACTATTTTATTTATAACTTCATGTTCCTGTTTTTGGTACGTTCCATTGACTGTTCCATTAAACGTTTGTCATAAACGCAGAAAATAAAGCCTTATTTTTACCGTGTGAGCAAAACATATGTGTATCTTATCTGTCGCCTTCCATACAAGATAAGACATGTCGGTGAGATGACCTTGTACTGTGCTTCTATTACGAGCGTATTACGACCGGTCGTATCTCACTCGAGGGTGCGACACTCGACCGAGTTCAAGAGAGCGATTTAACTCCAATGCAGCACTCTGATAGACATACATATCAGCCAGAACCTCAATCAGAGGTACAGTATATTATTATTACTATTACTATTATCATTATCATCATAATTATTACTATTGTCATTATCATTTTATAATAATAATAATAATAATAATAATAATATAATAATAATAATAATAATAATGATTTATTTAACTGGCAGAATTAACGCCATACAGCCTTCTCTAACACTCAACCAGGAGTAAAACTGCGTTACAAAAAACTACAAAATTTACAAAGGACAGTACAATTTTACACACAAAACTGAATAAGATAATATTAATAAAATGTAAACAATAAGTAAGTAGAAATCAGACATAATATATAACATACAGAAAGACAGGAGAAAGCATAATAAAATGTGAACAGCAGGTCAAAATAAATGAGACACACAAAGTATAAAAAAATAAGACAATTAATAATAATAATAATAATAATAATAATAATAATAATAATAATAATAATAATAAATAAGAATAATAAATAAGAATAGTAGTAATAATAATAATAATACTAATAGTAGTAATAAAATAGAGCAGTACAAAGCATACAATGAATACAATATTTTTAAGTACACACAGTAAGGAAAATTATGATTATATACAGCTCAACTTATCACATTATAGATATACCATTATCGGAAAATATGAAAACAAAAATATAAAATAAGTTAAATATCACTAGAACAGAAAAAAAAAAAAAGTGAATACGTGAAACATGCAATACAACACTTGTCATAATAGTAAGTTTGGCAACTCATCATAAGATAATTTTCTAACTTGGATTTGAAAGATTTCAATGTTCGGCAGCCCTTGACTTCAGGCGGCATTATTATCATTGTTATTGTTATAATCAATATTAATAATAATAATAATAATAATAATTATTATTATTATTATTATTATTGTAGTAAATCTTCACGTACACGTCCTCCGCTTCCCGTTCTTGTTATTATTGTCGTTCCCGGTTTATTGTGGACAAACCTTAACACAGCACGAAGTCTATCCTTCTTTATGCGGTAATATTATACGGTCCGATTGTATAAACCATTTAATCTTAGATTAGAGGTTAAATTGATCCTTGTTTCAGCTGAACTTGGAATTTTGTGTTGTATAAAGTCTAATCTGAGATTAATTTGTCCCAAACTAAAGACAACTTTGACTGAAGAAATTTCTCCGATTAAGTTAGATGTTCCAAGTTCAGTTATTTCGTTTCTGTTTGAAATATACGAGTGACAGATTGTGTAAATAAAATATCCATTATTATTAATTTTAATAGATATGTTAGGTACATTTATATATATTTCTTTCAATTTCTTGCCTTAATACACAAACATTCTTATATTTTATAAGGCTCTATCGTGTTCAGCAGTATCAAATAACATTACCTATAATTATATTATGTTTATAACAACCATTAATTATTAATGGATATGACAGGTACATTCATAAATGTTCAATTAACTGTATTACTAAAAGAAAATTGTCGTTTTATAAAGCTTTATTATGTTTAGCAGTATCAAACACCATAACTTGATAACAACTTGGAGAACAGTCAACCTTCTTCTTATTGTCCGCCATTATTTACATAGCACAAAAAACCAGTGTCTCCAACAGAATGTAAAACGGAAAGTCGCCAAAAAGTAGTTGTAAAGTCGCTAGATTTCTCATTATCAACAAAGAAAGATTAAATTTTGTCACTATGGGATGCTAAAAAGGTCCCTAAATCCCTATTTAAGCAATATATAAAAGTTAAAAGAAATTGTTGTTGAAAAAGAGTTAAAGTCGCTAGATTGGCAACACTAAACAAACCTGTGTAACATGGTCCGCGCATCACGTATTTCACCTGTTTATGCGATGTTGCCAAATCTTTTTCATGTGAACTTAGATTGCATTTGAACCAAGATAATTTGATCGCAGAAAAGTTTTATACAATAGAAGAAGTGTCTGAACTCGGTTCACTTTTCGATCTTCGATCAAAGTTGATATTTAGTCAGGGAGTTTTATACAATTGGGCCTAAGTCGTCTTTCCTTTATACTGCAGGGACATCACGTCTAACCGCCAGTTACTTGAGCTGAATGAAGATTAAAGAGGAAGAAGAACAGAGCTTGTGTCACGGTTTCACTTAGGTATTCAGTTGTAACTTTGGCTCCAGCAAACACAACTCTAGAAGCAGAGAAAATGGTCACCAGGGGCAGTTTTGTCGACTAGTGTAGGTGAATACTGCATGGAAATGCGCTGTTGTGTGTGTGGACGAAGGTCCTTGCGCTGCATAGCAACGTCCACACAATGTGAATATTTTACCACGGGACCTGGTACTGCGCTGTAAGTACGTACAGTTTGGCACGCCTCTATGCTACACGACGGAATATCCTATGTTGCAAAGTAATTATTTTAAAATTTGAACCAACAGTTACTGAAAAAGTAAAATATCAAAATAATGAACGATATTTTGTGAAGTAGCCTACAATTAAAGAACTGTTTACGGAAATGCAAGTCGAATTATTGTATGTTATAATTCTGTGCCCGGTAGGAAAAAGGTCTTAAGTCAATTTTTTGTGAAAATGAGATTTTTATACAGGGACATCATTTTATTTTTACTTCAATTTTTATTGTACCTTGAGTTTTTGAATGTACTTCATTTCCACCCCTTCTACTAATGAAGTTCAACCGTCTTCCACACAGATCCAAGACCGCATATACAGTCATAGTAGCCTTACCGTCACAGTACGTTCCAAAAATATGTTCGCGTTTTCCAATGACGAAAGAGCTTCCAATATTGCATCATTTTCGCATAGGTACTGTCGTCCATTTGCCCACGTCGCATTCCTGTTTTCCCCACCAGCTTCTATTCGCCTCTCTGTAAAGGCTAGTGGTCGGGCTGTCTTAGCTCTTTTCTGAGAACATTAATTTCTGTTAGGAATTGGACATCTACGCAATATTATACCCATACAACTGTTTAAAATAACTTAAATAAAAGGGCCTCGTTAAGTAATTAACTGTCACGTGATTTCCCTCCTTTCTACAATCCTGCGACATAACCACTTGGACGGACAGTAGATAGCATGTCTGAGTAATTTTATCTTTTCGGATCGAGCAGAAGTGAAGACTAAATTTACAGTACGTAAGGTACTCTTTTACAGAGTAGGTACAGAATTATTTCAACATGAGTTACTAGTACAAAGGACGAAACTGGTAATTGGAATGACATACATTAGAACTGAAGCCTGTATCGAAATGAACGGCCACCATTTTGAAAAATGTGTTTAAATATCCATATTATGATTATTTTTCAATTTAACTTCATTCTCTATAGTGTAAACTAATGTGCTATAGACATTATAATATACACTGCATAACGAATACGTCCGTATGGACAACTCAGTTCGTGAGTAAAAACACTCATTGTTAATACTGTACTGTATACTGATTAAACAAAAACCTAAAGAAAATTATCAAACTCAAAAGCGTGATATTTCATAGTTTACGTAAATGGATGAATTACTTTTCTTCCCTCCTATACCTAGTAAAGTGATTTGTTTGTATATTACGCCATCGAACTCCAGTCGTGGAAGGGGATAGCAACCGTTGATTCAAAGGTATAGCCAGGTTAATATCAGAAATGTTAGTAAAAGTAAAATGATGTCCCTATATATTCTGAAAGCGGAAACAATTCTCTACAATCTCGTAAAACGGCTAAAGTCAAATAAGACTCCTGACTGGATTTATAGAGCGTTACCAAATGTCCTAAGTACTTTTTGAATCGAGCACACACAGAATAAAGGACTTAAGAATATTTAATATTTTATTCCTTACAAACCATCACATGTTTACTTTCCATGCTTCCCTATTAAAAAGGTCTAACTTGTATTTTAGTAGTTTATCACATACTGATGCCCTTTTCTTTTAAAGCTTTAAGCACCAGGGTAAACAGTTCTATAATTGTTTAAGATCCATTTTGAATTCCTAATAATTTACATTTCCCATTTATTTTGACATGAAAAAGGTCTTATGTTTAATAGTCCCTTCTACTCAGTTTGGGTTGTAGTCTTAAAAGGGCTTAAGTGCGGCTATTTTTGGAAATAATCAAGAAAGTTGTTAAATGAGCAACATTACCTATTTTAGAAGAAATATAAACAAATAATATCCAGGAAAACCCTCGTAATTAAAAAAAACTCTATAGTTGACACCAATTTCAACCTTTCTACTGCTCTCCTGAAAAGTATAAAATTTTTACTTAAGACCACAGAATTGGGGAAAGGATTTCTAGTTCCATACCTACTTTATTTGCTACTTTCTAGAAGTACGGTATGTTATTCAGATATCTTTACGTTTTATGTACACAGCATCGCCCTATTAAAATTCTATAGGACCTCAAACGCCTAACTTACTTACAAATTGTTTTTAAGGAACCCGCAGGTTCATTGCCGCCCTCACATAAGCCCGCCATCGGTCCCTATCCTGTGCAAGATTAATCCAGTCTCTATCATCATATCCCACCTCCTCAAATCCATTTTCATTTTATCCTCCCATTTACGCGTCGGCCTCCCCAAAGGTCTTTTCCCTCCGGCCTCCCAACTAACACTCTATATGCATTTCTGGATTCGCCCATACGTGCTACATGCCCTGCCCACCTCAAACGTCTGGATTTAATGTTCCTAATTATGTCAGGTGAAGAAAACAATGCGTGCAGTTCTGCGTTGTGTAACTTTCTCCATTCTCCTGTAACTTCATCCCTCTTAGCTCCAAATATTTTCCTAAGAACCTTATTCTCAAATATTCTTAATCTCTGTTCTTCTCTCATTTTTAGTAGGTTATTTTACGACGCTTTATCAACATCTTACGTTATTTAGCGTCTGAATGAGACGAAGGTGATAATGCCGGTGAAATGAGTCCGGGGTATAAACACCGAAAGTTACCCAGCGTTTACTCATATTGGATTAGGGGAAAACCGCGGAAAAAACCTCAACCAGGTAACTTGCCCCGACCAGGAATCGAAACCGGACCACCTGGTTTCGCGGCCAGACTCGCTAATCATTACTCCACAGGTGTGGACTGTTCCTCTCTCAAAGTGATGTTCCTTCTTTATTGAACATTTGGCTCTGTGGATAACAGGGCATAAAGTTTGAATATGCATGCCACACGATTATTTTTTTTTCACCTCTTATGACGCACAAGAACAACAACAGGCAATATTTATAGCATTTATAGCACACGAAAGAATTGATAAATCATTCTAAATCCTGAAGAAGAATCATTTTTAAATTATTTTCTAGTCCAGGTTCCTCTCCAATCTTCTTTCTAGAACTACTCTGTGGGTCTTCTTGATTGAAACCCATTTACACTAACATTTGGTTTAAGTGTGCTTAAATGCGACAGGCTCATGTCAGTAGATTTACTGCCATGTAAAAAAACTCCTGCGGGACAAAATTCCGGCACATCCGGCGACTCTGACATAACCTTTGCAATTGCGAGCGTCGTTAAATAAAACATAACATTATTAACACTAACATTTGGGCCGTAAAATTTTGTGGAGAGTTTCCCAATACTATGCAATATCTTTTAAACTAGATTTACAAAATATGATTGTATTGTGGGTCCCTATCACCACGGCATGGCGCGTCCTCAGGTTGCGGATCGAGGAACGGCCTCCAGATATGGAGGGTAGCTGTGAATATATTCAATAAGCAGTTGCGGATAGCCGATGAGAGGTGGTCCTCCAGCTTGGGGATGGGCAAAGGGTTAACAACCCATCACCGTAAAGAAAGCTTATTACGAATCCTTCAAATAAGCCTCGGAATGGGACTGATTCTCTGGCATGACCACAGCAAAGTAAGTAAATCCCGAAAAGACAAAGAATATGATGTCTCGTGACGAGAATATTGTACGAAATGGAAATATAAAAATTGGAAATTTATCTTTTGAAGAGGTGGAGAAGTTCAAATATCTTGGAGCAACAGTAACAAATATAAATGATACTCGGGAGGAAATCAAACACAGAATAAATATGGGAAATGCCTGTTATTATTCGGTTGAGAAGCTTTTATCATCCAGTCTGCTGTTAAAAATCTGAAAAATAGAATTTATAAAACAGTTATATTACCGGTTGTTCTTTATGGTTGTGAAACTTGGACTCTCACTTTGAGAGAGGAACAGAGATTAAGGGTGTTTGAGAATAAGGTGCTTAGGAAAATATTTGGGGCTAAGAGGGATGAAGTTACAGGAGAATGGAGAAAGTTACACAACACAGAACTGCACGCATCGTAGTCTTCACCTGACATAATTGGGAACATTAAATCCAGACGTTTGAGATGGGCAGGGCATGTAGCACGTACGGGCGAATACAGAAATGCATATAGAGTGTTAGTTGGGAGGCCGGAGGGAAAAAGACCTTTAGGAAGGCCGAGACGTAAATGGGAAGATAATATTAAAATGGATTTGAGGGAGGTGGGATATGATGATAGAGAATGGATTAATCTTGCTCAGGATAGGGACCAATGGCGGGCTTGTGTGAGGGCGGCAATGAACCTCCGTGTTCCTTAAAAGCCAGTAAGTAAGTAAGTAGTATGATTTTTGATATTTGAACCTACATCTTCCCTTAATGTTTCTTTTTTTTTTTTTAATCGAGGGAAATGAAAATAAAGGAACTGTAACAAAAGAGCTACAAAAAAAAAAAAAGAGCATTTGCCTTGCACTGGACAAATAGGTTGAATGGACCGAGTCATTTCTGAAGTTGCTGTCAAGAAACCTGTTTATGATCTCCAATAAAGGCGAAGGTGAAAGAATGGCATTCAAACGGATGTTCTAAGAAGAATGCAATTAATATCGCGTTCAACAGAAGGCTTTTGTGTTTGCGATATTGAACCTTGGAGCTACAGACAGTAGGTCAATGCTTCACGGAGTTAAGGTTTCAGAGCGTGGCCGAGGCATTGTGAGGAGTCAGGACTTGGACTGTTCACTAGTACAGTTACGTCTTACTACGGACCGGAACATTTCCACTGCGCCAGCGACGTATTATATACTTGGCTCGGAAACATGACGGCCTCTCTTCTTGGAATTTGTAATCCCTCATAAACCCCCATCCTCTACTCAACCCCTAGCCGCGTGGCAGAAATACAATAGAGCCCAGCATTGCCAAATATAGCAGTCATTGCCTCTACCTGATGGCTTTCACCCATTCTTAGTGTCTTTGTCGACGTGTTGTTTTATACCTTTATGCGCTTCAATATGTCTAATTTATTCCGGCCATGATTAATGAGTGTTGGAGCCGATGATCCGCAGCCAGGCCTCCTGATTCACCTGAAGATCCAGGACCATCACGACAAGAACAAATAACACCGTCGAAGAACAGAATATCTTATTTGCAGAGGAGCGTAGCTAAGAAAACAAAGTATTAAAATTGTGCCTAACGTTAGAAATTCTATCCATAAAGTAATCGAAAGTTCAGGCAGTTTAATAAGTATAAATCTTAATCACTTAACATCGGACGCAACCGGCGGAGTTGGATATATGGGCATAGAAATTAAGAATTACGGTTCACCAACTAAAGAGAAAATAAACAAATTAAAACAGAATTCGGTAAGATAGACGATTTTATACGTGATTTATTTCGCCGAACAGTATGTGAACAGTACGCGAAAGAGATATCGCCAACAGCAACACCGTCCTTAGCAACCTAAATAATGACATTATTCACAGTAGTGCTTAAAAGTTTTCTAACTTACAGCAGTGAATTAAATGTTTTTAAATCACTCTACATGACAACCAACATATTAGCAATAGTAAAATGAATATATATGAACTTCTTCGCCAACAACACAGTACAAAGAAAAGCCCTACAATTTAAAATTAAATTTACATACCAGTAATGAATAAAATATTGTATAGCATACTAGAGTAAACAGATTTTATGCGTTCGTGGAAATTATCACCCAAGGCGAAGCTGATAAAATCTAACTTTACTCTTTTGTACTATAAATTCTATAACTATTCAATGATCACAGTTTCAGAAAATTTTACCAGCGCAACATTCTTAATTAAGTATAAAATTCTGGAACTTCAATAACATGACAACTTAACACTTATTATAGAAGTCTGCATTTTTTTGTTTATTTAGGCAAAATATGTTAGTGAAAATATAAATATAAAGTGTTTTTAAAATAAGTTTGTTCATTTTTATACCAATTTTGTTTTAGTAATTAAAAATTAAGATATATTTACAAAGATAATATAGTCTTTCTGAAAATCGCGGTTTCACGGAACACAGTTTGAAAAACGTTCGCAAATCACAATGACTTCAAGAATTGGCAACTCGGCTAAGGGTTTATCCCTTGCGCGTGCCTGCAGTTAACTGGTGAAGGGGATGAGGGAAGGTCGTCATGTTTTCGTGCGAAGTATACTACAAAAATCAGACTTCAGATTAAACAAACAATTGTTCTTTCTCCGACACATATCGTCAAGTGAACGTACTGCCTGATAATCAGAGCTAGGAAGCTGGTACCAAAACTGTTGTGTAAGCATTTGGAATTCTGTCATTTTTTCTTTTACCCGGAACGGGTGTCCTTACGGCAAAAGAAGAGAAAGAAGAAGAGGGAGAGAAACAGAAGTACGTATTGTCGGACCATCGGATCTGTGCCCCTTCAGCGCTGTCGTTCTTGAAAAAGTTAACGCCTGTACTCACTCCATTCCACCCGCTTTCCTCCCAACACGTCAAACAGCAAGCCACGAACCTTGCCGAATAGGGATTAGAGCTGGGGACGGAGCGAGTAGAACTGTTGAGTTCTCGGTTCTATCGGTTTATGTGCTTGGCAGCGGAGCACCGAAGTTACTGCGTTAACCGTAGCCGTTACCGGTCAGTTCAAACGTTCAAACAGAGTTCTCGTGTTTTACTTAATTCTAGCAGACAATAACGTAGGTACTGTTGTATTTAAATATTTTCTGCTGCAGGACAAATTATTTCCTTATCCCCAAGGCAGGCTGAAAGGCCTCTAGTATTGAAGAGGAGTTCATCCTATTATATGACCTGTCAAGTGGGCCTAATGAACACTGACAGTCTGAACATATTACTGTACATAATAATAATAATAATAATAATAATAATAATAATAATAATATTACTATTATTATCATCATCATCATATTAGAGTGTTTGATTAATATTAAAATATATTTAAAAAAGAAGTGAATTATGTTTTCTTCATCAGTCATCATTTTATTTGTATTTATTTCTACGAATTGTGTTGCCTAATTACTTTAATTTATCAATAATATTACTCTTCACCAAAGAGAACATGGTTGTATTGAAGGCTAGTAATGTTATAAAATAAATAAACATTATGTTCTTCAGTTTAAGATTCCACGTTTTATTGATTATTTTATCCACTTTCCGTATTAGTAAATAATTCTGTGTATTATTTTTAAGCGTTTTAGGCAGCGCTTCATGGAGCCAGTTTCTTTCTATCTTCTTTTTTACTTAGCTGCAGCGTTTAGTGTTTACCTCACATGTTAAATTATTAGCTGTTAGTATTATAAATGATTTTATCAATTTTATTTCGTCTGTCATATATAACAACACTGAAAGTTAATTAGGCCTTTCATACAAAATAACTCCGCAAATAGTTGTAATCACGTAAATGAAATTTGCAACCGCTATTTTGCAATGAAGAGAAGCACTTTTTCTAGCCAATCGGCAAAGCGAAAGCGCTTTACTACAACGCTTTTAAAACACGCTTGGTTTCACTTTCAAAGTACGTTCTAAAATCGACTCAATCTATATAAATTTTAAATCTGCCGCCACAAATTTGTACTCGGTACTGTACTCGGTTCAACCGAGTAATGACGTCACAGTAACTGCTCCGAACCGAACCGCTCCGTCCCCAGCCCTAATAGGGATGTTGCCAAACTTCCGTCAAACGGTGTCATAAATAACTGGTCCTACATGCTACAATAACATTTCTTTCAATCAAAATACATCTTGTATTTCTACAATTTTTAAACCTAAATCCCACGTCTCGAATCACTTTCCGTAGCGTTTCTCTCCAACCTTGGAAATTATTGCTTCTCTCGCAACCTTCAGTAATTTCTTCAATGTCGGAACTTCTTTCTGCACGGTATAAAATTCTTGTATCTTTCTTCTTAAAATATACATCGGTTCATATCATCGATAAGAATTAAAGGTTCCCTTGATCTGTTCTTCCCTGGTGATTCTAGCTTTTCATCTCCTGCACAGACTCCCTCTCTCCTGATTTTCTTTATTAGGAGTTCTGACCTGCCTATATACATTACATAACATGTTGTATTAGTATTAGTTAAGTAAGCAATTTTAATACATAATCAACTGAAATAAAATAAGTCTCACCAGTGATCGCAGCTGCTCTTTTCGTTGTCTTATTTATAGGAAACAGATATTGACCTGTTTGTTTCTCTTCATCGCAAAATGCTATTACGTACTTGCTTAATAATATTTATTTCGCCACTCCTTGCTACAGTATTCATGTTGAGTTGAAAACACTGGACTGCAAGTGCGAATAAACTGTCCCGCAAGAAGGCTCAAAATTGTGAGTAGTGGGGGAGAGATAGAAAAGAGAGAGATAGAAATGCAGGGAGAGAAATGAATTACCGAGGCTGAGTAGGAATTAGGGTTCAGTTTGCATATCTTACGGGGGCACAGATCCATTGGTCCGACAATATAAGAGAAAACTTATTTTCTTACGGTCTTACTAATAAAGACTCTATATACAGACGTTTAACTGTCTTATAACTTATACAATTAGTAGCTCGGTTATAAGTCGTGTGTAAATTCCTTACTAATAATCACTACATACGTCATGTATGGCAGTACAACTGTTACACAGCTATGTCATTACTTCATTACGAAAGGAATAGAATATCTGAGGTTCTCTATTGAATCCGGTAGAGCGCTCTAGTGTGACGTGTTAAGTATCGATAGTACAACTGGCTCTGATCGATTACCACACTATATTTTGGTCAAAGAGTACAAGCTACAGCAATATTATTCCAATTATTCTTTGTTTGTTCTTCTGTGGTTACAAGGCAACCATCATCATAAAATGACAGTCGATACGAACAGCTGTTAGAGGGGCGACCATTTTTTCTCTATGTATAATGCTTAAACAAGGGGTTTCGTGTATGTAACTATTGCAAAGGAATTCCCATTGTATAGTTACAGCCTGTTTATACATCCATCGCTTATGCAAGGGTTATTAGCAGGCTTCGAGACTTCGGACCCAATAGAGCAGTTCAGTGGGAAATCCGCATAACGCGTACTGAGTATAGTGGTAAAGCGTACAGTGGGTGAGGGTACTGTAGAATGAATGCCAACAAATACGCAAAGGAAAACGCTCTGGATTTGAAGGTTCTGACGAATAATTTGGTTTTCATACAAACTGTGTCTGAAACTATTACACGGTTAGAAAAGTCAGAGCAAGAGATGCCGGAAGCCCCCAAATTAATTTAGAAAATGATGCAGAGAATTAATGAGACAACAAGTACACCGGTTACTGAACGTGTAAAACAGAAGTGGAAATCAATTTTATGTAAAAATAACGGATATGGAACATTGTGTAACATAAATAGCAAATTAGTGGACAAGAGTCACCCGAGAATAAAGGACTGTCTCTTAGAGACTGCAATGATGTTAGGTTTTTTCGTTTTGCTCCTATCACGTCATGTGACGTAGAGCGCAGCTTTCTACAGTACAAACTTTGGCGGATAACCGAAAAATATTTACGTTTGAGACAATGAGAATGTGTCTTGTAGTACATTGCATTTCGGTACTGTACCTGCACTTCCTAAAGACGAACAATAGGATAAATGAAAAAATAAAAATTGCTACATGCTTATTTCCACCATTAACACTGTGTATAATTACACACTAATGTTTATAAAAGACAGGAGAATAAATGCTTTTCACATTCTTTTGACATTATCATTGTGTAATGTATATTTAATTTCAGAAAGTATATATGTGTGTTTCCCCATACTACCGTACTCTACTCTAAATAGCAACGTTGTTACCTCAACACATCTTTATCTACCTGCAGCGAGTCAACAACCTATAGTGCATGCACAGTAAACTTATTGTATCGGGTCCAAAGTCTCGAAGCCTGGTTATCAGCCTAGATCATATTAGTAACAGATATGTCGGGGTTATAGGCTTTGAAGTTAACAACTTTTGTCAGGTTTACTACGCTGCCATCTAGTTGTTACATAAGGAGTCACGTCATAATACTCATTTGAATAGCATTAGCGACTGTGCTGCCATCTCGTGTTCGTTTACGGCGGACGGGTGGCGATCCTGGCGGTTGTTCTCTTCAAAGTGCTGCCGATTTTAACGTAGCGAGGAGTTATCTGTTACATATATATATATATATATATATATATATATATATGATCTAGGTTATTAGTAACGTTTTCTGTCTCAACTCTGCATAAGTCTCTTATAAAAACTACGCACGGTTTATTAGTAATGCCGTTAAACAATAAGACTAATGACGATCTGTGGCATAAAACTGATCCAAATTTCATTGACAGTACTTCACACGATATTGATGAGAATTGTTACGTATTGAATGAACTCGGCTGCACTTGTCGGTCAGAATTTTCGGTCCGTCGCTTCATTGGTCTCGCACGTGCAGAGTGAGAGACGGACCTGCGTCCACAGCAAACGGATTGGCTACACTAAAGATTGCTTTCTAATCCCGGCATTCAAAACTTCCTTTCTAGCAGCCGACAGAGCTCAGGTGAATAGACGAACACGGAGGCTTCGCGAATCTTTTGGAAAGTTATCTATCCATGACTTTCCTCTTTCGCCTCATCAATACGCACTGTGTACTTATGTCTGTACACAATTTCCAACTTGAGTCACAAACAAAAAACTAGCATTATTTTTCAAGTAAAATTGAGCAATATATTCTACATACTGTACATAAAGTCATTGATTACACAATATTCTATAGACGGCGAGGCCTAACAAGACTTGTATGTCCAAAATGCAGGTAGTGGGCCATATTCGATACAAAGGAAGAGAATTCGGCTGGTACTGTCAATCGGGTCTTGGTATAGCTCAGATGGTAAGAGCACTCAGCGCTCCAAGCAAAGGGTCCTGGGTTCGATTCCTGGTGCCGGAACGAATTCTTCTCCATTAATAAGTAAAATTGTGTAAGTTTCTTGTGAACAATTTCCGGACGCACCGATTCTTCCCTAGGTGCGATATCTATAATAGGCCCTATCGTTGGCTTACTTTTAAAACCTCGTAAATACATTTGAGGAACTTGCACAAAGGAACAAAATAACATTATTTTTATACCCTAGCTAACAACTGTTATGCATTTGTTATTTATAAAATACAGAAACATTTGCATACTTACAAGGTGTTATCAGCAGATACATTTAAAAAATGTATACAGTTTTCGACATTCCGGAAAAATTGGACTTGCGGGGTTTTAGAAGTAAGCCCACGATATTGTAGTGCAGGCATGTCAACTGATGCCACAGGAGCAAGCGCGCGCTTTAGAGCCCAGGAGAGCCTGAGCGCTTTACAGCGGAAAGGAAAGAGACAGACGAAAGAGGTGGTATATGCCTCTTGGTCGAGCTATATTCAGGGATGGCCAGCACTGATTCAATGGATAAAGGGAAGAGAATTTATTAAAACTGTATCGATGTTAATTTTTAGATTTGCCTGAGAAGTATAAGTGCATTATAAGAATGTAAGTTTTAATTTTAATGCTCATTTTTCACAAGTTTGATTTTTTTATTCAAAAGAAATATTTACTCAACTTTTCGTATAGAAAAGTGAAATTTTCAGGTATAGGTCTATTTATTTAGTAGCCTTACAGGATGTTTTCGTAAATCTAATATACCGTAAACACGTATTACTGAAGATAGTGTATTGAAAATTTTGAAAATATTCGCATGGAAATCGTTTGTAAGGAAATGAATGAAAAAAGCAACTACTGTTACATCATAAGCAAAAGATACGTGCACATGTGTTGTAAAAATGTCAGCTCTACAGCTTCAGCAGATTTCGAGAAAATAATTTAATATTCTGGTGATAGGAAGTTGCTCACCAGTATCACCTTAAAAGCATAATGCGATAAGAGTTTTGTTATGTAATATTAGTTACACTTAAAACAGATACACTACCTAGATAACTTTGCTTTGTACTGTAATATTGTTTTGATTAGTTTATTGATTACTTTTGTAAGGCTAAAGATACCATCAATATAAATTCCAACTTATCATGTCATACTCAATCTCTTTCTTTGGAATATCACTTTCTTTATCAATGATGTGTTTCATCCACTTAATACAGTATAATATTTAAGTGAATATTCCTTCTTAACTCTCTATTATCTTATTAAGATTTAAAACACAAGTGCAATATTAAGAAATCAGAGTCAGTACTTTGTTAATATAGATAATATTAAACAGTAAGAAGCCATATAAAAATAACGACATAAAATTTCACATTCCGTTTGAAGTTTGTGCACCACGGTTTCCTTAATCCAACAGGTTGCTTATTCATATACACAACCCTTCCTCTGTCCATACTTAGCGCTTGCTGCCCGCGCACGTCAAGGTCAGAAAAATGCGCTTGCTTTGACATCACTGTAGTAGGCCATTGACGATACAAAGGAAGAGAATTCGGCTGGCACTGTCAATCGGGTCTTGGCATAGCTCAGATGGTAAGAGCACTCAGTGCCCCAAGATAAGGGTCCTGGGTTCGATTCCTGATGCCGGAACGAATTCTTCTCCATTAATAAGTAAAATTGTGAACAATTTCCGGACGCACCGATTCTTCCTTAGGTGCGATATCTATAATATCGTTGACTTACTTTTAAAACCTCGTAAATACATTTGAGAAACTTGCACAGAAGATCAAAATAACATTATTTTTATACCCTAACTAACAACTGTTATGCACTTGTTATATATAAAATACAGAAACATTTGCATACTTACAAGATGTTATAAGCAGATACATTTAAAAATGTACACAGATTTCGACATTCCGGAAAAATTGGACTTGCGGGGGTTTAGAAGTAAGCCTACGATATTGAAGTGTCTATTTTTTTTAAAACTTCTCACTCTATCAGCAAAGCGTCGCCGTCCTGAATAGTGACTATACTCATACGTTTCTTAGCAACCGTGTCAAAGAATTCTTAATAGTAATACGCCTTACAAGAGCGGTATGTTGAAGTTTTCATGTTCGAGGAAAAGTTTGAAAAAGCGAAACGTAGTTGAGGATTTTCAATTTCCGAGAATTGAAAGAAAACATATCGCTCGTGTATCGTACATTATTTTGCGAAGATCGTTTATTACATACCTGAAAGAGGAATTTCTAATTAGTTGCAATGAAATCTCCATCTTGGTTTCTGTTCAATGACGGCAAATTTGCAAAATAAAAATATCTATCTTCAAACATTGTTGCTTTAAAATGTTTTCTGTGTTTACTATACTCCAGCAGGCCGTGATATACGTCTGTCTTCCCCCAGTCTATGGTATCTTGTTGATTTTTTCACGGCTTCCTTAATGTTACTTGCATCAGAATGCACTAACTTTAGTGGAGTTGTAGAGTTTACTTAATTTTTGCAAATATTTAAAAACAACAATTAACAGTGCAATTTAGGTGAAATTGCAGTGGTAAGTTTCCAATTTATAATTATTACTATATTGAACGTCTCTAAAAATTATATGTTAAAAGCCTAAAGCAGTAAAATCAATATGTCACTTAAGCGGTAAGAAGAAGGAAATTGTTGTGTGTGTTAGGTTGGGAATACTGAATGTGGAATTTTAGACTTTCCGCGGATTGGTTTTGTGCGGAAACCAACCTAATATGAACGATCTCGCACAAAACTTTTTTACACTCTGAGCAGTATCCAGTTGCAACATAGATCATAACACGTAGTAAGTTTTTAAGAAAAATCTTTCTTTAAATTTATATACTTCTTGCTTCGTGTAGCAGAAGTTTGAGGAATAGCTCTCCGGTAAAAAAAAGCTTCGCGACATTAAATTCTTAGACTTTTTCTTTACCAACTGTCAACTAGGTCCATACTTAAACTTCAATTAACAATATGACGACGTCCCAGGATGTTCTACGTTTGAACGAACGAATAAGTGGCTCTTAAAAAACTAGTGACGTAAAATTTATTTTGGAAAAATTCAATTGAATTTGTGTGTCCATTTGAAATAAATTATTTTGCGCTGAATGAATACGTAGGAATTCTTTGCGTAAGAAAACTGTAGTAGAAAATAGAAGGGAAAATGAAATTATACTTAGAAAATCTATCACCAACATTCCTCATTGAATTTTATATACTATCTTACTTACTTACTCACTGGCTTTTAAGGAACCCGGAGGTTTATTGCCGCCCTCACATAAGCCCGCCATTGGTTCCTATCCTGAGCAAGATTAATCCATTCTCTATCATCATATTCCACCTCCCTCAAATCCATTTTAATATTATCTTCCCATCTACGTCTCGGCCTCCCTAAAGGTCTTTTTCCCCTCCGGCCTCCCAACTAACACTCTATATGCATTTCTGGATTCGCCCATACGTGCTACATGCCCTGCCCATCTCAAACGTCTGGATTTAATGTTCCTAATTATGTCAGGTGAAGAATACAATGCGTGCAGTTCTGTGTTATGTAACTTCTCCATTCTCCTGTAACTTCATCCCTCTTAGCTCCAAATATTTTTAAGCACCTTATTCTCAAACACTCTTGACCTATGTTCTTCTCTCAAAGTGAGAGTCCAAGTTTCACAACCATAAAGAACAACCGGTAATATAACTGTTTTATAAATTCTAACTTTCAGATTTTTTGACAGCAGACTGGATGATAAAATCTTCTCAATCGAATAATAACAGGCATTTCTCATATTTATTCTGCTTTTAATTTCCTCCCGAGTATCATTTATATTTGTTACTGTTGCTTCAAGATATTTGAACTTCTCCACCTCTTCAAAAGATAAATTTCCAATTATTATATTTCCATTTCGTACAATAACCGTCACGAGACATAATCATATATTTTATCTTTTCGGGATTTACTTCCAAACCTATCTCTTTACTTGCTTCCAGTAAAATTCCCATGTTTTCCCTAATCGCTTGTGGATTTTCTCCTAACATATTCACGTCATCCGCATATACAAGCAGCTGATGTAAGCCGTTCAATTCCAAACCCTCTCTGTTATCCTGGACTTTCCTAATGGCATACTCTAGAGCAAAGTTAAAAAGTAAAGGTGATAGCGCATCTCCCTGCTTTAGCCCACAGTGAATTGGAAACGCATCTGACAGAAACTGACCTATACGAACTCTGCTGGACGTTCCACTGAGACACATTTTAATTAATCGAACTAATTTCTTGGGAATAACAAATTCAATAAGAATATCACTTCATAAATTTTAATATAGGTCTAACTCTGATAAAATTGCTGCATACGAAATAAAAATGTTTCTAGATAATAAGTAGGCTTACATAGGCCTACTATGAAGAAGTCCTTAGGTCTGTGATACATAATGTAATGAAAATTTATAAATTTGGTTTCAAGTAATCCGATTAGACACTTCTGTGCGATTAGTACCTTCTAAAATAGGACTATAATGAGCAACAACCATGCCAGGTGAGTTGCAACGTTTCAGGTTTTTGGTGACCTTCGTTTTAATCGTTTTTGGACATAGTTATCAACATAACAGATAAGAAATTCCCCGCGCGTGAGAGCGAATGTTACCTTCAGATATCTTTAAATATATGTGAATCAAAATTCTTGCTATAAAATACTAAAAAAAAAGACACTTTTCTTCCAAAAGCCGCAACATTGCACAGAGCCAGAAACAACATTTGGGACACCTGTATTTTCCAAGTTCCAATTATAACATATTGCGCATGCTCAGTCTATACTGATGTATGGTATAGAATGGTATGGCCTGCTGGTATACCAACCGATCCTAACACGTAATATGACCACAGCTGTTAAAGCTTGTGTAAACTTAACAAAAAATTTCTAAAAAAAAAATAAGAGCTTATTTTGCAAGCCCGAGATATTCTTGCAATATTTTGATCCAAAACTGGTCTACACTCTGCGAAAAAGAAGTAGGTTACAGTTTCAACATTCCATCAGCATGTAGCCTAAATATACATATTTTTGCTGAGTGACTTTCGGTGCTCGACCCCGGACTCATTTCACCGGCATTATCATCTTCATATCATGCAGATGCTAAATAACCTGAGATGTTGATACAGCGTCGTAAAATAACCTACTAATATATACATACATATTTTAAACGAGTCTTTACTTTATATATATTTTAATTTCAGCCAGTTGAACTCAACTATTTAAAAACGAATTCACTATCCATCTGTGACTCGTAATTTTTTCAAAAATTTTCCGGAAAAAGATGTTATTTTAAATTGTGCAAACTTTATTGCATGTCTGCAAAAAGAAACTCAGCCTTTGTTGCATCATACGCTACGTAACTAATTTTTTACGAGTTCTTTAATACATTGTAATGAAACAGTACATTATGCAACGAGCCTATAATGGTAGTAATTAAGACGCGAGTATGTTTGTTTATGAAACGAGCGCAAGCGAGTTTCATAATTTTCATACGAGCGTCTTAATTACCATTATAGGCAAGTTTCATACGACTTTTTATGCTCGACCATATTTCTAAGTTGAAATTATTCATAAGTATTCATGTTATGGTTATGTAAGTGAGGAGCGGAACTGACCTTCTGAATTGTGAGATGTGCGCAGACGCGAAAGTATTGATTTTTTCCGAGGCACGATTGTCATTTACCCTGATATAATCTAGAGAATAACATGAAAATTAGCCTTGATATAACCTGGAAATTGATTTAGAACTGAAAAACGAGATGACAAATTGAATTTATTTGAATATTATTTACAATTAACGCTAATTATTATGGTAACAGAACATAACCTTCTGCGACAGTATTGGATTTCCAGCCTCCGTGACTTTTCACTAGTTGTCTTTCGATTGCATATCCGAGAATAATCGATACTTGCGGTTTTATAATGGTACAATGGTGATTTCTCATTGGCTGAACAACTGAAGCATAATGAATAGGTGTACTTTAATGAGGTGCATTAAAGGGCTACTACCAGGTGTATAATTACTACATTTCGGCATGGTCGAGCATAAAAAAATTATCTTTGCCAAGTTTCATTATAAATTCCTCGATTTTATCTTTGGCTCTTATTGTGTTAATATTTTGGCTTACCATTCAAATTTAAGTGTTCGGAAAATATATCAGCAAGGAAGGACAGTCTAAGAAGTCAAAGAGAATTGGAAAATAGGTTTGCATATTCCGATTTCTCTTCTTGAAGGTACCAGTACATTAAACGTGGGTGGCATCCACAGTAACCCCTGTTTTTCAGTGAAATTATCATTGTTTTCGATTTTACAGAGATTTATATTTTTCGAATGGGTTTAAGTAGCCTATCAGTATGGTAGTGTGGTGGTCACAAACAAAAGACACGTCTAAAAGTGGGTCGCGCCTTCAGAAAGTTTGAAAACCACTGTCTAATCCTATACGTTCGGCAACATGTCTTCGAGTTGATAAATGACAATATTTGAACGTTCGTCAGCTTCCTTACTTGTTCTGACAACCTGCCAGTCAAATTGCTGTAGTGTTTCTATATTGTCAGGCAGTCTAAAGTTGATGATCGACAACACTTGAAAGTGTTCAGAGCCAGTGCCTCTGTTTATTCTGACCATCTGTCGATGAAATTGCTTAAGTTTGTATATTGTTCAGGAAATTACTCGGACATTATCGAAGTAATTTGAAAGTCTGTTACCTTGAGTCAGTTTCCCTATAGAACAGCTGTTATTTTTCTATAATATTCAGCAACATGTCTCTTCGAGTTAAGCAAATTCTTGAAACTTTTTTGTGCAGAGCCAGTGCCAGTTTGCCTTCAAAAACCTGTTGAACAAATTGCTTAAGTTTATGGACTGTTTAGGAAATGCCTTCGAGTTCATAACAGACAATTTTTGCAAGTCTTCCTCCCCCATTCTGATAACTTAAGTGCTGTTGTGGTCCTCTGCTGCACAGGAACATGTCTTCCGAGCTGTTGATCAGCGAAGTGTAAGTGTGCAACTCCAGCAACATAAATGTAGGTAGCTCTATTTCACAACAAAATCTGTTAATCCACTGTATCAACTTTGTAGGAAAGCCCACACTCTCCAATTCACATTGTTAGTGACCCAGTTATTCACGAATCCGAGGTCACAACCGGTTCGCCAACTTGTTTACTTTCTGTGAAACATGATTGCAATTTTCTTCCATGTTTTGCTCATTTACTCGCAGCTTTAATTATATCGGATGCTATATATAAAACAAGTACGGATTGGATTGTATTGGATTTCCAGTGTTGTACACTGGAAAATGACAATTTTAGTAATCTTTGTTTTCTTTCTTAAGCAAGATTCATACTTTTTGAAACTATAGGTCAAACTTTAAAGGACGTTAGTAAAGAGACGCTTTTAAAATTGAAGAGTCCACTGCAAGAATGATGGATGTCATTTGGAATACATTTTTCAGAAGAAGCAATTGAAAGTTTAAAATGCTTAGTGCTCAAAGCTTAACTGTGATTTTCCGATCATTACTGGACAATGACTATCAGTGTTAATGCCATATAACTCTCTATGTACATTCTATATGTCTTAAGCTATGCATTGACAGTCTTCGTTCATTTTCGACAAAAAAAAGTGGCATCCATCATTCTTGCAGTGAACTCTTCAATTCTAAAATGTGATGGCGTTACCTTTTTTACCTTATGGCAGCGATGATTTGATACCGAGAAAAGATGCGAAAGAAAAGAAGAGACTGCTGCAATGAAAAATTTTTGAATTTGTCGTGGGATACACTTTTATGGGTAAAGATACGAAGAAAAGTGAAAATATTAGGACAGACGTAAACAAAGCAGAACATCCTAATAGCAATAAAAGATTGCCAAATTAATTAACGAGAACATATCGAACGCATGCTAACCACATAAACTACAGATAATAATCCACAAGCAAGAAGATCTTTAGGAATACCTATAAATTTCATGGCGGGACCAATAATAATTGAATGGTTTGTTTTCAAAACCTGCAATTTCACTTTCAGTTATTTTTACAGAAAGGAGAAAAATTGCTGGCTTTGAAATAAATGAACCAATTTTAAATATGGGTGTTTATTCTTATCTTGCAGATATTTTATTCCATTCTATGTACTAAATATATTAGAATACTTCATAATTTACCAACAACTTCTAAATTAAAATATAAGATAATACGTTTTGGACTGAAAAACAAGAAATATAATTTTTCTCCTCAAATATTAATTGTCAATATTACAGATAATATTCTGGAGGACAAATTGATAAAAAAAATCTTTCATATTCTCACAGCTAGCAGTGCATGTTTCTGTACAGATTGCTGTGCACTTAACTGCGGAATCCCGGCCAAACAGTCACTCAGCTGAGTGCGCCCCTTGTAAAATGGCAGTTGACTTGAATATAAAACGACAACGTATATGCCTAACTTGGAGTCAGGCCACAAAGGGAAACATTGAAGGAGGAGATTTCGATCCGGTGCTGTGGATTGAATTCGGCGTAGCTTAGTGGTCGAGCGCTTAGTACGTAGAACCAAGGACCCGGGTTCGATCCCCGGCCCCGGAGCGAATTTTTCTCCTCAAATATTAATTGTCAATATTACAGATAATATTCTATAGGACAAATTGATAAAAAAAAATAAAAAAATCTTTCATAAAAAATAGAAGGCTTTGGAAAATATATATTTTAAATATAATTTTTCAGTAACAAATAGGAGGAATTGGCAAAAAGTAACTTTAACATTGGATTCAGAATGTAAGAAATAACTAGGTCAAAGTCGGTTTTGAACAAAATAAGAGATTTTGGAAACAAACCATTCAATTGTAATTGAAGTTTGTAAAAGTTTGAAGAGCCTGGACCGTAATGTATGATTTACTTTTATTATTATTATTATTATTATTATTATTATTATTATTATTATTATTATTATTATTATTATCAGGAACATTAGTTGAACATGTACCGATTGCTTTACACGAAGACACTAAAATTGATTCAAATGTATGTGAGATTTTTGGTAGGAACCTCATAAATAAACAAAAAATAAACAAATAAATTAAAATAAAATTAATAATAATAATAATAATAATAATAATAAATTTATTTAACCTGGCAGAGTTAAGGCCATAAACACTCAACCAGGAGTAGATAAATGAATAAATAAATAAAAATAAAATAATTTGAAACCTTTCATCCTTTGAGTATACAAGCTCTTGGACTAAATCGGCATTTAAATCCATTTTAACATACATATTAATCAACGATGAGATTCCCGTGACAAGCTGTCAGCATCAAATAAAGAGAAAATTACAATGACGACAAACCTTTATCTCCTATTCGTGGCTCCCATATAAAGTCAACACTATGTCGTAGTCGATGTTCTCATTTTGACGTGTAAATAAATAATAATAATAATAATAATCCGTGGCGCTACAGCCCGTGAAGGACCTAGACCGACCAGCCGGCTGCTGGCCTCACGCCCACATGCCGAAGCAGAGGTGGACGATCATCCAACCAGAATGGCGGTATCGTGTGGTTAGCACGATGATCCCCCCAGCCGTTATAGCTGGTATTCGCAACCGGATTTCGCTACCTATCGTAGCTCCCCAAGTGCATCACGATGCTGGGTAAGCACCGTCCCATACATTGGCGGAAATTTCATGAGAAAATTTCTTCCCCCATGAGGACTCGAACCAGCGCGCATTCCGTAACGCGAGTCCTAGGCGGGATGCCTCAGACCGCGACGCTACGGCGCGGGATAAATAAATAATAATTCCATTAAATTGACAATTTACGGATATGCAGGTTCTTTCATAACTATAGTTACAAAATGCAGGGTTGACTACGAGACAATGAAACAAGGCAAAAAGTCCTAATATACATAGGTCAGGAAACCAACTATCTCCAACTGAATACACCTCGTACATTTGCAACCTCAGTTCTTCTCTGGCAAACTTACTGGTCGTGTTCATCTCCATTCCTTCAAACATGACCTACGCGACCTTCTGGATGTTGTGCTTCTTTGGGAAAGGCAGCTGCTGTGATTCATGCATGACTGAGTTCCGCTCACTTTCATTTGAACATTTCAGAATTCTTACGCACAAGCTTTCACACCAAATGTATCGGCCATGGCTTACCAACACTATGGCCTCCCAGGTCCCCTGACTTCAATCATTTGAATCTTTTGTTTTGGGATATTTGAAATTTTGTCTGTACAGTATTCCAGCCCTGTTAATAATATTAACTAACTCCGGGAATCTATTGCCAATGACTGGGCATTAGAAACACGCCAGGGTTATTCGAACGTGTACGATTGTCGATGAGGAAACGTGTTTATGCCTGCCTTATCATGAACGGTATCTTCCGGTGCACAAAGGACTTATGTTACCCCAGAACACTCGTACTGGTGAAACATAATAAAACCCACAGACTTCGGAAACAACTGGTTTCCGAACCTATGTTCATTAGGACTTTTTGCCTTGTTTTCTTGTCCTCTACTCACACCTGCAGTTTGTGCCTATAACTGTGGAACACCCTGTATATGAATTCCAAAGGCTAACCAGATTTCGTTTCGCTAGTCAGCCATTACGCTGCTAATCAGTGTACAGACATGAAGACCAGTGATTAAACTAATTCGAGGAGGAGTTATTAAACTTTATATAAAATAAAATTATTTCAGCCGAATTCAAATATTTAATGTGCAAAGAAATCAAGTAGACTGAACATATCGGCTAATTAAGTTGTTTGTCATACAGAATGGAAGTTTGAGATCATTTATTTTATCTAATGACTTTAAAAGTATGCAAAACAGAACCATGATTATTTATGTAGAGCGTTTAGGCCCGAGATAACACATATCGTAAGAATTTTATTACCCACTTTACAAAATCGCTGTCTGCTGTCAAAAAATCTGAAAGTTAGAATTTATAAAACAGTTATATTACCGGTTGTTCTTTATGGTTGTGAAACTTGGACTCTCACTTTGAGAGAGGAACATAGGTTAAGGGTGTTTGAGAATAAGGTTCTTAGGAAACTATTTGGGGCTAAGACGGATAAAGTTACAGGAAAACGGAGAAAGTTACACAACACAGAACTGCACGCATTGTATTCTTCATCTGACATCATTAGGAACATTAAATCCAGACGTTTGAGATGGGTAGGGCATGTAGCACGTATGGGCGAATCCAGGCACGCAATGACTCTACGGCTTGGTCCGAAGGGTTGTGGGTTCGAGTCCCTACTCGGGCAAGGGTGTTGTGTTAGTGTTAGTTAGTAAACAGGAACAGAAAACTGAAAACCTGAAAAACAGAAATATTTCGGAAAATGGCCTCTGGCCGGATGTAGAAATTAAAAAAAAAAAAAAAAAAAAAAAAAAAATCCAGAAATGCATATAGAGTGTTAGTTGGGAGGCCGGAGGGAAAAAGACCTTTGGGGAGGCCGGAGGGAAAAAGACCTTTGGGGAGGCCGAGACGTCGATGGGAAGATATATATATATATATATATATATATATATATATATATATATATAATTTGAACTGGTAATGGAAATTACGGGAAAACGACTGAACGGATTTTAATGAGTGATCCCTCATTTTCATGCCTGGCATCCAAAGTTTTTCGGAAAAGTAGTAGTTTTCAGTGAAATGTCAATTTTCCTACATAATTTTCCTATTTTCCAAAATCCATCTGTTGTCAGTTTTGAGAACTAATTTTACTGAATCACGGCCGACTTGATTGAATTTCAGAACAAAACACACACTACAATAAACAATAGGCTATTACACGAAGGCCATGACCTGCAGGATTGCCGACATATTTAGAGCTCACAATTTGTTATTAAAAACTGATTCTGCAGTGTATAATTTTCTGAGTACAGCTGTGTATTGGATATTCAAATCTACGAAACTTGAGGTGGTTTGATGACATTATTACCATTATAAATTAAATATTATTATCGTTAATATCATGATGCGTCTATTCTTCATTAATTGTACATAATATTGATGCTATATTGATGACATGAAAGTGAAACGTTTTGAGGTTATGTAAGTAAATGTAGAGAATATCTTAATTTAGATCTTCATTTCTATAATTTTCTGAGTTACTGCTATATATAACTACAAAACTTAAGATAAAAATATTGTTATTAAAAATCAAACGTCATTGTCTTCAGTATTGGCTCGAGAGAGCGCAAAAATTACAGTTCCTAAGGAAAGATAAAAAAAGTATTACTTACTGATAAAATAAGAGGCCTAGAAAATTTTGTAGTCTCCAGATCATTTCAGCAAGATCTCTTAGTAGGATAAAATTATTTTACGCTCTATATTTCAAGTTCTACATGCAGCAGCTATACGAAAATGCTATTGTTCGAAAGCTTAGCAAACCTGACATTTTTTTAACTTTTGCCTACAATCCACAATGACCTGAAATAGCTACTGCTATCGTCCTGACATTGATACTTGGGTTTTCGCGTTGAAACTCAACACCTGAAGTTGGATAGGTTCAAGAAAAAGTATTTGGCCAAAAAAATCCATTCAGAGGGAGTATGTTTCATTAT
Organism: Periplaneta americana; assembly: GCA_025594305.2. Classification (NCBI taxonomy): domain Eukaryota; kingdom Metazoa; phylum Arthropoda; class Insecta; order Blattodea; family Blattidae; genus Periplaneta; species Periplaneta americana. The sequence goes on along the minus strand of JAJSOF020000037.1, from coordinate 16,461,664 downwards.
TATGGAAGCAAATAACTATCAAAAAGACAATTATTCTTCATTGAAAATAAATCTGAAAAATTTTTATTTGAACGTCTAACGAACTTAGTTTGCAGCAGCATTTGCTGCACAAGCCACTAGTTAAAATGGGTTTGAGGGAGGTGGGATATGATGATATGGACTGGATTAATCTTGCTCAGGATAGGGACCGATGGCGAGCTTATGTGAGGGCGGCAATGAACCTCCGGGTTTCTTAAAAGCCAGTAAGTAAGTAAGTATACTTTCTACAGGAACTGCGATATTTTATAACCGATTTTGCCATTTTAAAAATGTTCTCGATGACGCCAGAACTCGCACAGCAATTGTCGCACAAATATTTTGTTTCCTTAAAAATATTACTTTCTAAATACATGTAGAGCTTGAAGTGTGTGAGGTTTTTGTAAAAAATTCCCTCTCTCAATTTTAATCGCAATTATGCGTTACTTTTTAAACACCGTGTATTGATAAATTTGTATCAGAGGACTTGCTGTATCATTTTCACTACACTAAAATACGACTGGTTTCATTATCGAAGCAATACTCGACCAACCGACAACAAAAACCACGCGGAGTAGTCACGGATTGATACTGGAAGCGGCCACGTAACCACAGAACTCGTCAGCAGGTCAGTGAGTTGCTTGCGTCTGGATCTCAGTCTATGAACCCCGTAATCATGTTGCCTTTAAAACCAGTTTCTGATGCATAATAACGATTACGTACACAGGAACTGGTTACCATTTACATTCTTATTTCCGTATTACACTGAAATATGGGCAGATTTCCTTCAGTTGAAACCACTGTTTTTTAATGTCAGTATGATGCAGCATACGTTCATTTGTTTGACGAATAGTCTTGCATTGCACAACACTAGATTGTACACAGGTGATTATAGTGACACGTTATAATCTGTGTTGTACTAGTATAATGTAAAACGCTTCAACTACTGCGACTATGAATTAAGACTTTTTAGTAAGTTACTATTAAGATTTTTGACGAGTTCCATATTCTAGCTGTGAAGCGATGTACGAATACCATGGAATATAAATACAATATAATACACTGTATTAAAGTCAAGTTGGACATTTCCCTCATATTGAAAGAATTTCAATGTAATGATGATTCACGAGGATTTACCGCCACTAATGGAGCTTATTTCCGAAGACATTCTGAGAAAAAAAAGTCATACAAACATTTGTCCTAATCTCTAAGGGTGCTATGCATAGACATTTCGCTAGCCCGCGCTACGAGCGTGCTAAACTAGCCCCGGCTATCGACTGGTTACTTGTACACGATTCATATCATATCACATCGCTAACACTGGTTTATGAATACGAAAAACTTTAGTTCGCTGATCATCCACCGGAAGCCTCCGCTAAGAATATCTATGGATATGGCCCAATATTTTCAGAGTTAGACCTACACTAATTTGAAGTTGTTAGTAAAACACCTTTTTTTTTTTAGTTTAAAGGGTAAAAGAATATTACAAATAGAGAATGAACTATTCAGAAGTATCATTTCTTTAATTGGCTAGTGTTCTGAAGCTAAAAATTTGTTATTAATTGCTTTGTAAAGATTTTGTTTTTCAATCTTTAACTAAAAATTACATTATTCTTACGCACTTATCACAAAAATTGTTACAAATCATACGACTTCAGGAATTGATTCTTTACAGTTTAATTATGGATCCGAATGTACAGTCTTAAATAATTTCCAAGAGTGGCGTGATTTGTAACAATTGTTGTAATAAGTGTGTAAGAAGAATGTAATTTTGTGGTTATAAATTGAAAAATAATTCTGTACGAAATAACTATGGAATTCACAACACATTTTTAGCTTCAGAATACTGACTAATTAAAGAAATGATACTCCTGAATAGTTCATTATTTATTGTAATATTATTTTACCCTTAAAAGTAAAGAATAATGAATGATATTTTACAAACATCTTCAAATTAGTGTTACTCTGAAAATATTTAGAATAGGACCCATGTTTATATGACAATTTTTGCTCAGAATGTCTTTGAAAATATGCTCTGCAAATGCCGGTAACTCTTCGTGAATCACCTTGTATAGTGTACCAATCATACCATACACAGTTTATTTTCATTTTTGTCATGCTATCTTTTTCTTATTTCAAATTCTTATAAATAATTAACTTTATATTTTTTTAATATTGAGATATCACCAATAAATGTTTAATTAAGTGCATATATTTTATTTAATATTCCCAATGAAGTAAACGTGACAATCTACTACCTTTCAGAATTTCTTTGTGTAAGAATTACGCCTACTCTATCAATAGCATTAACAAATGGAAAATTCTACAGTTAAAACCATACAGTCACAACCATAGTCATGCTGAAACTATGACCCGAGAATCCTAATATATTCCCGTAGCCTTTTTTTTAATTGGTTACTTTACGACGCTACATCAACTGCTCTGATTATCTAACGTCTGAGTGAAATGAAGGTGATAATGCCAGCGAAATAAGTCCAGGGTCCAGCGCCGGAAGTTACCCAGCATTTGCTCTTAATGGTCGAGGGAAAATCCTGCGAAAAACCTCAACCAGGCAACTTGTCTCAGCCAGGATTTGCACCAGAGCCCGCTCGTTTCATGGTCACACGTGCTAAACGTTACTCCACAGCAGTGAATCAAAGTCATTTTGAAATTACTTGAAAGCAGAAGAGGTTAACACCTAACAAGGGAGAAAGAAATGACATTAGTTAACGTAATGAAGAAAATCAATAACCATCAAACAAAGACAGGCTGGAAACTTACTGTCCATCAACTCCTAGCTTAATCACAAAGGTACTTTTCTTCCTGTTTTGGAAACGACCATGATATATATAATTTGAACTAGTAATGGAAATCACGGGAAAACGGCTGAACGGATTTTAATAAATGACCCCTCATTTTGGAGCTTGGAACCCAAAGTTTTTCAGAAAAATAGTAGTTTTCAGTGAAATGTTAATTTTCCTACATCATTTTCCTATTTTCCAAAATCCATCTGTCGTCAGTTTTGAGAAATAATGGCTTTTCAGAATGAAACAAAACACAAACACACTACAATAAACAATAGGCTATTACACGAAGGCCATGATCTGCAGGATTGCTGACAGTTCAAATTCAATTGGTTATCAAAAACTTCAAGACTTACTAAAAATAATTTACAGGTGTTTTTCATACAGCTGTATTTGGATATTAAATCTACAAAACTTGATGGTTTGATGACATTATTGCCATTAGTTATTATTATAGTTAATGCCATGATGCGACTATTTTTCATTATTTATACATATTAATGCTATATTCATGATATGAAAGTGAAACATTTTGGGGTTATGTAAGTAGATGTAGAGAATATTTAAATTAGATCTTCATTTCTATAATTTACTGAGTGGCGGCTATTTTATATATATTTATATATATGTATATTATATATATACATAACTACAAAACTTATGTAAGATAATAATATTGTTATTAAAAATCAAATATTTTTATAGTTATTAATCAAGTGGGGTTGGTCTTTTTCATATACTTAATGGCGGCGTGGTATAGATATTTATATGCGTCATTATCTTCAGTATTTGCTCAAAAGTTTCACCTAAATCCATAATGACCTGAAATAGCTACTGGTATTGCTTTACTCCCACATGAAAAACCCAGTGATCATCCTGACATTGTTACTTGCGTTTCCGCGTTGAAACTCAAAACTGATGGTGGATAAGTTCACGAAAAAGTATTTGGCGTAAAAAAAACATTCAGAGGGAGTATGTTTCATTATTATGGAAGCAAATAACTTTCAAAATGTCTGGTATTCTTCATTGAAAATAAATCTGAAAAATTTTATTTGAACGTCTAATGAATTTATTTGCAGCATTTCCTGCACAAGCCACTAGTACATATATATATATATATATATATATATATATATATATATATATATATATATATATATATACACACCTAATACAAATACAATTTAATGTGAAACTTCTCAGTGTTAAAAAAAAAGTAATTTATGACTTAAAACTTGACTGTTCACCAAAAAAGCTGAAGGAAGTGATGACGGTAAAAGGGAAAGGAAAAATCCTTCAATCTGTTTCACTGTCAAGCCATTCTAGTTCACAGCTATCGTTGTCACGCCATTATTTTGCACCTGCCTCGTCGTCACTGAGTCCTGTCATTATCATTATCGTTATCACCACGTCGTCGTCATCGTTGTTTGCAATCAGCAATCAAAAACAAAAATGGGGGCAGAAACTCAAACAATGAGTTTTCTGTAAATTCAGTATTGAATGTACACTACATGGCATGATGTAGGAAGTGCGTGTGTGTGTGTGTGTTTTTTAATTTTCCAGTTGCTTACCTAGAAAATAATGCGTTTGCGAGAATACAATTTTGAATAAATCTTTATTTCTTCGTTTGAAGGGAATAAAACAATGGCATTAGTTATTTCTCACTTAGTGAAAGTTACCAATGTTTTGTATTGTCAACTTAGTGTTTTTTAATTGGGAAAGCAAATTTTTTATTCACATTCTGAATTTACGTACAAAAACCTTTATTAAACTATTTCATCAAATCCTTATTTTTGTAAAATCTTAATATATAAAATTGAATGTGGGTATGTATGTATGTATGTATGTATGTATGTATGTATGTATGTATGTATGTATGTATGTTCTCTATACAAATCTACACGCTTTGACCGATATGTGCCAAAGTTTGCACATTATAACCTTCATAACCAGGAGAAGAACATAGGCTAGGTACATTAAAATTGTGCAAATGGACCAAAAAATAAAAAATTAAATAAATACGATTAAACATTCGTGTATAATATTAAAATGCAATCTTCTATGCTCAATTGTTTTTTATTATTGTCTGTTGTATTCAATATCGACTTTCACGAGGCCATGGAAATTTTAACACGAAATTAAATAACATTGTTGATACACATCATGAAGGCCAAAATCTAGATAATTCATGCAATAAGTATCTTTACGCAGTCCAGGACCATAATAATATTATGAATTTCTCAATGCAGTTGTAGATAGTGAGCAGACCGTGTTTTATGCAACTGAATTCTAGAATTCTTTCAAACTACAAGGATTGCTACCACATAATTTACTTAATATTGAATAACCAGAAGTACTATTGCGAAATATTGATCCACCAAAATTATGCACCAACAAGAACTGGTGTGAAGAATCATGCGAAACGTAATAGAAGTGGTAATATTAACTGGAAAAACGGACGATGATGTTTTTATCGTTGGGTTTTACTCTGTTCATAGTTTGATTTTTCTATTATTTTATTTGTATTTCTGGCGGTGTAGAAGAGAAGGCCTAATAGTCTTAACTACACCTGAATAAATAAATAAAAACAAATAAATATGTAAATTTAAAAAAACCGTTGAACGTCGGGCACATGATATGTTTTCTTTTCGGTGCCTGATTTACAACCATTTTAAATTGAGTTAACGCTGGCAGGCATTTCGCTAAGGAGTTCATCAATTTATGTAATTGACGTTACGTAAAGATTCATCATAGCTTAGTAAAGACAATTCGTTTTGGTTGTCTATAGTTAGGTTTCCGAGATTTCCGAAAATGTAATAACCATTTTAATTAAAAATAGAAGCAGAAAGGAAAACCCGTGCAACGCCGGGTGCTTTCAGCTAGTATTTAATAAAATTGAAGAGCATTAGGTGATACCTCTCTAGTTGAAAGTGCAAGATAAAACATCTTATATTAAATAATTAAGTTTAGAAATTATATTAAAAATCGTATATCATCTATATGTAAACTATAAAGTGTGTAATGTAAGGTTTCAATGATTATATGTATGTATTTTTTTTTTGTCTGTGAACTATAATAAAATATCACTATCACTAGGTGATACCTCGGAAGATTGTACAGTGTGGTCCGAAAGTCTTGTCCCCACCCTTATTTGTATGTTGATGTGCATCTATTTTGAACATGTCATAGCAGATGTGTATTGTATTGTATTTATTAACATTCCATCATATTCATACATTGCTTACAGCTAGAATATGGAACAAGTCAAAAAACTTAATACTATTATAAAGTCTTAATTTATAGTCACAGTCTAGATGAAATATATACAGACGAGATTTACAATATAGTCTACTAGTACAACACAAAGTTTTAGTATCAATTTCATGAAGTGTTACTGAATGTCATGAATTCACCTACAGAATAGAAGGCGTGAGAAATTAGGTACTTCTTTAATTTGGCCCTAAATAATTTTATGTTTTGAGTTTCATTTTTATATCGATAGGAGGCTATTAAAAATTTTACTGCCATATAACGCACTCCTTTTTGATAGCACGATAGACTTGCCGATGGAGTATGAAAGTCATTTTTTTGACGTGTATTTATGCTATGAACTGTTGAATTAGTTACAAAGTTTTCACGATTACATACGAGGAAGATTATTAATGAAAAGATATACTGGGCATTATTCGTAGTTTTTTGAAAATAGTCCTACACGATTCCCTAGATTTGGCACCTACTATTATTCTAATTACTCTTTTTGTAATAGAAATATATTGTTACTATCTGTGGAATTTCCCAGAATATTTTTCCAAAACTCATTACCGAGTGGAAGTATGCAAAGTATATTGCTTTTAAGGTATTGATATTTACTATCTTTTGCATAGATCTAATAGCAAAACAAGCTGAATTTAGTTTGGGGGTAATTTCTTTAATATGATTTTTCCGATTTAACACATTATCGATTTTTAAGCCAAGAAATTTGGTTGTTGTTGTTTCTAATGGGGATCTATTGTTAATTATTGCGCTAGAAATTTGCGACGTTGAATTTGGACAGGATTTAAATTGAATTATGTTAGTTTTGTTACAATTTAATACCAATTTATTGACTGAGAAACAGTCACATATTTTGAAGAGAATTTTGCTTTTACAAATGTAATCTTCATCTTACGATGTTTGGTGACGTATACACGTCCGTTGATGTGACATATTAATGAATTTAAATACTATTATACTCACAATCATGTAAGAAAAAAAAAATCAACTTTCACAACGTCGAGCGGGAATCACCTGCGACTTCATCTGTTCTCATTCAGGCGCTCTACCACTGAGCTTTCAGCGTCGTCTCACGCCAAAGGCTTGAATTATCCTTTCATACTGGCGACTCTGTTATAGAGTACTGTCCACAGCGTCTGATCTAGTCAGCACTGCTTATGGGTTGAAAGAAACTTTTACAAATGTAATCGTCTTACGATGTCACATCAACGGACGTGTATACGTCACCAAACATCGTAAGATGAAGATTACATTTGTAAAAGTTTCTTTCAACCCATAAGCAGTGCTCACTAGATCAGACGCTATGGACAGTACTCTGTAACAGAGTCGCCAGTATGAAAGGATAATTCCATGCCTTTGGCGTGAGACGAACTCGATAGCTCAGTGGTAGAGCGCCTGACCGGAGAACAGGAAGTCGCAAGTTCGATTACCGCTCGAGGTTGTGAAATTTTTCTTACATACCATGGCATGACTGTGACTATAATAGTATTTAAATTCAAGAATTTTGCTTGTTGAAGATTGGACAGTGTGTGACAATGGTTGATACTTTACGTTCCAGCCTAGATCATGTATGTAACAGATAACTCATCGCTACGTTAAAATCGGCACCACTTTGAAGAGAACAACCGCCAGGATCGCCACCCGTCCGCCGTAAACGAACACGAGATGGCAGCACAGTCGCTAATGCAATTCAAATGGGTATTATGACGTGACTCCTTATGTAACAACTAGATGGCAGCGTAGTAAACCTGACAAAAGTTGTAAACCTCAAAGCCTATAACCCCGATATATCTGTTACATATATGATCTAGGGTTCCAGCTTGTTCAGTGATCCAGAACACCAGTATGGGCACCATCAATGTCGCGGCACAAAATGATGCGGCGCCATGTCCTGTGTGAAATTTTCCGCAGCAAAGGCGGTGTGATTTTCCTGAATGCCTCCGTAACAGCTAGCTTAAAATCTTCAATTGTCTGGTATCTTTCAAAGTATTACAATGTAATAATGTTTTTCTTAAATACAAAAATAAGAGTGAGTTAACAAAATGTTTCCTTGATTACACATGAAAAATTTTTGTTTTTGTGCGTAATATCAGAATCTATAAGATTATGTCTCGTGACCAGAATATTATACGAAATGGAAACATAAAAATTGAAGATTTATCCTTCAAAGAGGTGGAAAAATTCAAATATCTTGGAGCAACAGTAACGAATATAAATTACACTCGGGAGGAAATTAAACGCAGAATAAATATGGAAAATGCTGTTATTCGGTTGAGAACATTTTGTCATCTAGTCTGCTATCATAAAAATCTGAACATTAGAATTTATAAAACAGTTATATTACCGGTTGTTCTGTATGGTTGTGAAATTTGGACTCTCACTTTGAGAGAGGAACAGAGATTAAGGATGTTTGAGAATAAGGTTCTTACGGACGTTGGTAGAAAGTAAAAAATCTAAGATTTTGGCAGTGGAAATGGACGGAATACGACGTAGTGCCAGAGTTTCCAGATTAGAAAGAAGGAGAAATGAAGAAGTGAGACGGATGATGGATATGGAGGAGATAGTGATGGATAGAATTGAGAGACGAACTCTTCAATGGTATGGACACGTCAGAAGAATGGAGGAAAGTAGGTGGCCTAAAGCTCTTTTGGAATGGTCACCTCATGGTAGAAGGAAGCGGGGTAGACCAAGAACAAACTGGAGAGGACAGATCCATAGATTTTTGAGTGACAGGTCCCTGGAAGGAGATGAATGGCTTGACCGGGAAGATTGGCGAATGGGAATACAGGGTAACCGCTAAATACTGGAGAAACCCTCAAAAATAAAAAAGTAAGTAACGAAAATATTTGGGGCTAAGAGGGATGAAGTTACAGGAGAATGGAGCAAGTTACACAACGCAGAACTGCATGCATTGTATTCTTCACCTCACATGATTAGGAATATTAAATCAAGACATTTGAGATGGGCAGGGTATGTAGCACGTATGGACGAATCCAGAAATGCATATAGAATGTTTGCTGGGAGACCGGAGGGAAAAAGAGCTTTGGGGAGGCCGAGACATAGATGGGAGGGTAATATTAAAACGGATTTGAGGAAGGTGGGATGTGATGATAGAGAGTGGATTAGTCTTACACAGGACAGGGACCGATAGCGGGCTTATGTGAGGGCGGCAATGAACCTTCGAGTTCCTTAAAAGCCATTTGTAAGTAAGTAAATATCAGAATCTAATGAAAAAAGTTTGGGTTACCATAACTTAAAATGACCTCGATATTTTCCACAAAACCACAAATAGCTAATGCTATTGCTTTTCCACTTTAAACAAGAAACGTTTATTCAAGATTGTATTTTCACAAACGTGTTGTTTTTCAAAATGAGCAGGTGGAAAGTTGAAAAAAAAAAAACAAACAAACTGTTAAATACGTATACTACATTACTACATCGACGAAGAGCTAAGTACCCGCTATTAGAAAAAAAACACATGTTTGTCGTTCTGGTTCATTGACATTGAGAGCTGCGCTACTACTTTTCATTAAGTAGAGATATAGTCCAAGCTCACACAACTTAACAGTTTCGGAACCAACTTTCTAGCTATGGTTATGAAGAATGGCTTCCATAGCAACAAGTTTCTATGTGGGAATTCTAACTTTCAAGGCCTAACAACAATAGCTGTAAATACAACAAAAATCACGATCGTGCAAAAATAGTAATATGCGTTACAAGAGCGGTATGTTGAAATGTTTATGCTTGAGGAAAAGTTTGAAAAAGCGAAACGTAGTTGAGCTTTTTTAATTTCCGAGAATTGAAAGAAAACATAGGCCTACCGCTCGTGTATCGTACATTATTTTGTGCGAAGATCGTTTATTACATACCTGAAAGAGGAATTTCTAATTAGTTGCAATGAAATCTCCATCTTGGTTTCTGTTCAATGACGGCAAATTTGCAAAACAAAAATATCTATCTTCAACATTGTTGCTTTAAAATGTTTTCTGTGTTTACTATACTCCAGCAGGCCGTGATATACGTCTGTCTTTTTTTTCCCCCAGTCAATGGAATCTTGTTGATTTTTTCACGGCTTCCTTAATGTTACTTGCATCACGAATGCAGTAACTTTAGTGGAGTTATAGAGTTTACTTAATTTTTGCAAATATTTAAAAACAATAATTAACAGCGCAATTTAGGTGAAATTTATAATTATTACTATATTGAACGTCTCTAAAAATAATATGTTAAAAGACTAAAGCAGTAAAATCAATATGTCACTTAAGCGGTAAGAAGAGGGAAATTGTTACGTGTGTTAGGTTGGGAATACTGAATGTGGAATTTTAGACTTATCGCGGATTGGTTTTGTGCGGAAACCAAGCAAATACTCGAACACGATCTCGCACAAAAATACATTTCCAACTAACGTAAACCATGTAAAGTGAGGAAGCGAGTTTAACACTGAAGAACTCGGTGCAAACATGACCTTCGGCTTATCACAGACCGCAGACTTCGTAGGTGAGATACTTTATGTTAAAAGTTACGGCTGTACTGAGTTGTGTAACAAGGATCCCGACTTCGACGTTTATGTGGTCATTCACTTGTCCGCAAAGCTGTAATGTGGGAGACCTCGCCCCTCGTGAAGTATTCATGTGCAAATTAAACGTACGACCGTTTCCAAGTTTTACAGTCCATCAGGTGCTTAATTTTCCACGCACACTGCCGCACCTGGGACCCAAATAACAGTTATTTAGGACAGAGCTAAAATTCCTGACATGGTTCAACAGAGGAAGAAAATCCTGCGAAAGAAACACGGACAGGCAGGTTTTGAATATTGCATTGTGAAGATTGCATAACACTGTGATGTCATCAAATAGTTTGACTTATGTACAACACATAGACGTATACTGTTTTCGCTGTAAGAAAAATCCTAATGTAAACACAAGCACGTTGCTGTCATACCCGTGATTGGCTCCCAGTCGAAACACTCACATGACGCAGGAAAATATAGTTCGTATTTGGAAACTATCATCTTGTATTATTTGAAAATAAAAAATTTAATTTTAGTTGTTAAATACAATGAAACATATAACTTCACTCATATAACGCTATGTAAAAGAAAAGCTACTTTTATATTTTGTTATGTACTATGAACGCGGATGAATACAAACAGTAATACCGAGGTAGTCTGTTCTTGTAACAAAGCTGGCGTCACTTGAGCTCGTAGTTGTTCACGTAAGCAAGTGGTACTGAAGTATGGCTTCTGCATCCTCTGTGTATGGGGTTATTAAACATAAGAGTAGAAACCCTCTCAAAAGCGGAGAAAAACAGTCTTAAATGTATATAATAAGTTATGGGAGTTTTAATTACAGTAATTATAAAGTAAATGTTTCCTAAGCAAATGAATGCATAGTAGTGAGGTTAGGCCTACTTGACGAGTAAAGGGAAATGTTAACATGAAACAGAATGTACAACAGTAGGCGGGAACATGTACTGAGAATCTATGGCGCCAAACAGCGGCCAATGAAGCCTCACTTCAGTCACGTGCTATTGTTTATATTAGGATTTTTCTTACAGCGAAAAGATTATAGATTTACATATCTGTATGTCAAATTATATATGATGATAGAGACTGGATTAACCTTCCAGAATAGGAAGCGTTGGCGGGTTTATGTTTTTTTTTATCTTTTATTTAAATTTAAATATACAGAATAAAGAAGAATATAATTACAAAACAAACAAGAGAAATAGAAATAAAATAATACAAGCAATATAAAAAGAAGATACAGTAGTATTAACAAAATTTGAGACCGAATGAGCAGCGCTCGTGCTCGGTTGCAGTTCAGATATAATATTAAAATAAAAAAAAAATAGTAATAATAATAATAATAATAATAATAATAATAATAATAATAATAATAATAAATAAGTAAAATAAATTAGGAACTAAAATATAATTACAGCGGCAATGGAATTATATAATATAATATTAACACTAGAGAAGAATAATATCGCACGTGAAAAGTAGGACTAATATATATTTCAAAATTATAAAATACAAATATAATATAGGTTGATTAATTCATACACATAGGCTATAAATTTATTTAATCAAATTGAAGATATTAACACGTTTCTAATTTTCTTGTTATATGTTATGGGTTACATGTTATTAGTTCTGGGTGTAATTTAGTTAAAGCATTGTACAACCGAGGGCCAAAATTTATGCTATGCTTTAGACCAGCACATGTGAGACATTTAGGTTCTACTAATGTTGAATTAATATTTCGTCTTGTGTCATAATTGTGTGTCTGTAATACAAACTTATTACGATTTTTATGATAAAATTTTAACAGCGTATACTTATAAATTTGTTCAATATTAAATACATTAAATTCAAAATAAATTAATTAAGTTGGATACTCGAAACGTTTCTTCAAACAAATTTTAATTATTCGTTTTTGTAGTAAATTTAACGGACTAAGATTAATTTTTGTACTTCCACCCCAAACAATTATACCATATTGAATGATAGACTGAATAATGGCCAAATAAACATTTCGTAGAACTCTAATGGGTAAATAGCAATGAGGGCGACAATGAACCTACGGGTTCCTTAAAAGCAATTTGTATGTATGTTGTATATATGTCAAATTATTATTATTATTATTATTATTATTATTATTATTATTATTATTATTATTAAGAATGGGTAGAACAGAAAAATAAAAAAATTGCTTAAATGGCGATCTTACTCGTGTTAATTATGTAAGCATGTGCGGCTTACTTAATTAACACGAGTAAGATCGCCATTTAAGCAATTATTTATATTCAAGTGTTAAAAGTAGTGTACGAAAGATTCAACATAGAGAAAAATTCTCTCCCGCACAGGGACTCGAACCCGGGTTTTCAGCTCTACGTGCTGACGCTATATCCACTAAAGGTTATTTCACAATAAACCGGAAACGAGAACAAGAAAGGAAATAATGTTAAAATAAATATATTTAAATGTGAGCATTCACAATAGTTAATCGTTAATGTTAAAATAAATATAGGCTATTTCCGTTCTCGTTCTCGTTTCCGTTTCCGGTTTATTGTGAACCAGTCTTAAGCCACACAAGATTCTAGTTCCCGGTGCCAGAGAGAATTTTTCTCTGTTCCACCCATCCTTCATCATCATATAACGCAGAATTCCAGCACGGAAATATCATATGTACTTCGGTGCATCATAATAATGTAATACGCGTAAGTAATCACTTATAATCACCTTACCTGGTAAGGTTTATCTTGTCTCAATAACAATAAACCAATTCCCTTCAAATGAGGGTGGAGATTATAGGAGGGTTGTAAATTTTCAGGATTCCTTTTAAAATCTTGTTATTGTACAGGCTACCGGGACTCAGTTTCTTGAAAGGCAAGCTCAGTGACGGAACTACACAGTACGAAGAGAGATATTTTGTTATTTTATTTTGCGCTACAGAATGTATCAACTAGTCCCTTCCGCCACTGGATGGATGGACGGCATCGCTCCACTCCCCCATCGCCATAACAACACAGACGAAGTAAGACATATCTCCTTTCTCTCTCTTTTCACAGTGAGACAAGATACATCACACAAGACGGAGCTCGTTCCGTCGGATCCCGGTCACTTAGTCACTCGTAATGAATGCACCTCTGTACATAGTGTGTTGGACATTGTCACATATTCAGTGCCACAGTATATGAGGGTCTGCCACTTAAAGGAAAACTGAGTGGGATTCAATCCGGCATCGGAACTGGAATCCGGTGTGGCTTAGTAGATAAAGCGTCGGCACGTAGAGCTGAAAAACCGGGTTCGGTTCCCTGTCGGAGAGAATTTTTCTCTGTTCTACCCATCCTTCATCATATGGTAACGCAGAATTACTGCAAGGAAATATGGCATATACTTCGGTAAATAATAATAATAATAATAATAATAATAATAATAATAATAATAATAATAATAATCATCATCATCATCATCATCATCATGGTCCTTGCAGGAATTAGGCCTAGTGGCCTGTTACGGTCTCCGTCCATCTTTTCAGGGGGCGTCCCAAAGATCGTCTTCCATGTGGTATATAGCGGAGAATTTGTCTTGGGAGTCTGGAACGGTCCATTCTATTGCCATGGTTAAGCCATTTTTGTGTATAGTGGTTGAGATGTTCATAAATAGGTGTAATTTTCAATTCTTTTGTAATTAGTTCATTCCTTTTGTGGTCAAGCAAGCTGTAGCCGGCAGTCCTCCTTAGAAATCTCATTTCCGCAGTTGTTAGGCGTTGAACATCTGAGTTTTGGACAGTCCAGGCCTCACTACCATACATGAGGATAATAATAATAATAATAATAATAATAATAATAATAATAATAATAATTTAGGAAACCTGTTTAAACACGATTGCTATGAAATACTTTGTCTTTTTATAGTGCCCATAACGCTATTCTATTAGTTAATTTTACTCAAAAGAAATTCGCTTACACCAGTTTAATATTTCCCTTTGAAAAGCAGATATCAGAAGTAACTGAAGTATGCCTGAAAGAAGTTCTGATTTGGACTTCTCTTTCATTGCTAATCAAATAAAGAGCGCACGATATTTCGTACGTTGCAGCAATCTTCATTTCCAGAAACATAGAGGGGGGAGGGGAAGACAAGAATTCCTTTCTGTCGGGTCTAACCAAGATGTAAGGTATTATCAGAATCTAGTATATACAGTCGCGAAGCTCAATACGTAGTAAATATGCAAACATTAGATAGTTGCTCACCACTAGGATCGCTAATATCACCTCATTACAGACAATGCGAAATGGTACCGTCACAGTCTATTGTTTCTAGCACCCCCAAAACTCAAGCTTCGTGACTGTATATACTAGGCTGTGGTATTATTTCCCTCTTCTTCTTTTTAACCTGAATGCGACAGTACACAGGCCTTCGGAACGTCTTGCTTTTTAATATTTTATCGGCAGCGGAAAAGTGCATTTGAAGTCTCTCATTAAAAAGTCACTACTGCATTCTACTGCTATGAAGAAAAGCCTACATAAAGCGAGCATAGGGAATACTTTTTACTTTTTCATTAACGAACTGTGAAGAGAAAGAATTGCAATGCAGAAAAAACAATCGATTTCGAGATTATCGCGGAATGCAAGTTTTAAGTATTCATGATACCAAAGGAAAGGTTTCGGACATGTCGTTTGCATACAGCGACTGATCGTTATACAGGGTGTAAGGGGTATAAGTGCCGTCCTTTTCACAGTCGTCTGGGACGGTCTACAGGATCAAAAGATGTTCATGTAACATAGCATCAAAACTTTATAGTTTTCCCAGAAAGAAATATTTCTTTCCTTATTTTATTCGCGTTATACTGCTTATATCGTTAGTAAAAACACGAAAAGAATTACATCAGTAGGTATATCTAGCAAAGAGTTAATATTAATTTAAATAAATATTTGTGTCTATTATGTTTTTGTGAAATTAAACAATAATACATGCTTAAATTTGTTAATATTCTGGCGTGAGAGACGTGGTAACATGTTCAGCAGGCAGTACTCTGCACAGACATACAGGTCAGCTGAGTTCAAGCTCCCTGTCCATCGGTTAATTTAGCTTCCGATATTACTTCATACAAGCACAGAAACATTCTCTGCAGGCTGTTATTCATAGCTTTCGATTGTTGTTGACAAAGGCCCCTTTATAGACGAATTCATTTGTTTATTTCATTACACCGCCTTAGATGGCAGTTATTTTAATTTTGAAACTCATTTATCTCGTTAAATATCAGTCCTATCAAACTTTTTCAAGGAATAAAACTTATCAGAAATTATTTTTAAAGAAATTTTTGTTGTGTAACATTTTTCACGAAAATCATAATAAGCGAGATATTTCGTTATAACCCCTCTTTTAAATAATGTATTTTGAATGTCATATAGCCTAAAATCAAGTTACAACGAACTTAATTTATATTCCAATTTTCATCGAAATCCGTTCAGCCATTATCGCGTGAAAAGGTAAAAAATATACAGACAGACAGACAAACAAAATTTTCAAAAAAGCGATTTTCGGTTTCAGGGTGGTTAATTATATATGTTAGGACCAATTATTTTTGGAAAATCGAAAATTACCAGAAAAATTTCGGCTACAGATTTATTATTAGTATAGATTACATTAAATATAACTGAATAGTTTTTAGTAACCAAATTAATGGGATTTTATTTGGAAGTCACAATGGCGCTTCACTTGAAGAATAGACGACAATAATGATTTTTTGTATTATAGAAAATAAACTGACAAAAGATACTGTTAATTTAGTCTGGTTAAAATTTTCGAGCGTTTGCCGTCCTGTAGAAATAATCTGAAACTTCCAAAGCATTTTACTTTTCGCTTGACGACGATCTCCGCGGTTGTTTCATGTTTCGCATATTAACTCCGGCTAGTGTGGAGTACTCTGATCGGAATGACGTTGCCATGACAACTAACACCACCACCGTTCCCCACCGTCGAAACTCCGGGTTCACTACGCGCTGAACTCTAGAGAGTCCACTCGACAAATCTGAAGTGCAATGTTTATGCTTCTTTGAAAGCGAATGTATACGAGTTGCTTCGACGGATATTTAGGTACTGTTAATGTTGAAATCGAGTGTTTGTAGACACTCCACCACTGTGGAGTAACGGTTAGCTTGTCTGATCGTGAAACGAGCGGGCCCGGGTTCAAATCCTGGTTGGAAATATCATATGTACTTCGGTACATTAAAATAATATATATGATATCCGTAAATCACTTCGTGATTTAAGACGGCGCTTATTCCGTCGGATCCCGGCCAACTAGTCACTCATATCGTGTGCACCTCAGCACATGTGTGGACTTCGATCCTGCGTTCATAGATATCTATGACGTAGTGCAGAGGGCGGCCACTAGAGGGAACCCAAGAGTTGGAGCTTAATCTGAGACGATTCTAACCGGCGTCGGAGTTGTATCCGGTGTGGCTTAGTGGATAAAGCATCAGCACGTAGAGCTGAAAACCCGGGTTCAAATCCCGGCGCCGGAGAGAATTTTTCTCCGTTCCATTACTCTTTCATCGTAAAATGCAATCGACCTGGATCGGGACCGAACCCGCAACCTCTGGCACAGAAGACCAGCACTTTACCGAATGCGCCACCAAGGCGACACTACGAATGATTTGTTATAAAATTTGGACATTCTGATTTTACATTTTTTCATGACTGAACGGGAGTCTAAACGGGATGCCTGAAATTCTTTACGGGGAGAAGCAAACACCAATTAAATCACAAAAAGGATTTTACACTAAAGTAATACACAGAGTAGAAGTGAAATATCTTTGCAAATTTCCAGAGCGAATAGCTCGTGTTTTAACAAAAAACTATAATTCATATATAGTAGTTTTTCAGAGTATAATCGTGATTTTTATCCATATCGATGGGAAATCTAATAAAGAATAATGTATCCCTCTGGCGTATTTCAATAGTGTGCATGGTTTTCGTGTAAATTCAATTTTAAAACCCTCTAAATTCAAGCCATTGCACGATGCGAGCAAGTGGCAACGTCTTGGCAGAAAGCAGCTCACCTATCGATACACACCGAGTTCGTTGACCTCTTACATCTGTATCACGAGTAGAGTGTGTTAGCGACGATGTTGCCGGACTGCTGACACTTCAAACTTAATATTCTAATTAACCGTGCATTTAATCACAAAACGTAATACAGTGAAACCTCTCATTTACGGACATCGGAGGGACGTAACAATCTGTCCGCATCTAGGTGGTGTCCTTAATTGGAAGGGAGGCTCCCCAATCTAACAGTAAATTTATAATATGTATTATGTATTCCTTTCACACTACAAATAAAAGATATTACTGTAGTTTAATTCTAAATACAGTCTAGTGTATTACAGTAAATTCTTTGCAACTTTGAACTACAGTAGATAAGACCGAAAAAGGAAAATACAGTACTGTGCAAGGCAATTTTATTCTTGCTCTACAGTTATGCAGTACTGTAATTTACAGTTTTCAACTTAACCTTTACGTTCAGGTGCCATGTCTCTCGAAACAGAACAACTGATTGAAGTGAAGAGAATAATCCTACTAACCCTATCATGTGTTGAATACAATTTCACGATCGCGGAAACCTTGGACCTATCAGACAGGTTAAGTTTTATGATTTTGTTTATCCACCCGCTTCCAGCTAACAAAGGGTAGCCGGCTGGGCTAGTGGTAGCCTACGAGACCATTATTGCCTTCTTCCATATTAAAGAATTTCTGTACAGTTCTCAAAACTAAATTTCCCATTTTTGTAACATGTTACGTCTTGAAATTCAAGTTCTGTCCGTAGTCAGGAGGTAAAGCAAGCTTTAGGACTGTGAAACAGCTGTCCGTGTCCGTGTCTGAGAGTGTCCGTAAACGAGAGTTAAATTCATCATTATTTCTACAGGGACATCACTTTATTTTTACCAACATTTTTAACATTAACCTGGCTATACTCGGAAACACTGTTGCCCCCTTCCATTACAGGAGTTTGATGTTACTAGTGCAATATGTAAACAAATCATTTTACTAGGTATAGGAGGAGAGAAAAGTAGTGTATCCATTTATGTTGTAGGGAAATACGATATTACGATTTTCAGTTTGATCATCACTTTTACGGAATTTATCAAAATACAGTAGAGTAATAACATTTTTTTTTTCAAAAACTCAACTTTTCAGGCGGCTATGTTCGTTATGTAATGTCTACTTTATTTAGCATATTAATTATTGATGTTAACATACAATATAGAGAGTGCATTTAAATTGAGGGGGTCGTAAGTAAAGGGCTGTAAGTGCACTTAAGTTACTTTTGAGAAAATGGGGTTTAAATATTTAAGCTTTCGTAAAATCGGTGAAATTTTTTATTTAAATTTTAATGTGTGATGCGATTAAAATATCCCTTTGCCACTAAAATTTTAGATACTTTTGCTTACACTGGATGCACTTAACTCATGTTATTACAAATGTCACTAGCATTCCTTTGCTTCTAGCCACCTCAATTCAAAAAAGCTAATCTGAATTTTTAAACAAGTTGCTGAAAATGGTTGCTGTTCATTACAATGCAGGCTTCAATTCAGTACGCATATTATTAAAAACATTTTGAAGCATATTATCTGAAAATGAATTTATCGTTTCTTGAATATAATTTTTTAGTACGATATTATTAATATAGGTTCTTTCTTCTATAGAAAACGCAATCATATTTATGAAACACACTATACACTGCAGTGTTTACTTCACTGCTTGAAGACTTCGAATGCAACAGAGGCCGTAAGTTTGTGTGTCTGACTGGGAGTAAGGACATTAGTGAAGGGGTGAGAGTGAAGTACGTTCAGAAATGCAGGTACAATAAAAATGCAAGTAAAAATAAAATGATGTCCCTGTATATTATTTCAGTTGGGACATAAAAATCTGTCCGTATATGAGGAGTGTCCGTATCTTGGGGGTGTCCGTAAGGAGAGGTTTCTCTGTGTAGATGTTCTATTCGTTTAAGTGTACCCTATCGTACCTTCAATCTGCAGGATTATTTCACTTCCACTCTGTATAAAAATAAATAGCACAAAATATGTAGGTCTCAGGCTTATGCTTGCGAAAATAAAATTAATTATTATAAATTACACCTAAACGAGCCCATTTCCGTCTTTATTCTTATCGAGATCGAAACGTTTCCCAATATAGACCTCTCCTCTGATCTGCTTTCACATTTCCTGTTGCTGTTACGGAAGTCCGCTGCTAGGAAGTTTCCCCAATACTAAATAGTGACCCAGCACACGCTCCGAAGAGCACAAAGCAA
Organism: Periplaneta americana; assembly: GCA_025594305.2. NCBI lineage: Eukaryota > Metazoa > Arthropoda > Insecta > Blattodea > Blattidae > Periplaneta > Periplaneta americana. Next base: position 16,441,749 of record JAJSOF020000037.1, on the reverse strand, counting down.
GTAAGCGTACGAGGAAATTCCTTTATCACTGCCTGTAACACAATTACGTCCTCCTGTTCTTTTTGTGCAAGGGTTCTATAGTCTTTTATTGGAAGCAAATGTTTACCGGGAAGTTTCGCTGTGACAAAGAAGACTAACAACTAGTATTTACAAATTACAACCCCTTTGTAATGTACTTCATTATAGAAATTAAACGTTCATGAAAAGTGTAAATGTTTCAGAGTGAAATCACAGTCTACTATATACAGTCACGAAGCTTGAGTTTTGAGGGTGCTAGAAACAATAGACTGTGCCAGTACTATTTTGCATTGCTTGTAATGAGGCGATATTAACGATCCTAGCGGTGAGCAACTATCTAATGTATGCACATTTACTATGTATTGAGCTTCGTGACTGTATATACTAGACCAGGGATGAGACGATATTAGCTCCCAATCATGGTAGAAGAGCTCGACCTTGATCGCGAGCGCATAGCGCATTCACTATAACGTAGACAACAGGGATGTACATGCACATGCAGCGAATAAAGGCTGCAATTATTACAATAACTTGCGTTACTAAATTTCTGACTATGTAGTAGGGCTAATTACTCAGTTATTTAATATACATGTACTTATATAAATAAATCGCAAAGGGAAGGGTTTTTAGGAACAAAAAGAGAAATAGGAAATGTTAATTGTATGTAAACCATTTTATTGTTAAAAGCAATTATTTATTATATAAATACTTCACTTCATTGGTTAGGAGAAACTAATAGGGTCTACCTGCTCGATGTGTATGATCTCTAAGTACTTTTGAGTATTTGTTGAAAAAATAATAATGGCAATATTGATTGAAATAGAGTATATTGATTGTATGATTGTGAAAATGTAGTCCTTACTCTCCAGTCGTGATTATGTAATGAGTTTTCTTAGAGTGATTTGTGAGATGCACATAACACGAAAAAAGCAAATTGATTAAATTAAGATATTGAGAGCCATTGTAATTTTTGGGGTCAATCATTTAAGGGAATATGTATGACTTTTAAAACTTCCACAATTTCGGCCAAAATTTGTGAAATTTAAACTATATAAACAGATCTATAATAATATCATCTGTTCAAAATTTTGTGCAGTTAAGGTCTAATAGTTTTGAAATTATATTTTTAAGTATATTTTATATTGACGTTACTAAAAAAAAAGCTCCTTGCATCAAAGTTTTCAAAATGTTTAGTTCATATTTGCTCAAAATCTTGAAAATAGTTATTGGAATAAAAGTGAATTAGCATTTTGAGTTTAGTAATAGTATAAGTTGAAGTGCAATCAAAGATAAAATATTATTTCTAAATTAAAGAAACACGTAGTCTAATATAAGTAAATATCCAGAAACAAGCAACAAATAAAACATCAATAATACATTTAAAATAAGGAAATAAAAGGAATCTAGATACTATCTGCTGACCCAAATGTAAATTAATTTACCTTCGATGTCAATTCCGAAAGCAATTTATTTCTCTCTTCTCCTGAATAATGCCTATATTTGTTTCATGTTGCGTTTCATAATGCCGTTTTATGTTGCTTTTTTTGCAAATGATTTTTTTTTTTTTTTTTTACACAACAAACACTGGACTGCCTCACCATGTTCGAAGCATAAATATTGTATCTTCCACTCTTCCTTGAAAGATTTAAGCGCTTCCGTTCCGTCATGATGCGCTGTGTTCTAAGATCTGTACATCCTTTAGCAATGTCTACTGGTAAAAGAGCTCCGCGCGCGCGCAGCGGGCATAAAATAGCTCTCGCCCGCAAATATTAATCGCCATCGGAAGACTGTACTAGACTGTGGTGAAATTATAATCTCTTCACAACACATTTAGAGCAAACATGCAGTGACACGAATTTGCTAACGATGATTAAATATAGATAATTAAGTTATAAGTATACCTAGGATTTTTAGGCATTTAAAAACTAACTTTTAGGCACCTAAAATAGGCCCTGAATTATCAAAATAGACACTAAAAACATAGACTTAGGCGGTTCCCAGATCCTATGTCCACTATTATTTCGTCCACAGTTTAAATCTCCATTGTGTTATTTTGTCCTCAAAGTTTCGTCCACATTTTATTATGTCCTACATTTATCTTTGCTCTCTTTATTAAGATGTCCATTTTATTGTCTCGTCCAGTACACTGTATCCAATATTCCTGATTGTTCATTTGCATAAATGGTTTAAAACTAATGCATATTACTACTATACCACTACCACTACTATAATAATAATAATAATAATAATAATAATAATAATAATAATAATAATAATAATAATAATAATGTGAATGAACATAGTAAGTACAGGGACATCATTTTACTTTTACTTCAATTTTTATTGCACCTGAGTTTTTGAATGTACTTCCCTCCCACCCCTTCTACTACGTCGCATCCCACTTTCACCCACCTGCTTCTGCTCGCTCCACTGTAAAGACTAGTGGCTGGGCTTTCTTAGCTCTTTTCTGAAAACATTAACTTCTGTTAGGAATTGGAGGTCTACGTAATAGTATGCAACTGTTTAAAATAAAAGGGCCTCGTTAAGTAATTAACTATCACGTGATTCGCCCCCTTTCTACGATCCTGCGACATAACCACTTGGACGGACAGTAGATAGCATGTCTCAGTAATTTTATCTTTGCGGGTCGGGCAGAAATGAAGACTGAATTTACAGTACGTAAGGTACTCTTTTATAGAGTAGGTACAGAATTATTTCAACATGAGTTACTAAGTATGAAGGACGAAACTGGTAATTGGAATTAGATGCAATAGTCTATAGTGCGATAATATGCACAAAAGAACTGAAGCCTGTATCGAAATGAACGGCCACCATTTTCAAAAATGTGTTTAAATATCCATATTATGATTATTTTTCAATGTAACTTCATTCTCTATACTGTACGCTAATGTGCTGTAGACAGTATAATATACACTGCATAATGAATACGTCCGCATGGACAGCTCAGTTCGTGAGTAAAAACACTCATTGTTAATACTGTACTGTATTTTGATTAAACAAAAACCTAATGAAAATTATCAAACTCAAATCGCGATATTTCCTAGTTTACGTAAATGGATGAACTACTTTTCTTCCCTCCTATACCTGGTAGAGTGATTTGTTTGTATATTACGCCAGTACCATCGAACTCCAGTCGTGGAAGGAGGTTACAAACGGTGTTTCCGTGTCTCAACCGTTAATCCAAAGGTTTAGCCAGGTTAATGTTAAAAATGTTAGTAAAAATAAAATGATGTCCCTGTATAATTGTTATGGACTAGCATGTCCTGTCCTCTTACGGTTGTTATCAGGTGCGGCAAAGGAATCGGATGGTTTTAGAATGCTCTTTACTGAGCAACATGAAGGGTTATGGATATCGATCGACCATCGTTTGTTAGCATTTTTGATGCTATTTTGTGTAATCATGGAAGTATGGAGCTCAGAGCATCGTGCTTTCCTTATCGAGACATTTTTCAAGAATGGCGATTCAGTTGTGAAAACCCAGCGTGCCTTTTGTCTCCAATTTAATGTTGGCCGCCACGGAGCCGTTGTTAAGCTCACACAAAATACAATTGAAAACACGCCTTAGTGCCGCTGACACTTTCAAATCACTAACGTGGGAGTCCGCGGACCACAGGTTGGGAACTGCTGGTTTACTAATCTTCGTTTTGTTTACGTCCGCTGGATAGCATTAGCGATTATTTTTCAGGGTCAATGTTCACCAGACTGTAACACATTAGGTAGCCTGTGACAATGAGAATTCTAGCCGAGATAGTGCAGTTCGAGATCAGTAAACATTTGCTCTCAGTTATAATACTAGTCCACCGCTGTGGAGTAACGGTTAGCACGACTGACCGTGAAACGAGTGGACCCGGGTTCAAATCCTGGTTGGGGGTTTTTCAAGGATTTTCCTCTCAATCAATTGAAGCAGAAATGCTGGGTAACTTTCGGCAATGAACTTCGTACTCATTTCGCCATCTTTAATTCACATATCGTCGTCGTCATCATCATCATCATCATCCATAACATAGCCCGGGTTAAGTTTACGATGTGACGTGCTGTACTTGTACAAGAGCGAGGCCATTTGGCTAGGGGTGGTAAGCACAATAAGCCTCCTCCGTACATGAGAAAAAAATAAAGTTATTATACTAGCTTTTAGGGCACAGAAATTCCAAGCCTGTAACATGACTAACGGCATCTTTCAATCTCTCGAATTCCTTGTCATGTTATCTTAAAAGTACACCTTTTCCAGATGTATTTCAGAAAGTATCATTTGTATTTCAGATTCGTTAATAATTGTATTTCAGAACCCGCCAATTGTATTTCAGATAATTCAATGGTATATATTTGTTGTCATGGAAACTGTGTAATTGTTTATCGTGAGTTTGCAATAATGAGTTTAATTAGGCTTCATTTTGTCTTTGACTTTCCTGTATTTTATAATTTATTTTGTCAATATCAATAAATAAATAAATAAATAAATATGTATATACCATTGAAAAACAGTGAATTACACACTATAGTAAGTGTATTATAATTTTTAAAGTAAGGTAGGCCTACTTACAGTAGTTCAAAATAATTCTTCATAATTCTATGAACGTTAGAATTACAAATAGTACCTAGTAAATTGTTGGCTCATGCTATTCTGAAATACAATTAATACTTTCTGAAATACAACTGATAACTTCTGAAATACAAATCACTAATCTGAAATACAAATTACGCTTTCTGAAATACAATTGACGGGTTCAGAAATACAATTCTGTAGTGCTTGGGAAAAGTGGCGTAAGTCAGTTTTCACAAACCTTTTTCGATAATTTATTGGCAACTTACACTGGTTTATGTCGATTTGATTTTTTTCTGTATGAATTATTGTAATGGGAGAAATACTTATGTATTTTTTTCCAAGCGAGCAGATGTTCCGTAAGTTGTCAATAAATTATCAAAAAAGGTTTGTGGAAACTGACTTGTGTCACTTTTCCCGAGCACTGCAGAATTGACGTATCTGAAATACAAATGATGCTTTCTGAAATACAATTGATGAATCTGAAATACAATTGACGAGTTCTAAAATACAATTGACGAATCTGAAATACAAATGATGCTTTCTAAAAGTGTATTATGATAGTAGTAGTAGCAATAATAATAATAATAATAATAATAATAATAATAATAATAATAATAATAATAATAATAATAAAACTTTAAAATCTCGATATGTGAAAGGGAAGTTTTCCTCTCGATTTTCATACGTTCGAATACTGGATAATGAATATGAGCAGAATCCGTCCAATGGTTTAGTAGTAGTCGCTGTAAGCTACATGGGCAGGCAGGCAGGCCTATTGATTTTTTGTAGCATCACAACATTTTCTCTTTATTGTTCGTAAAAGAGAATTTAAAACAGGAAGTTTAAAATAACAGAGAACAGCTAGAAACGAGAGGTACAGCATCTGGAATATTATTTGCATAACATAACGGAATTAGTAGTGCTAGCTACAGCAGAGTCCGTATAGGTCAGTTTCTGTCTGACGCTTTTCCAATTCACTGTGGGATAAAGCAAGGAGATTCACTATTATCACAGTCTAGTACAGCGTTTCTCAAACTATGGTCCGCGGACCACCTGTAGTCCTCGATGTCTGCCCTTGTGGTCCTTCAAAAAAGACAGAAGAAAAAATAAAATTCAATCGAATTGTGTATCACACTATAGCTGAAAATCTCAGAGTTTGTAAATGACACATAGCAATCGCCTTTCACTTTTTCTCCCAGTACTGACATTTTATGAAATGTATTTAAACCTACCTGTCTATCGCCTTCGCACTCTACTCTCAGCAACAAAAGAGGGATTTAAAGCACTATGAACGTGGCGTTTCTCGCCATCTTTTCCGTGCAAATCTGGCGCTGAGCCTGTTACCCAGCTACGGACCACACGAATTCATAACAGGACCAAAGTACCGAACCTTTTCATGTATTTATGACTTTCTTAATAGTTTTGCTGACACCCAGTCTGCACATTCAAATGGTCACGTACTGTACGTCGTACACCAATAATAGAACATGTAAAATTGCATATTTACTTGTTGAAAATCGGGCATGTTTCTCTATTATTTTTTTATTTCTGTTTTTGCAAATGACGATATAAGACATTATTTTCTATCAACATTAACGTAATTAGTTAATACTAATATAAAATTAATTGAATTAAATTAATTTAATTAATTATTTCTACATTAAAATATAAATATACTGGTATTAAAATATGCTACATAAATGATAAATTTGCTTTCGAAAGGTAACAAGAGTAAGGTGGTCCGCGGAACTGTTCTGACTTAAAAAAGTGGTCCCCACTTCAGAAAAGTTTGAGAAACACTGGTCTAATATATACAGTCACGAAGCTCAATACGTAGTAAATATGCATCCATAGATAGTTGCTAACCACTAGGATCGCTACTATCGCCTCATTACTGACAATGCGAAATAGTACCTGCACAGTCTATTGTTTCTAGTGCCCTCATAAACTTAAGCTTCGTGACTGTATATACTAGACTGTGCTATCACCTTTACTTTTTAACTTTGCTCTAGAATATGCCATTAGAAAAGTCCAGAAAAAACAGGGAGGGTTAGAATTTGAACGGGCTACATCAGCTGCTAGTTTATGCGGATGACGTGAATATGTTAGAAAAAATCCACAAACGATTAGGGAAAAACATGGGAATTTTACTTGAAGTAAGTAAGGAGATAGGTTTGGAAGTAAATCCCGAAAAAACAAAGTACATGATTATGTATGTGAATAACTTATAACATATTACGAAATAGGAATATAAAATTTGGAAATTTATTATTTGAAAAGGTGGAAAAATTCAAGTACCTTGGAGCAACAGTATCAAATATAAATGATATTCGAGAGGAAATTAAACGTAGAAAATAAATATAAGAAATGCGTGTTATTATTCGGTTGATAAGCTTTTATCATCCAATTGCTCTAAAAAAAATGAAAGTTAGAATTTATGAAACAATTATATTACCGGTTGTTCTGTATGGTTGTGAAACTTGGACTCTCATTTTGAGAGAGGAACAGAAGTTAAGTGTGTTCGAGAATAATGTGTTTAGGAAAATATTTGGAGCTAAGAGGGGTCCAAGTTATAGGAGAATGAAGAAAGTTACACAACGCAGAACTACACCCATTTTATTTTTCACCTAACATAATTAGGAACATTAAATCCAGACATTTTGAGATGGACAGGACATGTAGCACGTATCAGTGAATCTAGAAATGCATATAGAGTGTTAATTGGAAGATTTGAGTGGAAAAGATCTTTGGGGAAGCCAAGGCATAGATGGAAGGAACTGGATTTATTTTGTTCAGGATAGGGACCGATGGCGGGCTTATGTGAGGGTGGCAATGAATTTCCGGGTTCCTTAAAAGCCATTTGCAAGTAAGTTAAAAGACCACTTCAGAACAAAAGAAACAGTATTACATGAAAAACGCAAGTACAGAAAAATCTGCTTACTAACAAATACTATTACAGCAATGGTGGATGTAATGATTCATTTGTTTTGAAACAAAGGCTAGCTTGCGAAATGAAACCGCTGATTAGCAAAATGTTGGTCACGATTAATTATGAACTTATCAGTGTACTGTCAAGACAGCAGAGACCTCACTTCAACAGGAATAATGCGTTCGGACCAAGAAGGCATTTTAGCGACGCAAAAATATTCGCATGACAATAACGGAGAAACTGTAAAATGGCGTCTGTGCTACTACGAGTACGTACTCGTATATACAGGGACATCATTTTATTTTTACTTGCATTTTTATTGTACCCCTTCACTAATGTCCTTGCTCCCGTCAGACACACAAACTTACGGCCGCTGTTGCATTCGAAGTCTTCAAGCAGTGAAGTAAACACTGCAGTGTATAGTGTGTTTCAGAAATATGGTTGCGTTTTCTATAGAAGAAAGAACCTATATTAATAATATCGTACTAAAAATTATATTCAAGAAACGATAAATTCAATTTCAGAGAATATGCTTCAAAATGTTTTTAATAATATGCATAAAAGAATTGAAGCCTGCATTGTAATAAACGGCAACCATTTTCAGCAATTTATTTAAAAATTCAGATTAGCTTATTTTGAATTGAAGTGGCTAGAAGCAAAGGAATGCTAGTGACATTTGTAATAACATTAGTTAAGTGCATCCAGTGTAAGCTAAAGTATTTAAAATTTTAGTGGCAAAGGGATATTTTATCGCATCACACATTAAAATTTAAATAAAAATTTCACCGATTTTACGAAAGCTTAAATATTTAAACCCCATTTTCTCAAAAGTAACTTAAGTGCACTTACAGCCCTTTACTTATGACCCCCTCAATTTAAATGCACTCTCTATATTGTATGTTAACACCAATAATTAAAATGCTAAATAAAGTAGACATTACATAACGAACATAGCTGCCTGAAAAGTTGAGTTTTTGAAAAAAAAAATGTTACTACTCTACTATATTTTGATAAATTCCGTAAAAGTGATAATCAAACTGAAAATCGTAATATCGTATTTCCCTACAACATAAATGGATACACTACTTTTCTCTCCTCCTATACCTAGTAAGCTGATTTGTTTACATATTGCACTAGTAACATGAAACTCCTGTAATGGAAGGGGGCAACAGTGTTTCCGAATATAGCCAGGTTAATGTTAAAAATGTTGGTAAAAATAAAGTGATGTCCCTGTAGTAGAATATCTGCACCACAGTCTAGTATATACAGTCACGAAGCTCAATAGGTAGTATATATGCATCCATAGTTAGTTGCTAACCACTAGGATCGTTACTATCGCCTCATTACAGACAATGCGAAATAGTACCTGTACAGTCTATTGTTCCTAGTACCCTCATAAACTCAAGCTTCGTGACTGTATGTACTAGATTCTGATCTGCACCACAATAATTCTCATAGAATTTGAACGAAATTTGAACGCTGGAAGTCAGAGTTCGCCATATGAGTGGGCCATTGCTGAATGTTAGATCCCTTAAGAGACAGTGAGCACACACTATTTCTATTGTGTCAGGCTAGTGGCAACAACTGGACTGAAATGCTTCACTGTATGAATATAAATTGTCTATTGGCCATAAAATTATTTTCAAAATTATTTTTAAAATGCAGTGACACGTTCCTTCATATGACCTTGGGTACTGTGATTCGAGTATATTGCGGGTCTAGTTCAATGTTTCTTAACATTATTTACTTACTTACTTACAAATGGCTTTTAAGGAACCCGCAGGTTCATTGCCCGCCATCGGTCCCTATCCTGAGCAAGATTAATCCAGTCCCTATCATCATATCATACCTCCCTCAAATCCATTTTAATATTATCCTCCCATCTACGTCTCGGCCTCCCCAAAGATCTTTTTCCCTCCGGCCTCCCAACTACACTCTATAAGCATTTCTGGATTATTAATTATTATTATTCCTGCAATGACTGTATCTTCACGATAACACAACTTATGGAGAAACGACGAGAATATAATCTACCAACTCTAATAGCTTTTATAGATTATGTAAAAGCTTTTGATAAAGTTAAAAGAAATTTGCTATGGGAAATAATGATTAAAAACGGTTTTTCTCAACATCTTATAAGAGTAATACAAAGTATGTATACAAATACAAAGTTTAAATTGGAGAAATCCATAGAAGAGGATAATTTAATAGAGATTAATTTAGGAGTACGACAGGCGTGTCCATTATCGCCTACCCTATTTAATATATATATATATATATATATATATATATATATATATATATATATATATATATTAATGACGCAGTTGTACGATGGCAGACTATGCTTAAAACACATTTTAAAATAAAAGGGAGAAACATTGATACACTGTTGTTTGCTGACGACCAGATCTTAAGTGCAGATTCGGAAGATAATTTACAAAGAGCCATACATGAATTAAATAATATTACAATGAATATAATCTTCAAATCTCATACGAAAAAACGAAAATAATGGCTCTTAAAGGAAGAGATCTGTTAAGAGCAAAAATTTGCATAAATAATAAACCCATCCAACAACAAAGTGATTTTAATTATCTTGGTTACATTGTGTCATATACCGGCAATAGAGATGTGCAAAATAAATTAAACAAATTCCAAACACTATGTGGTACAATAAAAAGAACTTTTAAAAATTGTAATAGGGCAACACTGTTAAAACTTTACAAATTAATGGCGATCCCAACCTTGCTTTATGGGTGTGAAAGTTGGGTCTTGACTGTCTCACAACAGAAGAAAATAGAGGCTGCTGAGATGAAATTTTTGAGACAGGTGGCAGGTTATAAACTCATAGACAAAAAGAGAAATGAAGATATTAGAAAAGAATTGGAAATTCAGAGTCTAAATGAAACAATCATTGAATACAGACAAAGATGGCAAGATCATATACAAAGAATGGATGAAGATCGTATACCACAAATAATAAATAAGTATAAATCTGTAGGTAGAAGAAATGTCGGCAGGCCACGGATGAGATGGTCGGATCTGTTTTCTTGAAGACGGAACGAGCCACAAGGCTTATGCCGTGATGAAGATGATGATGATGATGATTATTATTATTATTATTATTATTATTATATACAGTACGGCCAACCGTCCAGCCGTAATGACGAAATCCTGAACTAAACTTTTCACGTCGTTCTTGGAATCAAAGAGTGCATGTAACATCACACCTACCAACATATGAAATATGAAATGTAGAAGACAGGAATTTTGTAGGGGCATGCTTTTTAATAATGAGAATGATGATGATGATGATAACGGAACGAAAATACAACATTAAGCACAAAAGTTATATTATCGCCTCTAAATCCGGAGGATCATCATGTCAATGCGGGAGAGCGGAAGTCATGGGCTAATTATTGAAGGTGACTCGTGCATTACGCAGGGAAGTTTGTAGGTCTGTGATATAAAACTGGTCATAAACTGACAGCAGCGATCACCTTGGATACGGCTCGTCCCTTTGGCGCATAGTAAATATCCGGTTTTCAATGTATCAACTTCCGGTGCCCAAAAACTAATGCTTTCAATTCCCAATCCGTTGTCGCCATTCTTTTCATTCCATCGTCCTTTTTCTATTCCCTTCTCTTTCATTCTTTGCTGAATGTCATAGGCTATATCCACGTAAGGCGTGGTCTTCCACATCTTAAATAATTTTCCAGATGGTATCCATTTACAAATTATATTGGGTAAACTTTCTTCTGACATTTTCTTAATATGTCCATATCATTTAAGTTATTTTCGATTAATATACTCTGTTATATTTTGTACTTACATTCCTTCCCGAATAACTATATTTCTAATTTCATATCTTTTTTATATTTTTGCTGACTTCAGCTAAATATTTACCCGAATGTCTGACCCATACTTCTTACTACTCTGTCACAGGCGTTCCTCTTTTCAGCGGTTGCCTTTTACTCCAGTTTTCCACGAACTTCGATCTTCCCATTATCCCACTTCCAAGCCTCTTCTCCCCGCAATTCCTCCACGCCATTTAATAAGGGCTCCAACTCTTCTTCTCCTGTCTGCTGATGACCAATTTACAACTTGCTCTGGCAATCTTTCACGTGTCCATATCGTTAAAAACTTAGGTTTACATCTTGACTCGAACCTCAGCTGGAATGCACACATAAAAATATGTCTGTAAGAAAAGTTCCTCAATCTTGCATTCACTGAAAAGAATGAAAAACTTTTTTCCTTCTAAACTGAAACAGATCTTGATACAGTCCTTGGTGATGCCTTACTTTGACTATTGCGACGTTTTGTATAGCGACCTTAGTGTTGAATTGTCATTGAGGCTTCAGCGTGTTCATAATGCTTGTGTTCGTTTCATTTTTAACACCCGTCGCTATGATCATGTCTCCGAATATTTCTTACAATTATCTTAGATTCGTTTACGAAATAGACGTTCAGTCCATTCATTCTGTTTGTTGTATCAGATTCTAAATAACTCCACACCTATTTACCTACTGTCCGTTACTCAGGAGAAGACTAGCGGAAAGAATGTGACCTTCTTGACTATCGCTGCTGATTATTATAAACATCGCTCAGATAAGCATCCCAGTACCAGGTTATTACTCGTGCAGGAAACATGAGTAACAATGCGTATGGAAATTAAAGCTAAGTTGAACAGGAGGAGACCTAATGTTTCCGCTTCCTGCAGTACAAATATTGCACGTATTGTCGTACGTTATCTATTCACATCCCTTCCTCCTCAGTCCGCTCTCGTCTTCTCTGAGTCACCGACAGTAGTTCCTCGCTTCACACTTTTAGCATCCCACCACAACCGTGATACACGTTCACATAATTTTGCTTTATCAATACCATATCAACAAACATATCTCTAATCTGTTTCCTTTACAATACACAAAGCCCGTTCCTGGAATTCCTTGTCACAGGAAATCAGAAGTAGTCGGAGTCTAAAATCTTTTAAGTACACTCTACTTAGAAATGTTTTTATTGGACAGAACTAGACTCTTGCGGTGTTACTAAATAATTTGCTTTACATGACCAAGTTATTTTTCCCCTCTCTTCCTCTTTTTTTTTCCTTTCTCTCTCTCTCTCTCTCTCTCTCTCTCTCTCTCTCTCGATATTTTACTTAATCGTTCGTATCCGTATGCCATATAGTACGTTTCTGCTATTCAACTTTTTATGTCTTGTAACCCACATGTATTCTCCTATTACTATATTAACTGCACATTATATCTCTAGTGAATTAATCGTCGAATTTATCTCGAGCAGTTTATGTCTTATAAATTATTTACAGTATATTTCCCTTCTATTATGTTATGCAGGAGGAAGACGAATAAAGTGCATAAGATATGGCGTTGTTAGCAGAAGAGGAGACGAGGGATATGATACTGGAGCTAAATGACAGCTGTGAGCAGAATGGGATGAAGATAAATGCAAACAAGACGAAGGTACGGTTGTCTCAAGAAAAACAAAGAAGGTAAACTTGCGAATTCTAAATGAGGCAGTAGAGCAAGTGAACAGCTTCAAATACTTGGGATGTACTATAAGCAGTAACATGAGAAAGTCAAAAGGAGGATGGCAATGGCCAAGGAAGCTTTTAATAGAAAAAGGAGTATTTTCTGCGGACCTCTGGAAAAAGAATTAAGGAAGAGACTAGTGACGTGCTTTGTGTGGAGTGTGGCGTTGTATGGAGCAGAAACATGGGCATTACGACGAAATGAAGAGAAACGAGTAGAAGCATTTGATATGTGGATATGGAGAAGAATGGAATATGTGAAGTGCACAGACAGAATAAGAAATGAAGCTGTGTTGGAAAGAGTGGGTGAAGAAAGAATGATGCTGAAACTGATCCGGAAGAGGAAAAGGAATTGGTCGGGTGACTGGCTGAGAAGAAACTGCCTACTGAAGGATGCACTGGAAGGAATGGTGAACGGGAGAAGAGTTTGGGGCAGAAGAAGATATCAGATGATAGATGATATTAAGATGTGTGGATCATATGCTGAGACTAAGAGGAAAACAGAAAATAAAAAAAAATGGAGAATGCTGGGTTTGCAGTGAAAGACCTGTCAATGGGCACAAAACTTATGTATGTAGGTTACTGATTTTGATTATAAGTAATTTTCTACTTTATTTTATATTCTCCTTATATTATGTATCTGATCTTGACTATTTGTAATTTTCTATTATATTTTATGTAATCCTAAGGTATCTTATTTTGTGTTGTTTTGTATTCTATTACATAATTATGTATTTCATGTATATTATTCAAATCTGGTTGAGTGGAAGAGAAAGCTTTATGGCCTTAACTCTGCAAAGTAAAATAAAACTACTACTATCATTGTAGAGTCCTCTTTTCCATCCGATCTATTTTTTTTTAATATAATAATAATATTTATTTAATACTATACACTTGAGCTACATTAGGCATTGCAGCCCGAAAGAGCAGAAGCTCGTGCTCGGGCGCAGTTCAGATCAGTTATACAAAATATATCACAAAATTACGAGAGTTCATTGAGCACAATAATATTAATAAATGGTAAAATACATACAGCATGTAATAACAGGGTCTATATACAAATAGAAAATACAAAAGTACATGAATATTAGAGCAACAATTTTTAACTCAATTAGCTTAAACAATTAAATAATTAATCTGATTTGTTTCTTAAATCTATGTGTGTTAAGTGTACTTAGCTCAGGGTAAGCTCTAATTAATGTATTATATATTTTGGGTCCAAAATTTCTGCTGTTTCGATAATTGTCCTTCCCTTTTAAGTCCATGTATTTCCTGATCTAGTTTGCTGCATTCTTGATATTGGCATGTTTCTACGTCTCTACGAAAATCATCCACTTCAATTTTTTACGTAATTTTTCGGTTGATGTCAAACTTTCTGCGCCATATGTAAGAATACAGTACTTTCTACTACTGTTTATATGATAAATTACATTTTTCTTTATTTTTTTTAAATTCTGTACTCCAGAGGATTTCACTTGAAATTTACTGGTCACTCATCGGCAGATAAAATAACTTGCATCTCAATCACAACTGTTATTTTTAATGTTATTTAATAACGTTGTATCAACTACAAGTTCATCTGGCGTCGGTATAATCGGTGATAGCGAGATATTATCTAGCGAAATGAAACCGAGAACTCGCCTTACAGTTGGGAAAAGCTGGTGGGGGGGGACCAAAAACAGATAATCGATTCGAATCCATGCCCAAGCGTAGCCTCAGAGCACGAGAAAATGTTATTTAGAGGATTCCAATAATACGAGATATACAAAACGGTAGTCGAGAAAATTCATTAACTTCGGGTAAACGTACAACAAGAAAATATGTGTTGTAAGATCTGGCGTAGTTTATCAGTATTTATGGATGCAATTTAGTCCTAACATGGCGAGCGGTCTATTTTTTTTTTGTTAAGTTTACTTATACACGCTTTAACATCTATGGTCATATCGCGTGTTTAGGATCTGTGGGTGTACTTCAGGCCGTTTTGTTGAGTTGTTATTATGTGTTGTAGATGGCTTGTGTTAATATAACTGAGTGTTGTTTAGTCAACTGTCTGAAGACAGGTTTGAATCTCACAAGTGACACAAACAAGGCACCACATATGAGACAACTAAGCCAGAAGATAGTGAGTTACGGCGGCCAGTTCATTTCCCCTTCCATTACACACATCGCTAACTATAGTCCCGTCGCTCTTATTTCCGGGAGCCAATCACGTTGCAGGTCCGCTCATTTAAACGTGTGCGTCTTATCATTCGTTACTGATGACGTAATGCATTTCCTAAGGCTCGACAAATACTTCATATAATCGCCCGCCATTTTTGTTATTTCGTTGGCGTTCGCAGAAAGCATACGAGGGCATTATTTGGCGCTCAATTACAGTGCGTTTGATTTATTGTCATAGGAGCTACGACATGATAATGTTTAACGGTGCGGCAAATACACTTCTCGTCTGGTAGGTCGGAAACGAAAGAACAAAAATGGCGAACGATACTACCTACCTAGACTTTATAGACTTCAATTCCTAAGGCGTAAGCAAAGAGGAGGAGTCACGTCGAAAATAACAGCTATATATTACGACTATAGCTATATTTTACACTAATCAGACTTCAGATGTAAACAAACAATTATTCTTTCTCTGGAATATATCGTCAAGTGAGATGCACTGCCCGATAAGAGACGTACAGAGTGATTTAAGTCGTTCATTTTTGCTTAGGCAGCCCAAATACTAGTTGAAACATGTGAGAGTTATTCCATGCTTTCTTAATACATAAATTATATCCAAATCCTTAAAATTAGGTCCGAATAAACAACATATCTGTGAAGAACAGAGCGCAGAATTTTAACAAAAATTATTAATTTATTTCAATATATTTTAAATACATCACGCCTAGTGACACTAGCAGGAGAACGTCAAAACCTGAGCCGATCAAGAAAAAAGTTAGATCCAGACTGTGACAGACCATATTATGATCTAAGACATACGAAGTCGATAACAACCCGCATGGAGTTGAACGATGTCGACGTATTTGCTTGCTGTAACATCTTATATTTAATTATTCTTTCGATATCTTTCAATCTTGCTTTTCAGAGATTCGAACCATGAATGGTTACAGACAGTAGAATTCGAGCTTTTATAGCTATTGCTGTGGAACATTCTTATTCATACAATGTTACGCATTTCCATTTTAAATTTGTATTAATTACAGTATTCTAGAATCATCTGGAATCGAAGTTAGAAATTAAAATGTACGAAAGGAAAGACCGAATATCGAACCCTCTCAGACAGTAGAAACATTCATACGAACACATCACTCTAGCTAAGAGCCATGAACTATCTTCGAGAGATCCGCATATTATAAATGTTTGTTTCTTTACTCAGACGCATCGTATGAATTATTGTACCAATCAGTCCACCGAACTTATGTCTATTTATTATTCTAGCCGTTTTTAATGGTTACTTAAACTAAAATACAAACGCTGCGAGTTAGAGGATTCCTACGACGAAAAGAATTGTGTCCACCTCAACGGCTTGAGTCAAACACCCTGTATAGGCCTACATATCAGCCAGAACCTCAATCTGAGGTATGTAACAGATTATGGATTTTGATTAATATTTATGATATTGGTGGTTGAACCGGCGATGAGACATGACATGTAAATTTCCAATCCGGCATTTGTCTTTGTAACCGAGAGAAACCATTGAAAAATCCCAGCCAGATTGGTTGGCCACGGGTTTTGAACTCGGGACCTCCCGAATGCGAGTCTCAAACGCTATCGTCTGAGCCAGCTCGCTCGGTATCTATTGATATGACTAGAGCTCCGATGTTTAGGCACTTATTTTGGTTAAAATAGGCAGACATATAGGCACTAAAAATAGGCAGTGAAATAGGCATTTATTATTAATGGAAACAGATAAAAAATAGACAAATACTTAATAAACTATCCCATACGGTACTCACTTTCCTTGGTTACATGTCGCAACAAGATGCTTTTTTAAGTTGTCAACTGTCATAGTGAGCCGCCTGTCAGAGAGAACGTTTTTCATGATGGAAAAAGATCTTCCTACTTCTACTGAAGTGATTGGATCAAACTTAAAAAGAACTTATTTCAGACTGTCTCTACTTTCTTTCGGAGATCGGGAAAAACCGACTTTGTATTGTCTCAAAAAGAGGGGTGTGAGAAGGGATTAAAGACTAAAAGAAAGCGTGACTTGTGGGTGCAAGCGACAACAGTAACGGGACCTGGAGACTTGCTTTTAATACTTCCCTCATCCCCTTTCTTTCGCTGGTAAACCCCGAAGTGACCTGAGCACTGAAGGTCCACACCTGTGGAGTAACGGTCAGCGCGTCTGGCCGCGAAACCAGGTAGCCCGGGTTCGAATCCCGGTCGGGGCAAGTTACCTGGTTTTCCGGGGTTTTCCCTCAACCCAATACGAGCAAATGCTGGGTAACTTTCGGTGTTGGACCCCGGACTCATTTCACCGGCATTATCACGTTCATTTCATTCAGACGCTAAATAACCTAGATGTTGATACAGCATCGTAAAATAACCCAATAAAGTAAAATGAGCACTGAGGGTTATACTGTTCAAACATCTTTGTTAATCCTTTCTAACCCAAATTAAATTTACAAGCAATCCATGTTGAAACAAATAGCCGTATTAGGACCAAGTTACGGGAGTGGCAACATTTGAAACAAAACTATATTGATGAAAATGTATTGAAATAGAAGTTATCCAGCAAAATTTACCTTCATATGTAACACACAAGTATATAAATGCTATAAAGCTAATTATTGCCATATGGTATCTATAGGTAAGAAAGGGTTAAGTGACATAAAAGATGGAATCGGTAGGGGAGAAAAGTTTACGACTTCTTAGAAACATATGTATTGCTAGAGAATAAGATTATCAGCAAATATTTGTGTGAAGTGAATGTATATTTTTAATTTGTACAACCGTTCTTTTTTGTTTTTTGATATAATTCATGTGTGGTTTATTTTAAATTACTTAAAATATAGAACATGTACAATAACGACGTAAAAATGCTAAAAAAAAAAGGCATTTAACCTTAAAATAGACAACGGGAGCTAAAATAGGCAAAAAAAAAGGAAAAGTAAAAATTGGGCCTGTCGTCCTCAAATGTGTGGAAACGTGTTTATCTCTAATAGCTCTTTCATACATAGTCAGTTTAAAAAAAGGCATTTTTGCCTAACATCCGGGTTCTAGTTATGATAGTAGTTGGAGTTTATTTTGTAACTGGATTGGAACTGCATACTGAAGAAATGTATAATAATAGAGAAATTCAGATCCTGAATACAATGAAAGTCATCTACGTATACAGACCGGTGACATAAACACAAACTCCCCACGTCCTTTGTGAACTGGGATGCAATTCCCACACTACAAAGGTATCGCAAGCAGGTCAGGGATTACTGATGCAGCAATAAATGCAAATTGAGCATTGTTGCCTGCGTTTATGACACAAGGACCTTAGAACAACGGAGACATAAAATCAATAGGAATACAAATACCTTTTTGATAGAAAAATACATTCAGTAGGCCAACAGAAAGTGTTATAACGAGGTAATTTATAGACTTTTCTTGCAATGAAAGAACGTAGGAATCTAGCAAATGTGTCCTCATTCACCCAATACGTCGGAATTAGTTTTCAGTGAATGTTAGATTTGTGTACGTAAACTAAATAAGGTTTTATTTATTATTATTACGATATACCGAAGTACATATGATATTTACGTGCAGGAATTCTGTGTTATCATATGATGAAAGATGGATAGAACAGAAGAAAATTCTCTCCAGCACCGGGACTCGAACCCGGGTTTTCATCTCTACGTGCTGACGCCCCATCCACTAAGCCACACCGGATTCAAGTTCTGATGCCGGATCTAATCCCCTCAGTTTAAGTTCTACTTCTAAGTTTTTTTTCCTTTGGTGGTTGGCCTATCCTCATGTACAGCACAATGTCCAACCCACTATGTACAGAGGTGCACTCATTACGAGTGACTAAGTGGCCGGGATCCGACGGGATGAGCGCCGTCTTAAATCACTAAGTGATTACTTACTTACTGGCTTTTAAGGAACCCGGAGGTTTATTGCCGCCCTCACATGAGCCCGCCATCGGTCCCTATCCTGAGCTAGATTAATCCAGTCTTTACCATCATATCCCACCGCCCTCAAATCCATTTTAATATTATCTTCCCATCCATGTCTCGGCCTCCCCAAAGGTCTTTTTCCCTCCGGCCTTCCAACTAACACACTATATGCATTTCTGGATTCGCCCATACGTGCTACATGCCCTGCCCATCTCAAACGTCTGGATTTAATGTTCCTAATTATGTCTGGTGAAGAATACAATGCGTGCAGTTCTGTGTTTTGTAACTTTCTCCATTCTCCTGTAACTTCTTCCCTCTTAGCCTCAAATATTTTCCTAAGCACCTTATTCTCAAACACCCTGAACTGTTCCTCTCTCAAAGTGAGAGTCCAAGTTTCACAACCATAAAGAACAACCGGTAATATAACTGTTTTATAAATTCTAGTGTTCAGATTTTTTGACAGCAGACTGGATGATGATAAAAGCTTCTCAACCGAATAATAACAGGCATTTCCCATATTTATTCTGTGTTTAATTCCTCCCGAGTATCATTTATATTTGTCACTGTTGCTCCCAGGTATTTGAATTTTTCTACCTCTTCAAACGATAAATTTCCAATGTTTATATTTCCATTTCGTACAATGTTCTCGTCACGAGACATAATCATATACTTTGTCTTTTCGGGATTTACTTCCAAACTTATCTCTTTACTTGCTTCCAGTAAAATTCCCGTGTTTTCCCTAATCGTTTGTGGATTTTCTCATAACATATTCACGTCATCCGCATAGACAAGCAGCTGATGTAACCCGTTCAATTCCAAACCGTCTCTGTTATCCTGGACTTTCCTAATGGCATATTCTAGAGCGAAGTTAAAAAGTAAAGGTGATAGTGCATCTCCTTGCTTTAGCGCACAGTGAATTGGAAACGAATCTTACAGAAACTGACCTATACGAACTCTGCTGTATGTTTCACCGAGACACATTTTAATTACTCGAACTAGTTTCTTGAGAATACCAAATTCAATAAGAATATCATATAAAACTTCTCTCTTAACCGAGTCATATGCCATAAGTGATTACTTATGCATATCATATTATGATATTTCCGTGCAGGAATTCTGCGTTAACAAATGATGAAGGATGGATAGAACAGAGGAAAACTCTCTCCAGCACCGAGACTCGAACCCGTGTTTTCAGCTTTACGTGCTGACGCCCCATCCACATTGTGCCACTGTTACATGATCTGTGACACAGTACATGGGGGTAGGCCACTCACTACAGCTAGCTGTGTAGTTAATTCAGTATCGTAAGCGACATTGCAGTCGTGCTAAGCCTCGGACAACAACTCATCTTGCCGCTGCTCTAATCTGTGTCTACGTTGGCGTGCGAACTGCACTCTTGAGTTTACAAACATCAGGGTGTCCACCAAAACTGTCCGCCACTTTAGAACGAAAAGCAAAGCAATGCTGGAGATATGGCAATTTTGAGACTTCGGAAGTCATCATGTTCATAACTGATTCGATATGGTCCTACTTCAAGAGACGAACAAGTATTTATTGTGCGATAGTTGCATGAAATATGTTCGAATCAATTAGTGAAGAATCCCGTAATGTCAGCGTCTAGGGCGCTCAGAATCTATAGAACAACACTGTTGCTCGAGAAGCCGACACGTCAACCGAATAAAAAAGTAGACCTATTTATTAAAGTTGATGAATTTTCAAAATACTGTAGATCGTCCGATGTGTCGTGTACAATTAATTCCATAGCGGTATCTCTTCTACAGTGCATCAATTAAAAAATATATTACAAATTTGTGAAGACATCACAAATAATGGTATTATGTCGGAAGAAAGAATTAAAAGATACCGTAAATAATTTGTGAATAAACGTGTCTTGTCGAGATTAGTTCAACTAGTTTTAACGAACTGCAGTCCTAAACTGGCTGTACGAGATGTACCGTTACACTGCTGTCATAATATTTCGCTTTTAAGCTCGTATTAATGTTTTTCACCGGCCATGGATCGTTGCGTGATCTACAGTATATGCTACACAGAACTGATAAAATCAGGGAAAACATCAACATAATTTGATCGCTTTAGTCGGTCTCCGATCCGCAAAACGAACAGGTATAATAGTATTATACACTAACACGCGTTTCCTTGCATGTGCAGCACACCACAGAGTATTTGTGGCGAGTTATACAGAACGTATTACAGGATTGTAAATGAATGAAGGTCACTATGGGATTTCGTGTTCCGGTTTGCTCTTATCACAAGTTGCTACAGTATTATGTATTAATTGGTTGCAGCGGAAATGTCATTTAAATATAGACGTTCCCTGACTAAGGCAAATAAGTTTCCCACAGACACATTTATTTAGTGATTATCCATTTCGTCGCCATCACATCCGTCGTCACCGGCGTCCTATCCATCACCATCGTAGTATTCGTCATTGTCATTGCGGTCGTCGTATTTTTCATCGTAATATTTGTCACCATCGTAGTATTCGTCATCGTCATTGCGGTTGTATTCTTCATCGTAATATTCGCCATCACAGTATTCGTCATCGTCATTGCGGCCGTCGTATTCTTCATCGTAATATTCGTCACCATCATAGTATTCGTCATCGTCATTGCGGTCGTCGTTTTCTTCATCGTAATATTCGTCATCGTCATTGTGATGGTATTCTTCTTCGTAATATTCGTCATCATCGTAGTATTCATCATCGTCATTGCGATCGTCGTATTCTTCATCGTAATATTCGTCACCATCGTAGTATTCGTCATCGTCATTGCGGTCGTATTCTTCATCGTAATATTCGTCACCATCATAGTATTCATCATCGTCATTGCGGTCGTATTCTTCTTCGTAATATTCATCATCGTAGTATTCGTCATCGTCATTGCGGTCGTCGTATTCTTCATCGTAATATTCGTCATCTAGTATTCCTCATCGTCATTGTGGTCGTATTCTTCATCGTAATATTCCGTCACCATCGTAGTATTCGTCATCGTCATTGCGGTCGTATTTTTCATCGTAATATTCGTCACCATCGTAGTATTCGTCATCGTCATTGCGGTCGTCGTATTCATCGTAATATTCATCATCGTAGTATTCGTCGTCATTGCGGTCGTATTCTTCATCGTAATATTCGTCACCATCGTAGTATTCGTTATCGTCATTGCGGTCGTCGTTTTCTTCATCGTAGTATTCGTCATCGTCATTGCGATCGTCGTATTCTTCATCGTAATATTCGTCACCATCGTAGTATTCGTCGTCATTGCGGTCGTTTTCTTCATCGTAATATTCGTCACCATCGTAGTATTCGTCATCGTCATTGCGGTCGTATTCTTCGTAATATTCGTAGTCATCGTAGTATTCGTCATCGTCATTGCAGTTGTATTTTTCATCGTAATATTCGTCACCGTCATTGCGGTCGTCGTATTCGTCATTATCGTAGTATTCGTCATCGTCATTTCGGTCGTCGTATTCTTCATCGTAATATTCGTCATCGTCATTGCGGTCGTCGTATTCTTCATCGTAATATTCGTCACCATCATAGTATTCGTCATCGTCATTGCGGTCGTCATATTCTTCATTGTAATATTCGTTATCATTGTAGTATTCGCCACTGTCATTGCGATCGTCATATTCGTCACCATCGTCGTATTTGTTATAGTCAAATTAATCATATTTGTCAATATCGTCATCGTATTGTATTGTTGTCGTGCGTCGTTGTCAACATTATCACAGTCATCATCTTAATATTTATCTTGAGAAATTAATTCTAGGCCCATTTCATCCCCACTCTTGTGAAGTTAATGAACAAATATTAGACATTCACAAGTAGCAGACTATGACCATGTGCTCGGCATAACACAAGATCACTGCTTAAGTTAACATACAACAAAAATATAAACAAAACATGTCCTATTTCAAAGGAATGAAGATGAATTTACGCTTTTCTGGGACTCAAAAACGAATTTGCTAAATTCAAAGCTAGAAACGCTATCGTTGAGCCACAGGAGAAAATCGGTACTGAATGAAATCACCTGAAATAATGTAATAACTAACACAGCATATCAAAGGCTAAGAAATCGTATCTAGTACCTGTAAATTTACAGGTGAATAAAAAATCTGTTTTAAAAATTAATTATTCTCAAAACAGACGAACTTTATATATATTATGCTTCTGCTTTGCAAGATCTTCTACTCAAGGACAACATATTAGTCAACTTTCCAATTTTGTGAACATAATAATAATGTAGTTAAACTAAATGTCCATTTTTACAGATACGAGGTATCACTTCTTAGCCATCGACATAGAGAATTCTTGATTTGATAGCTCGATTGGAAAAAGGAACGGGAAGGGATGATGATGATGATGATGATGATGATGAAGAAGAATTGATGAGTTAATAGCCCTTTTCAATTACGAAGGGAATTCGTAATTGGCGAAATGATTAAATAGCGACAATAAAGTACCTATGGAATGCGTGTTTCTGAAAACAACAGACGTACAAGGAAAAAACATACGTCACAACCTCAAATCTCTACTGACGATTAATTCCAGATCTATTCGAATCTGAGAGATACAGTAAGAAACCGTCAGTTGGGAAAGTTTGACAAGGAATACAAGTAAAGAGAGAAAGTACATGACATGACAATGCAAGAGGACAAGTTTAGAAAGAAGTCGAATGCAGATACGATTTTGAAAGGGATAGAGCATATCGTCGTTGTTTTTATGAAACCTCCTATGTGACAATAAAGAAAGTACTTAATTTTTCAGGGGGAAGAAAAAAAATAATTAAAAATCAATAGGCCTACACTGATCCTCGATGTTAAAATATTCACCAACGTTTTCTATGGAATTATTTCATATTCTTATGTACGCCCGTTGATTTTAATTAATTTTTTCTTTCTCCTGAAAAAGGGTACAGCCACAGTATTTGTGTTACGTATGGGACATTTTGCAATACATACATTGTCTTGAACTGGAATATAATTTACAGTTTTTAAAAATACAGACACACATTCTGTTGAATTATAATAATAATAATAATAATAATGTTTTATTTTCGCTGGCAGAGTTAAGGCCATAAGGCCTTCTCTTCCACTCAACCAGCCTTAATCAATACAATACATATTTAAATTACAAACTACACTTAAAAGATTCTCCAGCAATATTCTTCAATTTTAACGACTAGTAGACTACATATTTATTTAAATTTAGATTAACCTATAAGGTAAAGTAGTAACTTAATTTATGAGCTAATTTAATTCAATCAATTATAATTAACTTAATAAGTCCGAATTTTAAAAACTGTAAATTATATTTCAGTTCAAGAAAATGTATTGCAAAATGTCCCATACGTAACACACAAATACTGTGGCTTTACCCAAAATCATTTTCTGTATTGTCATTGATAGAAACCGGATATAAAGGGAATCCCTTTTTTTTTTTTTTTTTTATTTCAACACGAAACATGATTAATTACGATGTTCAAAACTATCTTCCACCGACCAAATTATATGATTTTGTCTTCCCTTTTTTAGTCCGTAATCCCTTTTTTCCCCTTTTTTTAAAAAAAACATCTCTTATTTTGGTCCTTTTTTGACAGAATATCGCAAACATTTAGATAATTTTCCTATATGTTTTCCGATAGGCCTATAACTTCCTAAGCAAGCGAAAATAAATATCGTTCTTCTTCTGATTTTTCTTATTTGGTTATTTAACGACGCTGTATCAACTACGAGGTTATTTAGCGTCGATGAGATTGGTGATAGCGAGATGGTATCTGGCGAGATGAGGCCGGTGATTCGCCATAGATTACCTGGCATTCACCTTACGGTTGGGGAAAACCTAGGAAAAAACCCAACCAGGTAATCAACCCTAGCGGGAATCGAACCCGCGCCCGAGAGCATCTTCAGATCGGCAGGCAAGCGCCTTAACCGACTGAGCCACACCGGTGGCCGTTCGTCTGATTCCAGACATTGAAAAACTATTAAAGTGTGCAGATTTAGAGTTCAGGATAAAAAGAAAATTTTCACCTCTGGTTTCAGTTGATGTTGAGCGGTCATTTTCTGTTTATAAAGACATTCCGCATTCAAAGAGGCAGAATCATATTGAAACATACTGAAATGTTGAATGTGATCAAATATAACACTTTCCTTATGTTGTGAAGCGATCAATATAAGGTTGTGTATGCTATGTGTATCCATGAATGTGTTGAAGTGTGTTTTCAAATAAAATAGCACTCTTTTGAGGGAGTAATATAGTCCTTTTTTGACTATATTAAATACAACACTTTCCTTATGTTGCGAAGAGATAAATATAAGATTGTGTGTACTGTATTGTATTGTATTTATTAACATTCCATGGTATTCACACATGCTTACAGCTAGAATATGGAACAAGTCAAAAAACTTAATACTATTATAAAATCTTAATTTATAGTCACAGTCTAGATGAAATATATATAGACGAGATTTACAATATAGTCTACTAGTACAACACATAGTTTTAGTATCAATTTCATGAAGTGTTATGGAATGTCGTGAATTCACCTACAGAATAGAAGGTGTGAGAAATTAGGTACTTCTTTAATTTGGCCCTAAATCATTTTATGTTTTGAGTTTCATTTTTTATATCGATAGGAGGCTATTAAAAATTTTTACTGCCATATAACGCACTCCTTTTTGATAGCACGATAGACTTGCCGATGGAGTATGAAAGTCATTTTTTGACGTGTATTTATGCTATGAACTGTTGAATTAGTTACAAAGTTTTCACGATTACATACGAGGAAGATTATTAATGAAGAGATATACTGGACAAGCCATGGACATTATTTGTAGTTTTTTTTTTAAATAGCCCTACACGATTCCCTAGATTTGGCACCTACTATTATTCTAATTACTCTTTTTTGTAATAGAAATATATTGTTACTATCTGTGGAATTTCCCCAGAATATTATTCCAAAACTCATTACCGAGTGGAAGTATGCAAAGTATATTGTTTTTAAGGTATTGATATTTACTATATTTTGCATAGATCTAATAGCAAAACAAGCTGAATTTAGTTTGGGTGGTAATTTCTTTAATATGATTTTTCCAATTTAACACATTATCGATTTTTAAGCCAAGAAATTTGGTTGTTATTGTGTGGCATGTATATCCATGAATGTGTTGAAGTGTGTTTTGGGGAGTAATATAGTCTTTTTTCAAGTCCTTTTTTGGCTATAACTTTCTCTTTTTTATCCCTTTTTGATGAAAAATTTTCCCTTTAAAATCCGGTCTCTAAGTCATTGAGGTTTTATAAAAACAACGACGATATTATCTCATCAGCTTGCTGAAGTGAATGACTGGAAACACTGCTCTCCATTTTGAAGAATACAAAAAACACTTCCGAACACTTTGAAAATAATCTGAACGTAACTGCAATTGCATTCTAGATGACTGCATCCTATACGTATAGACAGGAAACAATAGTTTTCTATCTCTTTTCCGGCGCAGCATCTCGATCGCAGCATCTAATGTGACTGAACTCTAAGAAGATATAAACGTTGTTACTGTAACTGTAAACACTACTATATTGTACAATAATCTTTTCTCATATACCGTACATTTATGTCCTAATTACTATTTATATTTGAAGAAATTGAATTTCATTATATGACATTTTACATTATAAAACATTAACACACTTTAAATTCAAATACCGGTAACTTAAGTCTGAAGTTTCTTTGTATGTTTTGTGTAAGACTCTACATAAAACATGTAACCTAACTCTTTAGAGGGAACTGGGAAAAAAAAGTAACAACATATCCCTCTTTGTTTGTGAGAGGATAATTCGGTTACTAACTTTTTATAGTTGTGCTTAAATTCTCACTACCATTTCATTTTTCCTCTTCGATATTTCAAATATGTCAATTATCATTAAGTAAAACATACATATACACAAATAAATATAACGAAAAATTAATAGTAACATAAAGTACATAATGAACCGACTTCAGAAATATTGTTAGACATTTTGGAGGGGAAATAGGGCATCACACTCCTTTTAAATAAAAATTCTAAACTTTGTATGCAAATTATTTTTTTCCCATAATGTTCTTAGAAATTTCATAATCTGTCTTGTATTCCGAAATGTATATAGATGGAAATTACATACACAGAGTGAAACGTAAGTAATGTCATTAATTTCAGGGGGTTATTCTTTGAGATATTTCAAACAAAAAAGTTTAATACAATTTTGCTTCCTTTTCGAGATTAAACATTTCACTGCGTGTTTTGGGAAAGCCATTGATTTAATTTCGAATATACTCTGTCAGTTTAAGAGAGCAGTATATTATAATAAGTGATTTAAAAAATTTAGTTTTGTCCTTTAAATGTGCAGAAATTTTATAAGAACAAATATAACTTTTCGTTCTGCTAAAGAATTTTAAAATGTTACATTTGTTAGGATCAAATTACTGCACATTTAAACTTTAAAGGACAAAACTAAAATTTATTCTATAATTTATTATCATAATCCACTGCTCTCTTAAATTGACTGAGTATATTGGGAATTAAATCAATGGTTTTGCCAAACACGCTATGAAATGTTTCACACAAAACAATTTTTTTCTCTCGAAAAGGAAGCAAAAACGAGCAAAATTGTATTAACATTTTTTGTTTGAATCATCTCAAAGAATAACACATTGACATTAATGACATTTTACGGATCACCCTGTATATATATTTGTAATGAAACCTTTTCTGATGTTAGCTTATAAAAATGAACAGTTGACGCGTATTTATTTACATTGGTGTAAAATTACATTCTGTATAAATACTTATTTTAAGATTTTTTAGATTTCTAAACTGTATGACACGACTGTCATTTGAAAATACATTTTTATCAGAAATTGAATATTAAAGCAAATTTAACACACTTTATCTGTTCATTTTCATAAGCTAACATCCTGAAAGGAGGTGTGTAATATGATGAAGTTTTCAAGAACTTTCTGAGAGAAAGTTTATCTAGTTATACATAGTTTGGAAATAACTGTAGCTTCTTTACAGAAAGCAAGAATTTTTGTTATTTTGTTAAACATAATGTGTGTTCTTAGTCATGATTTAAATAGGACAGTCTACTCACTTTTATCTTGTCGTATGTCGTTGACAGTTCCAAACGATGGACAAATGGATTTAATAAATCCGGAGGAATTGGCAATTCGTCTGCCGTATGCACTTTTCCGTTCATGATGAAACGAGACAGTTTTCCAGACTAAAATTTAAAATGAGAGTTTTGACATAATACTGTAAGAACCACTGAAAGTATCACACACTCATAACCCACTTCTGTCTCCGCGCGCAACATCTACACCAATGCTGCCTTTCCTGAGCCGATATTGATTCTTAAACCCACCGGCAGACGTCACCACTATGTTCGATGTGGTAGGGAGCAGCTTAAGGCAGGTCTCTCAACTTAACAAAATTAAAGCGTGAAGCTTTACTATGTCCTAATTTAAGGAAAAAAACCGTGACACAGACACGAAAGTAGCTGTGCAGTTCAGTTTCGTTATATTTACACAGAGAAATGAAAGTCAATTTAACTATATAGTGCGAAAAACACGATGTATTCAAAAGTAGGTGCGAATATACAACCAACATAACCAAAAATGTATTTAAAAATAGGCTTAAGGACGTTACTAATAGACGGTAGTATATTATGCACACTATTTAAAAGGTGTAATTGATGTTTTGTTATTTGAAGTGTTGTATGAGTGAAGAAGTGTGTTGTGTCAGTGAAGTTTTATAGTTTATAGTGGTAGAGCATAGTAATATGAACGTGAGCGGTATGTTTTGAAGTTTTCATGTTAGGAAAATTTGAAAAAGCGAAACATAGTTGAGCTCGTGTATCGTACATTATTTTGTGCGAAGATCGTTTATTACATACCTGAAAGAGGAATTTCTAATTAGTTGCAATGAAATCTCCATCTTGGTTTCTGTTCAATGACGGCAAATTTGCAAAACAAAAATATCTATCTTCAACATTGTTGCTTTAAAATGTTTTCTGTGTTTACTATATTCCAGCAGGCCGTGATATACTGTCTAATCTTTCCCCCAGTCTATGATGAGTGTGGAATCTTTTGATTTTTCACGAAGATTGTAATGTTAAAATCATGAATGCAGTAACTTTTCAGTGGAGTTGTAGAGTTTACTTAATTTTTGCAAAATTTAAAAACAATCCTTACAGTGCAATTTAGGTGAAATTGCATTTGTAAGTTTCCAATTTATAATTATTACTATATTGAACGTCTTTAAAAATAATAGGCCTATGTTAAAAGCCTAAAGCAGTAAAATCAATATGTCACTTAAGCGGTAAGAAGAGGGAAATTATTGTGTTAGGTTGGGAATACTGAATGTGGAATTTTAGACTTTCCACGGATTGGTTTTGTGCGGAAACCAAGCAAATACGCACTATCTCGCACAAAAGTATTTGAACAGTGAAACGTTTTAAAGTAGTGAAATTTTACAGAATAGTATTAGTGAAATATGTCGTAGTTCCAGTTCAGTGAGTGAACTGACAGCGAAATGAAAGGTACTGTACTTTTAGTGCAAACGTATTTTTTTATTTTATTGGTTATTTTACGACGCTGTATCAACATCTCAGGTTATTTAGCGTCTGCATGAAATGAAGGTGATAATGCCGGTGAAATGAATCCGGAGTCCAGCACCGAAAGTTACCCAGCATTTGCTCGTATTGGGTTGAGGGAAAACCCTAAAAAACCTCAACCAGGTAATTTGCACCGACCGGGATTCGAACCCGGGCCACCTGGTTTCGCGGCCAGACGCGCTGACCGTTACTCCACAGGTGTGGACAACGCACTGTAATTCAGCAAATAAATGAGCGGCAAATAATGTCTTCGTGTGCTTTCTTGCGAACGCCAACGGAAGAGCTAAAATGACGGGCGATTATATTATTTATCCAGCCTTAGGAAATGCTTAACATCTTCATCAGCGAATCACAAGACGCATACGTTGAAGTTTCCGAATGCAACGTGATTGGCTGCCATGAAATTAGAGCGACGACTATAATTATTAGTTTCTTATATGTTATTTTAAGTTAACTTGACTCATTTAATTTAGGATGATCCTTGTTAAATTATTATACTTTATTATTGTTATTATTTATTAATATTTATTATTATTATTATTATTAATTGTGTTTATTATTGAGTGTAATTAGTTACCACTGCCACTGGGTATTTACCCTTTGCAGTGTGAATAAATACATACACATTGAATAAAATATACATTTTACATTTTGTTTTTTCAAATTCTCTTTTTAAAACTTTCCCCAACATAAAACTGAGATTTTTAATGGTACATTTTAGTAGTAATAAATGACTTTTGATTACATCATACGTAAAATATATGTGACTTTTTTGCTATTCGCTTTTGGCAATGCCAAGAATTACAGTTCCTGACAGTTGGGGGTTGACAGCATTGAGTGACACTCTTGACAGGTGGATATCACAGTAGACTCTTGCTAATCCGGCCATTCCTTGCACAGAGAGGTGTCGGATTAGCGAGTGTGCTCTTGCGGAGCAGTTTCTAGTATTACAGTCTCAATACTCAATACGTAGTAAATATGCAAACATTAGATAGTTGCTCAACTAGGATCGCTAATATCGCCTCATTACAGACAATGCAAAATTACCGTCACAGTCTATTGTTTCTAGCACCCTCAAAACTCATTCGTGCTGTATATAGTAGACTGTGCTGTTACGATGTCGCGGAACTATGACAATCTGAGTGCGCGCAAGAAGCGGCATAAGTAGCATCGATTTTCAAGTCATATTTCGTAAACGAGGAAAAAGGGAAATGATCAACTATCATCACGTTTCTTAACGAACGAAAATTAGCTTAAATATGCATTTTCATTAAATTCAAGCACCACGACCTGAAACAGTTCCCTTATGAGAGTAAAAATATCACTAGGTTTAATACTGTAAGTTGAGCCAACAACTCCACTTTCACATTTATAGTCGCGACGCTGTTATTCCCGGCGTGACTTTTCCTACATTGTTTACGTCTTAGGAAGTGAAGGCTCTATAATTCTAGGTAGGTATATCGTTCGCCATTTTTGTTTTTTCGTTGCCGAGCTACCATTTTAGGAATCTAAGCCACACCGTTTCATTATCATGTCATAGCTCCTTGATAATAAATCAAACGCACTGTAATTCAGCAAACCTGGTTGAGCGGCAAATAACGTCCTCGTGTGCTTTAACGCCAACGAAAGGGCCAAAATAGCTGGTGATTATGCTGCTATTTATCTACCTAAGAAATGAATAACGTCTTCCTCTAGCGAATCACAAGACACACACGTTTAAATTTATTGTAGCCGACCTGCAACGCGATTGGCTGCCGGAAATTCGACACTCTAAATCGAAACTAGATGTTGTACACATGGTCGAGGGATACATACGTATATAAATAATACAGTAATGCATATGGTGCAAATTTTCCAGAAACCTATTACAGTAGAATTGAAATTAAGTACACTAGAAAGAGGACGGATAATTGAGAGGCCGGAATACTGAGTGCTGGATTATCGAGAGTCTAGTCTCTAGTGTACAGTAATGGCAAAAAAAGAAACCAGACCGACACTTGTAGCTGATTTCAGAGGCTTGTTGACAGTGAAAGCACGATAGACTGGTAACTAAGACTTTCGTGGTTCGAATCCTACCTGGGAAGGAAACTTTTTTTTGTTCCTTATTCAAAATTATTCCCAATACTTTTTGATTGCAGCGATATTTTACTACTTAATTCACTTATTATTCCCAGAACATGACTCTTACCAGCTTATTTTCTAATGGTTTTCGAAATGGGCTACGTCAGCAGTCGAAACTACAACAATTTCGATAGATTACTCGCTATCTTGTGAATGCGGGCGTGGCATGCGCAGTGGCTCATTTCGGGGACTTTGATTATTCCGTCGGTCCGGTTTTCTTTGCCACTCTTGATTATTCCGTCGGTCCGGTTTTCTTTGCCACTACTGTACATTTTTGTATATGTTAGTACGTACAACCTTCACATTAAGATAAGCAATTAAGTCTAGAGGTCTGAGAATCGAAGGGAAGCTGCGTTCTCTGTAAACTGTATATAGCCTACAGTTTGCAATTTTAATGTCGCAGGGTCCAACAGACGGAAAATATTTAGGAATTGCAAATCATATACAGGGTATTTCAGGACCTCAGTTTCTTCTCAGCCCGTAACCCAATCAATTCCTTTTCCTCTTCCTGATCAGTTTCAGCATCATTCCTTCTTCATCCACTCATTCCAACACAGCTTTATCTCTTATTCTGTCTGTCCACTTCACAAGTTCCATTCTTCTCAAAATCTTCATTTCAAACACATCTATTCGCTTCTCTTCACTTCGTCGTAATGCCTATAACTACAATAACAATAATAATAATAATAATAATAATAATAATAATAATTAATTATTATTATTATTATTATTATTATTATTATTATTATTATTAAAATTATAGCCTTGAAGCAAGTATTGAGATGAATTTATAAGTAAATCCCAAAAAGACAAAGCACATGATTACGTCTCGTGACCAGAACATTGTACGAAATGGAAATATAAAAATTGTAAATTTATCCTTTGGAAAGATCGAAAAATTCAAATATCTTGGAGCAACAGTAATAAATATAAATGACCCTCGAGAGGAAATTAAACGCAGAATAAATACGGGAAACGCCTGTTATTATTCAGTTGAGAAGCTTTTGTCATCCATAATTATGTACTTCGGCACATCATTGTAATATTTTGTCATCCAGTCTGCTCTAAAAAAAATGAAAAATTTATAAAACAGTTATAATTACTGCTGGTTGTTCTGTATGGTTGTGAAACTTGGACTCTCACTTTGAGAGAGGATCAGACGCTAAGGTGCTTAGGAATATATTTGGGGCTAAGAGGGATGAAGTTACATGAGAATGGAGAAAGTTACACAACGCAGAACTGCACGCATTGTATTGTTCATCTAACATAATTTGGAACATTAAATCCAGACGTTTGAGATGGGCAGGGCATGTAGCCAGAAATACTTGTAGATTGTTAATTTGGAAGACCCGAGGGAAAAAGATCTTTGGGGAGGTTGAGACGTAGATGGAAGGATAATATTAAAATGGATTTGAGGGAGATGGGATATGATGGTAGGGACTGGATTAATATTGCTTGGGATAGGGACCGACGGCGGACTAATATGAAGGATTCTCTAAAATCTAGTTGTTATTTCTGCAGTGCTCGGGAAAAGTGACATAAGTCAGTTTCCACAAACCTTTTTTGATAATTCATTGACAACTTACACTAGTTTATGTCGATTTGATTTTTTTCTGTATGAATTATTGTAATGGAAGGAATACTTATGTATTTTTTTTCCAAGCGAGCAGATGTTCCGTAAATTGTCAATAAATTATCAAAAAAGGTTTGTGGAAACTGACTTGTGTCACTTTTCCCGAGCACTGCAGATTTGTAGTGATGGGTTATTTGATATCATGATCTATGAAGAAATGGGTTGCTATGACAACAACGATGTGTCATCAAATCGTTTAATAATATTAACCATATGATACAAATTATGTCGTCATAATAGAAATCATAATGTTTTAGTTTACATGGCAATATTTTATGGCACTGGTACAATAATGTGGCATTATTATGAATTATTTTCACTAATAATAAAGTGTTGATGATGCTGGAGTACAAAGAGCCATTTTACGTAAAATCGTATGAAACAAATTGTTCGTGACCAATCTTATTATTATTATTATTATTATTATTATTATTATTATTATTATTATTATGATCTGGTCAGTTTTATCTCTCCTATATTGTTTTAAGATTCCGTAACTCATTAATTGAAATCTATGTATTATAACACATTGTTTATTCTGTTGTCTGTTACCCGCTTTGTGTCCGATCATTGGCAACACTGCAGCTTTGGCACCAGTGGCTACGTCGATAACTGCGTAACCTTCACAACCTTAACGCTCTTCACAGCTTGCTTCACAGAATCACAGTTCACACTTCTACCAATAGATCGTAACACAACACGTGGTAATATCAGCTGTTTCGAGGTTTACAGTGTTTATGTGAGAAGTAAAGAAAATGCATGTTTGACGGTGACAGAATGGAGCAGTTGCTGAAGGTTTTGCACGCCTTCTTCACATACTTAATTAAACATAAATTAAAGTGGCAAGAAAACATGCAGAAAGCAGTGTCGCCAATTAACGCTCTGTGCAATCAAGCGGAACAATTCAGACTTGTGAAGAAGTAGGTTATGTTGTGTTTCAGTTATACTTTTTAAGTTTTAAAATACGGTTTATTACTTAGCTTGGCTAAGTATAAGGTTATTCAAAAGTAAGTTCCAATTTTGAAACAGCTGTATCTTCTGTACATGTCAGCAGTTTGGTTTCATTAGGTACCGTTACTGTTTTGAAGGTTTGTTTTTTTTTATCGATGCGTGTTTCGTTGCTATGGTAACTGTGTCACGCTTGCTTGCACAAACAATAACAGTTGTAGGAGAGGAATTTTAATAAATTTTGCAATGGTTGCACTATTACGAGTTCGAATTGGCCTCCTTCAGTGTTATCACGAATGCAATAGAATGAATTAAAATAAGTCAAAATGGAAACAAAAACTAAAATTATAATTCGACTTATTTACTTATTTGACAGCTTTATCAGAATGAATTCAAAAGACGCGAGTCACAAATTTATAGAAGAAGATGTCAAAATGGGCAAAACGTTCAAAATGTTTAACAAAATATACTTCTGGGTTAAGATTAAAATAAGTCAAGACGGAAACAAAACTAAAATGATTATTTACACTTAGTTACAAATACCTATTACATTAAGAGTGAAATGTTTTCATTAATTTTTAGAGTTTCAAAATGTTTTGTGTTTTCATTCTAATTAAACTTTACTATTTTCAATTAGGCCTATCCTATGTATCTCTAAATGTTATGTTTTTTCCCCTTCTGTAATTTGATCCTATCCTATCACATCACTGCATGTTTAATGGCTTAATAAATTGATATATATATATATATATTAATAAATTGAATTGAATTAATGTACCGAAGTACATATGATATTTCCAACAATATTCTGCGTCATTTTGTACGATGAAAGAGTAATGGAATGGAGAAAATTAATTCCGGCGCCGGGATCATCATATGATGACGCAGAATATCTGCATTTTGGAAATATCATCCGTACTTTTTGTTGGTTGTTACATTAAAATAATATATATTGATATGCGTAATCACTTCGTGATTTAAGACGGCACTTATTCCGTCGGATCCCGCCAACTAGTCACTCATAACGAGTGCACCTCAGCACATGTGTGGACTTCAGTCCTACGTTCATAGACACCTATGACGTAGTGCAGAGGGCAGCCACTAGAGGGAACCTTCCAAGAGTTGGAACTTAATCTGAGAGTCAAATCTGTCCGGCGCCGGGGTGGGTATCGGGTTTGGCTTAGTGGATGAAATGCATCAGCACGTAAGCTGAAAACCCGGTTCAAATAGAGGAATTTTTCTCCATTCCATTTTTTCCTCGTATTAATTTGAATTGAATTGAATTTATAAAGTACATATGCTCATTTTAAAACAATATTATATTTTGTGAGGTTATCCCTGATGGGATGTTGATATGAATTTATGAGAGGGGAATAATTTCCAACATGGTAAT
Organism: Periplaneta americana; assembly: GCA_025594305.2. Classification (NCBI taxonomy): domain Eukaryota; kingdom Metazoa; phylum Arthropoda; class Insecta; order Blattodea; family Blattidae; genus Periplaneta; species Periplaneta americana. The sequence continues at coordinate 16,405,825 of JAJSOF020000037.1, read as the reverse complement.
CCCCTTAATTTAACAAATTCGCACCCTGCTCTTTTCCAAGAGATTGACCAGAATAAGCTAACCATTTTCTTTTGTGTTCTTTTCTGGTCCGTGTTTTTGTTGTGGTTGTTACACTTTATTTGCTGATTTCGCAGATTGGTTCTGACCCATTACAGGGGTTATTTGCACCTTTCTTGGCAAGTTTGTCTACTTAATTTCCTTCAATATCCTGATGTCCCAGCACCCATCGTAATTCTACGAAGTTATTCCGTAACAGTATGAGGATGAACTGAAGGCCTTCCCACATCAAATTCTGACTTAAATTAGTGAGAGTCAAATGCCTTTAAGCCAGTTTGACTATAGGTGAAGATGAGAATGTGTCTCACACTGTAACAGATATTGGTACAATAGAGATGTTCCTGAAATTTTTCTTATTTTTCAGATTTGAGGATAGTGAAGAAGATTTTCAGCTCCGCAACAAGATCATTTCTAAGATAAAATCAGGCTTAGAGGAAGAGATGGTGATGCTTCTAGAAATACTGTAAGTATAACTGATATTTCCCATGGTTTTATGGTATTCATTCTATTGATATTTAACAAATGTGATCCACACACAATCAGCTATTTTAATAGCTATTGGTGAACTAGTATGTAGTGTTCAGACTAGTAGTCAAATCTTGCTATATAACATTTGAAAATACAGTCCATACATTTTATCTTTCCACGCCACATCTATGTGAGAAGTTTCACTGTGCACTGCCGCATCTGTTCTCTAGATTCACAAACGTGGAAAGATAAAATGTATGCACCATAATAAGCAGTATTTCATATTATGGCTTCATTCATAGGCATCAATTGCAGATGAATACAATTTGTTTTGTTGACATCAGGATTAAAAGTAGGCTGTAGTGAACAGATTTTAGTATAGCTTTTTCTGTTTAACATTTTACAGATTACAGTATCAAACTGTAACTTTTCTGGGATTAACAGTTGAATAAATGCCATTCCATCATCAAAATTATAACTCCTGCATTTAAAATACGTTTTTAATTCTCTACAGTGATACTGTTTAGCTTACTATGGCTGTGGACTTACTATTTGACCTGTATGCATTTTTTCAAATACCTTTGTAACTATTAATTGCAGAGTAGCATCTCCAATCCTTAATTTTATCAGTGGAACCCCTTGTCAACTCTGTTTGTTTGTATATTTTTGTACAACCTATACTGATGAAAATTATATATAGCTGAGAAATGTATTGACAAAATGGATCAGAAAAGACTAACAAAATTAATGAATGCACTACAGTGGCCTCCTGCATATTTCTTAATGGAGGAAAGAAGGTAACAATTGAAATGACACCTTCTTGAATGAAACATGCTAAAATTAGCCTACATACATCATGTAAGACCAGGTACTGATGAATTGTTTATGATTATAAATTGAATTAATCTGTTCTTGAAATTAATTTACTAAATTATCCATAAAATATAATGTTTTCTACTTCCATTCATTGTTGAATAATTGCACAAATTAACAATTACAATGAAATTCACCTCGTATATTTTTAAATTGAATAGGATCAACATGTTGGAAGAGACTATAGCAACTAACATATTTAATTCGAATCACGGAAATGAGAATGGGAAATAATCTGAGGAAAGCGAGAACACTGCACCCATCCACGTGGTCTGTGTTGCCATATGTACATTTTACAAGTTCAGTATCACATGCTTTTGAAGAATGTCAGTTCTTGTAAAGTCATACTACCATTATTGTTTTGCCGGTGGCCGATTTTTTATAGTTAAAAATAATGAATTTGATAGTTTACTTTCAATTTCAAATATTTTGTAAAAACTGACAACTTGGCTGTTGCCCTATTGTACACAATGAACGGAAGTGAATTTCAGGGGCCAAAAGATCTGGGCTACTGATCCGGAGCTACTTCCTCTTTGTTTTATATAAACCCGACTTTAACTTTCAAATATCCTTGAAAGTTTCAAACCATAATAGTAGCCTATATAAAGTGCAATGAATAAAATGTTTGATTTATAATTTAAAAAAACCCCTATATGGTGTCTTTCATAGCTTTGAATTAAAACTGTTTTATTGTGTCTCCTCCTAGATGTTTTAGGCTGGTTGAAAGCAAGATCGTTAGATGGCAATATTTTGCTGCAAGACCAGTCAGACCTCCCATGACTGATTCAGGGAGGATCTCCTCCTCTCCGTATTGTAAAAAATTGCACAAAATTGTAAAACTGTGAAAATTACTTTCTTGTAAAACTATAAAAATTTGTCTAAATTGTAAACTGTAATATTGGAGGAATGGATTGACTTTCCTTCACACAAACAATCTTCATTGCTCACAGTTTTCTAGCAATAACATGAATGAATGAATGAATGAAACTGAATCAACACTAGTTTTTCTTATAGCTGGAACTTTTATCGAACTTCCTTGAATTTCAGGCCATATTTTAAATTGTATTTAACTTTCAAAAGAAGAAAAATTGACAAAATGGACGTTCCTCCCTTCCCTCCCAAAATTAACTGCTGCACTATTCTCTGAGAAGAAGGAGAAGACCCAAGAAAATCTGGGCAGAAACTGTATTAGACCACTGAAGGCTAATACTTTTACGACATCCAATACATAACACATTTTTTAAGGAGTTCGTGTCAAAGATTTTGTGTATTAACTCTGCAGCCCTGCTTCACTTCTATCTCCTGAGGCCAAGACAACAGAACTGTTCACAGGATGGTTTCTATTGCTTTGTCATTGACTCTTCATTCCTTGTAGTTCTAATGTATGAGGCGCATCCAGAAAGTAAGCTTCTCTGTGGTCTATTATGAATTTATTAATTTGTCCTACAGAATAATCTCTGTAATGTTGACAATTGATATTTGAGGAGAAAAATTCGCTCCGGCACGGGGATCGAACCCGGGTCCTTGGTTCTATGTACCAAGCGCTCTGACCACTGAGCTACGCCGAATTCAATCCACAGCACCAGACCGAATCTTCTCCTCAAATATTAATTGTCAACATTACAGAGATTATTCTGTAGGACAAATTAAGAAATCCATAATATTCTCACAGCTAGCAGTGCATCATAACTGCGGAATCCCGGCCAAATAAGTCACACAATTGAGTGCACTCCTAGTATAATGGCAGTCAGCATATATGCCTAACTTGGAGTCAGGCCACAAAGGGAAACATTGAAGGAGGAAGATTCGATCCGGTGCTGTGGATTGAATTCGGCGTAGCTCAATGGTCAGAACGCTTGGTACATAGAACCAAAGACTCGGGTTCGATCCCTGGCACCGGAGCGAATTTTTCTCCTAAAATATTAATTGTTCTCTGAGGTCGTTTACAGAAAGAAAACACAGTTTTAAGGAAGGATTTATTGGAACAGATACAGCAATTGTTGAGATATTTTTCAACATATTCCCCACTGGAATTGAGATATTTGTTATATCGTGGGATCAATAGAGAGGTGTAAGGTCACACACTGGTTCCGATCCCAGGTGGCAGACTTCTATGACACAGGGATACAAAAGTCGATCCCACAGTATGACCAATGTTTCAATTCTGCTGGGAATTACTTACTTACTTACAAATGGCTTTTAAGGAACCCGAAGGTTCATTGCCGCCCTCACATAAGCCCGCCAGCGGTCCCTATCCTGTGCAAGATTAATCCAGTCTCTATCATCATACCCCACCTCCCTCAAATCCATTTTAATATTATCCTCCCATCTACGTCTCGGCCTCCCTAAAGGTCTTTTTCCCTCCGGTCTCCCAACTAACACTCTATATGCATTTCTGGATTCGCCCATACGTGCTACATGCCCTGCCCATCTCAAACGTCTGGATTTAATGTTCCTAATTATGTCAGGTGAAGAATACAATGCGTGCAGTTCTGTGTTGTGTAACTTTCTCCATTCTCCTGTAACTTCATCCCGCTTAGCCCCAAATATTTTCCTAAGCACCTTATTCTCAAACACCCCGAACCTATGTTCCTCTCTCAGAGTGAGAGTCCAAGTTTCACAACCATACTGAAGAACCGGTAATATAACTGTTTTATAAATTCTAACTTTCAGATTTTTGGACAGAAGACTGGATGATAAGAGCTTCTCAACCGAATAATAACACGCATTTCCCATATTTATTCTGCGTTTAATTTCCTCCCGAGTGTCATTTATATTTGTTACTGTTGCTCCAAGATATTTGAATTTTTCCACCTCTTCGAAGGATAAATCTCCAATTTTTATATTTCCATTTCGTACAATATTCTGGTCACGAGATTTAATCATATACTTTGTCTTTTCGGGATTTACTTCCAAACCGATCGCTCTACTGCTAATTCTGCTGGGAATTATGTTGAAAAAATACCTCAACTTATGCTGTATCTATTCCTGTAAATCTTTCCATGAAATTGTGTTTTCTTACTACAAACGGCCCCAGAGAAACTCACTTTCTGGACGGCCTATGAAGAGTTAACCTATGTAATCTGCACATGTGCAATAATTACAAGCATTAACTGTTATATTGTTCTGTTATATTTCTGTTGATTGTTATGCAACAAACAATTTGTATGTTGTAGGCAAGATTGTGAGGCAAGCAACAAGGCATTGAAGAACAAGCTGGTAGTTGTGGAGCAGAGCTGTGACGTAGTGGATACTGCAGACATGCTTCAAGGCACTGCCACACAGCCAGCTCCAGGTCTGATGGTGGAGTGGGCTCATGATGCTTGGAGCCTGTACCACGCATTGTATCCTTACAGTTCTTAACAAGGTTACTTTGTAAGCAGTTTAGTCTCCATTCCTTACTTACTGGCTTTTAAGGAACCCGGAGGTTCATTGCCGCCCTCACATAAGCCCGCCATTGGTCCCTATCCTGAGCAAGATTAATCCAGTCTCTATCATCATATCCCACATCCCTGAGATCCATTTTAATATTATCTTCCCATCTACGTCTCGGCCTCCCTAAAGGTCTTTTTCCCCTCTGGCCTCCCAACTAACACTCTATACGCATTTCTGGATTCGCCCATACGTGCTACATGCCCTGCCCATCTCAAACGTCTAGATTTAATGTTCTCCATTCCACATAATATAATATTTTCGCTGTAAGAAAAATCCTAATATAAACAATAGCACGTGACTGAAGTGAGGCTTCATTGGCCGCTGTTTGGCGCCATAGATTCTCAGTACGTGTTCCCGCCTACTGTTGTACATTCTGTTTCATGTTAAACATTTCCCGTTACTCGTCAAGTAGGCCTAACCTCACTACTATGCATTCGTTTGCTTAGGAAACATTTACTTTATAATTACTGTAATTAAATTATTTTTAAGTCTTATGTCTTCACAATGGACAGTTAAGGATGCAGAAGCCATACTTCAGTACCACGTGCTTACGTGAACAACTACGAGCTCAAGTGACGCCAGCTTGTTACAAGAACAGACTACCTCAGTATTACGTTGGTATTTATCCGCGTTCATAGTACATAACAAAATATAAAAGTAGCTTTTCTTTTACATAGCGTTTTACATATGAGTGAAGTTAAATGTTTAATCGTATTTAACAACTAGAATTCAATGTTTTATTTTCAAATAATACAAGATTGTGGTTTCCATATACAAACTATATTTTCCTGCGTCGTGTGAGTGTTTCAACTGGGAGCCAATCACGGGTATGACAGCAACGTGCTTATGTTTACATTAGGATTTTTCTTACAGCGAAAACTGTATAGATATAGGTACAAAACATTAATTCAGGGGAGGTTGACAGTAATGAAAATTAGCATGTGCAAAACACTGTTCTTCTGCTATATGAAAAAAATAATTTTATGATTAAAAAAATTTATTTATATATACATTTTTTTCAAAATTCAAAATGATGGTAGTTCACTGTGCAGTGATGAAGCGTTTCCCTCATAACTCAAAAAATTCCAACATTCTGTGATGAATTTTTTTGTACCCAGTATGTATTTATGCATGTCATATCTACAATATGATGCAAAATCACTCCTCTACCTTTGATAGGTTGTCTGATAAGAAATAAATTCATTTAAAAATGGTCAAATATCAGTATTCTCTTCTAACACAAAATAAAAAAAAATATTATTTATTAAGGAATGTAAACATGAGTTTCAGCAATAAAATAAAAGAGAGAGAACATGAAAAAGTTAACAAGTTTATGAGTTATGAGGGAAATGCGTCATCACTGCACAGTAAACTGCCACCATTTTGAATTTAGAAATATATATTTTATATCGTAAAAATATTTTTTTCATGTAGCGGAAGGACAGTGTTTTACACATACCAATTTTCATTATTGTACAAGATACAGTAATAGAGGAAATAAATGTTGGATATTTCCAAAAATTTTACTGCTGTAAGCTGTACCTAACCCCTTAAGTATAAAATAAAGAAGGATTTCAACATCAAAATTTTTCATTGAATTATATATGCATTTAAGCATTAATATATATATTTTTATTCAACTTAACTTTAGTCAAGCTATCTTCAGATATTTGGAGCATTGAAATGTATGAATTATGAAGATGAAGACACCATTGTACAATTTCAAAAAGCCTTTAAAGAAAGTCCTGAAATGAGCAATCATATTCAAAGTAAGTATATGCGAGCCCTATGTTATTAGCAAAAAGAGTGACTTTGCAAGATACTGTATTTTATTTAAGGAATCTTAATTCATCCCTGTTTAGATCGTTTGTTTTCACATATATTAAAGTGCCGACCCCCTTTGCGTAGTATTATGTGAAAAATGCCAAGTAAATGTACACAAGTGAGCCGCTCTACTGAGCCATATCACGATTAGATTGTGACCGGCACTTCTAGCACAATGATAAAATCATAATGTAATCGTGATTGGCACTCAAAGAGTTAATCATTTGCGAAAACGTTTTCGTACTGCATTTTAAATGCACAGTAAGCTTAAAGAATGAATAATTTTATTTGTATACGTTCAAGGTTATTTTCTACAGTTATTCTGACATTAAAATCACATTAGAAAATCACCCTTGATCACTGATTATAATGAGATGAAAATCTGAATTGTTTCAGTCTCTGATTTTCCTCAAATGCAACAAAGAATCAGAAATCACCAAATACAGTGAAACCTGTCTTTACGGACACCCCCAAGATATGGACACTCCTCATATACAGACAGATTTTTATGACCCAACTGAAATAATATAGAAATAATGATAAATTTAACTCTCGTTTACGGACACTCTCAGACACGAACAAGGACAGCTGTTTCACAGTCCTAAAGCTTGCTTTACCTCCTGACTGCGGACAGAACTTGGATTTCAAGACCTAATGTGTTACAAAAGTGAAAATTTAGTTTTGAGAATTGTACAGAAATTCCTTAACATGAAAGAAGACAATAAGGGTCTCGTAGGCTACCACTAGCCCAGCCGGCTACCCCTTGTTAACAGCTGGAAGTGGAGGATAAACAAAGTCATAAAATTTAACCTGTCTGATAAGTCCAAGGTTTCCACGATCGTGAAATTGTATTCGACACATAGCCTAATAGGGTTATAGTAGGATTATTCTCTTCACTTCAATCAGTTGTTCTCTTTCGAGAGACATGCATTTGAACGTAAAGGTTAAGTTGGAAACTGCAAAATTACAGTTTTGCATAACTGTAGACCTAGAATAAAATTGCATGGCACAGTACTGTATTTTCCTTTTTCGGTCTTATCTACTGTAGTTCAAAGTTGCAAAGAATTTACTGTGGTATAGTATAATGTATTTAGAATTAAACTACAGTAATACGTTTCATTTAAAGCGTGAAGGGATACATAATGCATATTATAAATTTACTGTTAGATTGGGGAGCCTCCCTCCCAATAAAGGATACCTCCCAGATGCGGACAGATTGTTACGTCCCTTCGATGTCCGTAAATGAGAGGTTTCACTGTATGTTCTACACTGCACATTCAAAATGTTAGACATGAGTTATTCTCTGAAGCGTCATCTCAATAGTCAACCATAAACATAAGAAATTCTCAGTAACTTGAAATTTTGGCCGTTAGTACAAACCACTGTTTACTTAATCAACTGTTAGCAAAATGTAACGAGAAGTATCTGTGTGTTGACTGAGACTGAAAAACAAAGAAATGATTTCATTCAGATATACAGAATGAACCTTAAATAATGCCATTAATTTCAGGGGGTCATTCTTCGAGATATTTAAAACAAAAAAGTTTAATACTATTGTGCCCGTTTCTGCTTCCTTTTCGAGTTAAAAATGTTTTATATTGAACATGTTGTTATCTAATGCTGGTCTTTGGCAACGAAGCCATTAGCGCTCTTGCTCTCCAATATTTCTCTGTGGTGGATCCAACAGGTAGAACTTCACAGGTTTGTAGATGATTTGCAGTCATTTCTTCTTCTTTGTGGCATAGAGGACAATTAGGATTCGTGTAAATTCCTATTTTATGCTATGCAAGTGTTTGGCCAAATTAATCATGTTCCTTAAGCAGTCTGAATTTTGCTACTGCAGTTTTATGTGGGATTTCTGGAATAATTTCTGGTTTTTTTTTTTTTTTTTTTTATTAAAATGTTCCATTTTTTATCTTTGGCTTTGTTACATAGTGCTTGGTTTTACTTGATTTTATAATTGAATCAGTCGGAGCTAAAAGGAATTAAGTCACTTTTCACAACTTTTCAGGAGGAGTAAAAAACATTCCACTAATAACACAAATATTATATTTTTATGTTATAGAAGACAAAATAATATTTAAAAGTCTTAGTTCCTTCTTCCTCCATTTGATGCGCATGACATCTGTTGTTCAAATTGTTGCATAACTCAAAACTGCTGCATATTTTGACTTAGTTCCTTTTAGCTCCGACCGATTCATTTGTTTTTAATATTAGTCTTTTCATGGATTGAAAAGGTAGGCTTTTATTTGTATTCTGAATTAAATTGGAGCCTTTTTTGGCAAGAAAATCAGCAGTTTCATTTCCAGCAATTCCGCAATGTGCAGGTATCCATTGCAATTGAATTCTTTTCTGTAGTTTTTGAAGTTGTTGAATCATTTTGTGACATTCTTTAATTTGGATTGACATCATTTTATATGAATTTATTGCGTATAATGCTGCTTTAGAATCAGAGCGTATTAAACATTTTTCATAGCCTATTTCTGGAAAGCCATTGATTTAATTTCCAATATGCTCAGTCAATTTAAGAGAGCAGTGTATTATGATAATAAATGATTGAAAGAATTTTAGTTTTGTCCTTTAAATGGATAGGAATTTGGTGCTAACAGATGTAACGTTTAATTCTGCAAAGAAACTTTACATTGTTACATTTGTTCGAATCAAATTTTAAAACCTGGACCAAAATATTTCTTTTCCCCTTCGAGTAGGAAATGCTTCTTGCACCAAAGCATCTTGAAATTATTTTATTACACTTAATAATGTCTAAAACCATAAAATTACTTAGTAATATGTTAAAAAGTGTTAACATTTTAAAAAAGTATATACCTTGGACAGACGGCCCGTTTCAACGTGATGTCACGTCTTCTTCAGTGTCTCCTGAACTACTGGTGATCTTGAATTCTGCGATGTGCATTTGTCGATAGTAGGGGTGGGGGTGTGTTGCTCTTATGCACATCGCACATCGTAGAATTCAAGATCACCAGTAGTTCAGGAGACACTGAAGAAGACGTGACATCACGTCGAAACGGGCCATCTGTCGAAGGTATATACCTTTTTTAAAATTTTAACACTTTTTAATGTATGACTAAGTAATTTTATTGGTTTTTAACAAACAAAGTGTTAACGTGAACTTTAATCAACGATATAATAATGTCTCTTATCATTGGCGATAATAGTCCACACCATCTGTTGTCATATAGTAGGATTATGGCTTTAATTACATACAAATAACAATATAAAAATGATCAGAAAATTGCCTATAATATAACAAAATATTATTATCGTATTATCATTATTTTCTATGCTACAAGTGTTTCTGAGCTTATCATTGGTAAAAGAAATGTATAATATTTTCTTGTTCAATGAAAAGTCTGAAGATGGCTCCAATATCTTCCTTTAATTTTCATAAGTTTGCAACACTAGTATTGTATGTTGATTATTATCGATCACGACTATTTCGGAAGCTTTTTTTTTGTACTGTACATACTTTTCCCATTAAATTACTTCCGCAAAACAAAACTGAATGCAATATTCCATCCATATTATCATTATACGAGTGAAATACATTCTAAAACGCCCAAAAACATCAAATTACTGTATCTTATTCCTGCTAGGTTATGTTATTTTGTCAGTCATTTATTTCTCACTTTGAATTTTCACACTGCATAACCTCTTCAGTTGAAAGCATTGTTAATAAAATACCACGGCCACCATCACAATTCTTACTTACTTTTTCTAGTGTTTATAAATGATCTTGCCCCCTAATAAAAGATGTAGGTCACCCCATATTATTTGCAGATGACACAAGTATAGTAATTACAGCCAATAGCTCCAACACATTCCAATCTTCAACAGAGGAAATTCTCTTCAAAATATGTGACTGGTTCTCAGTCAATAAATTGGTATTAAATTGTAACAAAACTAACATAATTCAATTTAAATCCTGTCCAAATTCAACGTCGCAAATTTCTAGCGCAATAATTAACAATAGATCCCTATTAGAAACAACAACAACCAAATTTCTTGGCTTAAAAGTCGATAATGTGTTAAATTGGAAAAATCATATTAAAGAAATTACCACCAAACTAAATTCAGCTTGTTTTGCTATTAGATCTATGCAAAAGATAGTAAATATCAATACCTTAAAAACAATTTGCATACTTCCACTCGGTAATGAGTTTTGGAATAATATTCTGGGAAATTCCACAGATAGTAACAGTATATTTCTATTACAAAAAGAGTAATTAGAATAATAGTAGGTGCCAAATCTAGGGAATCGTGTAGGACTATTTTAAAAAAACTACAAATAATGCCCATGGCTTGTCAATATGTCTTTTCATTAATAATCTTCCTCGTATGTAATCGTGAAAACTTTATAACTAATTCAACAATTCATAGCATAAATACACGTCAAAAAAATAACTTTCATACTCCATCGGCAAGTCTATCGTGCTATCAAAAAGGAGTGCGTTATATGGCAGTAAAAATTTTTAATAGCCTCCCTATCGATATAAAAAATGGAACTCAAAACATAAAATTATTTAGGGCCAAATTAAAGAAGTACCCAATTTCTCACGCCTTCTATTCTGTAGGTGAATTCATGACATTCCATAACTCTTCATGAAATTGATACTAAAACGTTGTGTTGTACTAGTAGACTGTATTGTAAATCTCGTCTGTATATATTTCATCTAAACTGTGACTATAAATTAAGATTTTATAATAGTATTAAGTTTTTTGACTTGTTCCATATTCTAGCTGTAAGCAATGTATGAATACCATGGAATGTTAATAAATACAATACAATACTATACAATACAATAGAATTCTAACATAAATATGTTTTAATTTTGCAGGAATGATAGCATATACCAGCTTCTTCGTGGAAGGATCCTGAAGAATAAATAGTATTATGTAAACAATGCCTCTATAATATCTGCTTCAGGTGCCTTGCGTAAGTTAACGATGTTGCTACTGCCAAATCTTATTAAGATAGCATTAAGATGTATAAACATTGAATGTATCCATAGTGTTTACAATACAATAATACAAAATAACCTTAGCAGTTGAAAGTCTTAAGAAAGATTTTTGCACATTATAATTTCTTCTTTTTACAGTGCTCATCTATAGACACAAGGACTGGATATTCCATGTTTAAAATCGATCTCACAACGGACTGGTTCATTGAACATACCGTAGAATTGACCAATGTCAAGCCTACAGCTTAGGTGGCTTGAATTGTAAGATTTTGAAATGTTGCATTGTGATTGGAAGTGTTTCAACTTCAGTATATTTTGTCTTAGGAAAATAATGAAATAGTGACATATCTGAATGGAAAACCAGAATTTGACTCAATAATACAGAAGAGAAAATGCATCTCAGTTGTTACATGAATGCGAACTATTGTCTGTCTTGTTTTTATATAAACACATGTTGGACTTTATCCTTATTATGTGCCTTATCTTGTAATTAAAATATGTTAAATACTTTAAATGTAATATTCAGTATTTATGGTACTTGTTTTATTATTGTTAATACATGTAATCTTCCCATAATATTATATTATTAAATTATTTTTCTTTACAAAAGCATTAACTCAAAATCTTTTGCCTGATTAATAATTTACAAAATAAACTTGAGAAATATGAATACAGTAAAATCTCTCCTTACGGACACCCCCAAGATACGGACACTCCTCATATACGGACAGATTTTTATGTTCCAACTGAAATAATACAGAAATAATGATAAATTTAACTCGTTTACGGACACTTTCAGACATGGATACAGACATCTGTTTCACAGTCCTAAAGCTTGCTTTACCTCCTGACTGCGGATAGAACTTGGGTTTCAAAACCTAATGTGTTACAAAAATGGAAAATTTAATTTTGAGAACTGTACAGAAATTTTTTAACATGAAAGAAGACAATAATGGTCTCGTAGTCTACCACTAGCCCAGCCAGCTACCCCTTGTTAGCTGAAAGCGGGTGGATAAACAAAGTCTTAAAATTTAACCTGTCTGATGGGCCCAAGGTTTCTGCGATCGTGAAATTGTATTGGACACGTGATAGGGTTAGTACAACCTGAACGTAAAGGTTAAGTTGAAAACTGTAAATTACAGTACTGCATAATAACAGACCTAGAATAAAATTGCATGGCACAGTACTGTATTTTCCTTTTTCGTTCTTATCTACTGTAGTTCAAAGTTGCAAAGAATTTACTGTAGTACAGTATACTGTATTTATAATTAAACTACAGTAATACATTTCATTTAAAGCGTGAAGGGATACATAATGCATATTATAAATTTACTGTTAGATTGGGGAGCCTCCCTCCCAATAAAGGACACCTCCCAGATGCGGACAGATTCTTACGTCCCTTCAGTGTCCGTAAATGAGAGGTTTCACTGTATAATATTACATAACTTCATTTCATCTTCTTTTAACTGTTGTCATTCATTTGTCGTATATTCATATTAATTAATGTGAATTATTTTTTGCATTGTTTGTAACATTGTATAAATATGAGCTATCTTTACAGATATATATAGGCCTATATATCTTTTAATAATAATAGAATGTAGAATTTAAGTTTCGAAATTTGGTAATGACAGCCAACATATTTTGAACTGTTAATATCGGTAGATGTTTTTCAGATATACATAGTGGATCACAGACTTCAATTAAAAATCTGCAATGTTAACTGTGGAACAGAGTTGGGAAGCGTGGTTTGGATAGGGCTCTAGGGTTGTCAACCGTCCGGAATTTTTCCGATTGTCAGAAAATCAGTCCTCTAAGCAGGAAAAAAATTTAATTGTTTGCAGGACGCTTAATGTCCTGCATTTTGTTCATTGCAATATTATATTCTGAAATTTCATATTGATATTTCATTATTAAAGATCCGACGCAGTTTGCAATGACTATCAAAGACATTTTATAATTATACTAGTGGCTTGTCATTAGACATTCAAATAAAAATTTTTCAGATTTATTTTCAATGAAAAATCCAGACATTTTGAAAGTTATTTGCTTCCATAATAATTAAACATACTCCCTCTGAATATTTTTTTTATGCCAAATACTTTTTCTTGAACCTATCCACCTTCAGATTTTTAGTTTCAATGCGAAAACTCAAGTAACAATGTCAGGACGATCAGTGGATTTTTCATGTGGAGTAAAGCAATAGCTATTTCAGGTCATTGTGGATTGTAGGTGGAAGTTAAAAAAAGTCAGGTTTGCTATGCTTTCGAACAATAGGCATAGCATCTTGGTATAGCTGTTGCATGTAGAGCTTGAAATGTACAGGGTAAAATCATTTTCCTCGCCTGCTAAGAGAACTTGCTGAAATGAACGGGAGACTACAAAATTTTCTAGGCCTCTTATTTTATCAGTAATACCGTTTTTCCTTAGGAACTGTAATTTTTGCGCTGTCTCGAGCCAGTACTGCATCTACACCACACCGCCATTAAATATATGAAAAATACCCAACCCACTTGATTAATAACTATAAAAATATTTGATTTTTAATAACAATATTATTATCTTACGCAAGTTTTGCAGTTTATATATTAACATCATGGCATTAACTATAATAATAATTAATTTCTAATGGTAATAATATCATCAAACCACCTCAAGTTCTGTAGATTTTAATATCCAATACACAGCTGTACTCAGAAAATTACACACCACAGAATCAGACCTGTAAATTATTTTAATGAGTCTTGAAGCTTTTAATAACAATTGAATTTGAACTCTAAATATGTCAGCAATCCTGCAGGTCATGGCCTTCGTGTAATAGCCTATTGTTTATTGTAGTGCGTGTTTTGTTTTATTTTGAAATGAAATTAGTTCTAAAAACTGACGAAAGATGGATTTTGTAAAATAGGAAAATTATGTAGGAAAACTGACATTTCATTGAAAACTACTATTTTTCTGAAAAACTTTGGGTTCCAAACTTCAAAATGAGGGGTCATTTATTAAATTCCGTTCAGCCGTTGTCCCGTAATTTCCATTACCAGTTCAAATTATATATATATAGATGATATACTTTTTGATGAATAGAAGCAAAGAGTTTGTAAGTATTATAAGCTCTTTGGATAGAAATAGAAGTGAGTTCGTGGCTTTGGCTTGGTAGTAAATCAGTATTTGAATAACTTGAGTGATTCTGATGTGCATCTCTTTAAGAAGGAAGCACTGAATGTGTATCAGAGGACCAATGACTATTTCCAAAAATAGTTTGATTACTATCCTTTACTTTTTAAGAAAATCACTTTTCTAAGCCTTAATGATACTTTCACATTCAGTGTCCTTACTGAAATTGTGAATATATTGCATGTTAATATAGAACTGGACTTTGAAAATGGTGATGCATTATACCAAGAGTATTGCCTATTGAAAAAGATGATGTCGATACTGAAAGATCTATCAACTCCTCAAGAACGCTGGGACACTGTTTTAAAGACACGTAGTATGCCAAATTTTAAGAAAATTGCTGAACACATACATGCTCTTCCAATTAGTAATGCTCATGTGAAGCGAGTTTTTTAAAAAATGAATAATCTCTGAACTGATGAGAGGAACCGGATGAGGCCGGAACTTGTAAAATCAGATCTCTTAGTAAAGACGAACTTCACTCACTCACTCACTCACTCGCTCATTTATTTATTTATTGATAAAAACGCGTCTAATGCATGCTTAAATGGTATTACATATATATATATATATATACATAAACAGAAATATTTACACACAGAATAATAAATTTTACAGGAGAAAGAGTTCGTCCAAAGGGCTGGACTTGGGAAGAGTACCCAAAACGCTCATTGCATTTCCACGTTGAATTGCAATACTTAAACGTTGATGTAAATAAGTAGTGCAACGGCGATCACCAATAATGGAGATAAAAATTTGGCCGATTTGAGATACCAATACTTCAGCGTCATGACTCCAAGGACCGAAGGTCTCCACAGCAAAGGGGACAAAGATATAATTGTCTAAAATATGAGCATATTTATTGACCTTCTTCTTCACGGCCAATTCAGCAGCAGATGCTGCGCGTCTGGAGGTATTCGGCAAGTGAGATGGAGCTAGAGTGTCAACGCAAGTGGAGTCCCATATTAAAGATTTTTCTTTAGACCATGGAATTATGTTGTGGGCATATTTTCTAAAGAGGAATTTTGTAATCTAATATTGCTTCTTTTCACTTTCATATTCTCTTTATTATTATGGTATATATAATTAGATATTACTTTCTTTAAGATTTTATTGTAAATAATAATTTATTCATTTACTTATTTTTTTACTAGCCGTAACCGTGCGCTCCGCTGCACCCGTTAGAAATATATATATAGTAATTACATAATTAAAATAGGATATTTGATCCAGGGAACATTCGTGTTTGATAGAAGGATAAATCGTTCAATATGTTACTTAATTTAAATTGCATCCAAATAATTAAAATGCGATCATTTTGGTCCAGAGACACTCATTTGGTTCAATGACAATTCCTTTAACATGTTTCTTAATTTTTATTACATGCAACCATAGTTTAATGAAGATTGACATCATTTAGATTTAATGTGTATCTTTTATTTTACTTGTTATAGGTTTCCATTGAATTATGGTAATGACTTAATTTTAACCCTTGTTTTCTACGTATTCAGTAAATGACGCTGGCCCACTATGGTTCTGAACCCTTCAAATAACTTATATTATATTATATTATATTATCAGAAGTTACTGTAATAACAGTATAGCATTATGTCCATCTAGAGAAACTACACTTTCCAATGGTGAAATAATAATTAATTATACAAATCGGTTAATTTAGCTTCCGATATTACTTCATACAAACACAAACATTCTCTGTAGGCTATCTTTCATAGTTTTCGATTGTTGCTGTCCAAGGCTCCTTATAGACGAAGTCATGTGTTTTTTAATTCATTTCATGGCCTTAGATGGCAGTTATTTTAATTTTAAAACTCATTTATCTCATTAAATATCAGTCCTATCAAAATTTTTCGAGGAATAAAACTTATCGCAAATTATTTTTAAAGAAACTTTTGTTATGTAACATTTTTCACAAAAATCAATAATAAGCGAGATATTTCGATTTATTTAATTCAGGCCCCCTTATAAGCCCCCTTTTAAATAATGTATTTTGAATGCCATATAGCCTAAAATCTAAGTTACAACGAACTTAATTTATATTCCAATTTTCATCGAAATCCGTTCAGCCATTATCACGTGAAAAGGTAACAAACAGACAGACAGACAGACAAAAAACAAAAATTTCAAAAAAGCGATTTTCGGTTTCAGGGTGGTTAATTATATATGGTAGTACCAATTATTTTTGGAAAATCGAAAATTACCAGAAAAATTTCGGCTACAGATTTATTATTAGTATAGATTTATTTATTTACCGGTACTTATTTATTTATTTTGGTGGAGTTAAGGCCATCAAGCCTTCTCAATATAATATGTCATGTAAAGAATTTTTTTATTATATTTCAACAAACAAAGAACTAATAAACAAAAACAAAGGAAGCAACAAGTATTCTTTCAAACAATGTTAATGTAATAAGTGTAGAGACATGTATACTTCATTACGAATAACTGAGGTTTTCTATTGCATCCGATAGTGCGTGCTAGTGTGCTGCACTAAGTATTAATAGTACAACTGGGCCTGATCAATTACCACGCTATATTTCGATCAAAGAGTACAGCTATAGCAATATTCTAATTATTCTGTGCTCTTTGGTTTGTTCTTCTGTGGTTACAAGGCAACCATCGTCATAAAATGACAGTCGATACAAACAGCTGTTAGAGGGGCGGCCATTTTTTTCTCTATATACAACGCTTAAACAAGGGGTTTAGTGTATATAACTATGGCAAAGCAATTCCCATGTATAGTTACGGGCTGTTATACATCCATTGCATATGCATGATTTATTAGCAATGTTCTCTCTCCCAACTCTACATAAATCTCGTATAAAAACTATATACGGTTTATTAGTAAGACTGTTTATCTAAAAAGGTTTGCATTCCATCTAAATAATATTTGATGCAAGAAAACTGTTCTGTTATTGCAGAGAGACAAATCTGATAGTTGATATAATGGATTTAAAATGTTACCTCCTATATCGGTCAGTTGATTAAAACAAAAGTAAAGAATTTTGAGCGACTCCATGTCTATGAAAGCATTGTCGTGTATTTCACGTCTGTTATGAAGCTGTAAGTGAAGCTCTTTAAGCGAACCCATGTTGGCAAATGTAAGGTTGTTTATCGTGCTTATATAATTCTTTGTAAGGTTCAGCACTTTTAGACTGTTCTTGAAGTTTTCAAATGCATTCTCTTCAAGATCAGATACATTATCGTGACTGACGTCCAATGATGTCATGTTTCTCGGCAGTCCAGAAAGAGAAGACTTTATAATTGTGATCCCCATTTTCTGACAGTTTGCCCTTGTTAAACTTATATCACAATTGCATATTTTTGGACAGCAGTACTTCGATTCTGTATATGATTATGTCTCGTGACCAGAATATTGTACGAAATGGAACTAAAAAAATTGGAGATTTATCCTTCGAAGTGGTGGAAAAATTCAAATATCTTGGAGCAACAGTAACAAATCTAAATGACACTCGAGAGGAAATTAAACGCAGAATAAATATGGGAAATGCCTGTTATTATTCGGTTGAGAAGCTTTTGTCATCTAGTCTTCTGTGAAAAAGTCTGAAAGTTAGAATTTATAAAACAGTTATATTACCGGTTGTTCTGTATGGTTGTGAAACTTGGACTCTCACTTTGAGAGAGGAACAGAGATTAAGGGTGTTTGAGAATAAGGTTCTTAGGAAAATATTTGGGGCTAAGAGGGATGAAGTTACAGGAGAATGGAGAAAGTTATACAACACAGAACTGCACGCATTGTGTTCTTAATCTGACATAATTAGGAACTTAAAATCCAGACGTTTGAGATGGGCAGGACATGTAGCACGTATGGGCGAATCCAGAAATACATATAGAGTGTTAGTTGGGAGGCCGGAGGGAAAAAGACCTTTGGGGAAGCCGAGACGTAGATGGGAAGATAATATTAAAATGGATTTGAGGGAGGTAGGATATGATGGTAGAGACTGGATTAATCTTGCTCAGGACAGGGACCAATGACGGGCTTATGTGAGGGCGGCAATGAACCTCCGAGTTCCTTAAAAGCCAGTAAGTAAGTAAGTAAGTAAGTAAGTAAGTACTTCGATTCTGCTAAGATACAAGAGACAAACATAAACCTTTAATTATTTTATAGATCCAGTTAATTCTGCAATTTAATAACATAATTACGTCCATAAGGACTTAAGGGGGGATATACAGGTTTGTCTGAAGTCTGATTAATGGAATATGTAGCTAATCAGCGATGTATACAATGGAGGGGGAAAGGAACTGGTCACCCTATCCCATTACCTCCTGGCCTAATTGCCTCATAAGTGGTGTCATGTTGGTATCACTTGTGGGATTCAGACCTGCCTTCGGACAGTTGACTAAACAACAACATACAGGTTTGAGCACAAAAAATTAGGGAAATTCAATATTTTTTTTTCTCAGCAACTAATGACTTTCACCTTGCAATTTGACATGGTCAGTTTTCTGCAATTATGGACTATTTTCAGATTTATTAAAAGTTTCACCATTATGAATAATTATAATAACAAAAGAGTGGCCGTTTTTGTGCACTGATGTGGCGTTTTTATGACAATGTCCACAAATATTAATATTTCTGAGCCATTCTTTTTTCTGTTTATTCCTGAATGTCAAATGAACAATATGAACTACAATCTTTGAAACGTCTAGTATAGAAGTTTTTTTCAAGTTCTTATGAAAAGTTAAAAATTTAATGTTTTTAGGTAACAAATTTAAAAAATAAACTATAAATGTTACAGCAATATTTGTAGTTCATCTTGTTTACAAGTATGAAAGACAGTTGCATGCAAAATTTTACTGTGGTACCACAGTCTACTATATACAGTCACGAAGCTTGAGTTGTGAGGATACTAGGAACAATAGACTGTGCCAGTACTATTTCGCATTGTGTGTGATGAGGCGACAGTAGCGAACCTAGTGGTTAGCAATTATCTATGGATGCGTATTCCCTATGTATTGGGTTTCGTGACTGTGGTGGTAACTTAAAAATTTGAGTTATCATAAAAACGCTTTTGAAAAATACAAAATACAAAATGGCTTTTAAGGAACCCGAAGGTTCATTGCTGCCCTCACATAAGCCCGCCAGCAGTCCCTATCCTGTGCAAGATTAATCCAGTCTCTATCATCATACCCCATCTCCCTCAAATCCATTTTAATATTATCCTCCCATCTACGTCTCGGCCTCCCTAAAGGTCTTTTTCCCTCCGGTCTCCCAACTAACACTCTATATGCATTTCTGGATTCGCCCATACGTGCTACATGCCCTGCCCATCTCAAAAGTCTGGATTTAATGTTCCTAATTATGTCAGGTGAAGAATACAATGCGTGCAGTTCTGTGTTGTGTAACTTTTTCCATTCTCCTGTAACTTCATCCCGCTTAGCCCCAAATATTTTCCTTAGCACCTTATTCTCAAACACCCTGAACCTATGTTCCTCTCTCAGAGTGAGAGTCCAAGTTTCACAACCATACAGAAGAACCGGTAATATAACTGTTTTATAAATTCTAACTTTCAGATTTTTGGACAGCAGACTGGATGATAAGAGCTTCTCAACCGAATAATAACAGGCATTTCCCATATTTATTCTGCGTTTAATTTCCTCCCGAGTGTCATTTATATTTGTTACTGTTGCTCCAAGATATTTGAATTTTTCCACCTCTTCGAAGGATAAATCTCCAATTTTTATATTTCCATTTCGTACAAGTCCTATTCCGAGGCTTATTATAGGGATACGTAACAAGCTGTTTTTTACGGTGATGGGTTGTTAGCCCTTCGCCCAACCCCAAGCTGGAGGACCACCCCTTATCGGCTGTCCACGACTGCTTATTCAATATATTCGCAGCCACCCTCCATATCTGGAGGCCGTCTCCTCTATCCGCAACCTGAGGACGCGCCATGCCGTGGTGATAGGGACCCACAATACAAGTTACGAGAAATAAGCATTGAATATGGCTTATGTGTGGAGAGCTAAATAAGTACACACTCGCACGTTTATGGTCATATCTACCAAAATATTGTATATATCGTAAGAATTACTTCACTGACGTAAAGATAAATGTCCAATCTTTATATAAAAAAAATAAATTGAAAAATAACTTTTGACCCTCAAACCTGTATCCCTCCTTAATACTATTTGTTCTATTTTTTAAAGAACTAACATTAATTTATAAGCAACAACTGTAACCACTATTTGAACTTTATAATATTCGTTTTTAATTCTATTTTTCCGACAAATGGATTTTATGACACTCATTCAACATGGGTAGCTAAATTCAACACAGTCTGCATTCCATTTTCTTTTCGATGTTTATATACAAGTTCTAGCGAAACATATTACAATTCATTACAAACATTATACAATTCAGTATTGAAAAATAATCCAAACCTAAGCAATTTACACTTTCTCAAGTTTAAAAATAAAGTGAAAATGTTTCTATGATGTTTGTTTAATTTTATTATTATTTTAAGTATTACTAGCATTATATGTTGATAATATTTGTTGTATTTATTTGATGCGTGTAAGCTATTAGATAAACATCGTAATAAGTATAAATAGATCATTTTCTTAATTAATAACAGTGTATGTTTCCACATAAATGATTTTCTTACCATCGCCACAGATACATCTTTATTGTACTTGTCACTATCTCTATCACTAGAGTGTTCTTAAAATTTATATTTTCCCCGCCTTTCATAAAATATTTTGATATGATACCTCCTGCACCAAAGGGGGAGATCTTTTGATTAATATATTTCAGTATTTTTGTATTTATCCTGAATAATGTACAAATGGACATTTTGTTTTTCAGCATTAACTTCCTATGATTGACACGTCAGGATGTAGACTTTCGGCTCCCCCTAACCAATAATGCATAACCCAATATTAATACGGCGGTTGCTGTCGTCTGCGATACAACGAACTTTTTTGTTGATTTTCGAGTTCGTTATTATTATTATTTATTATTATTATTATTATTATTATTTCCCCCTGATTATTACATGCTTATATAAGTTGTGTTAACTCTCGCTGAGTTTCTACGAGTATATTTTATTTTATCCGTCTTAGTTATTATTTTATTATTGTTAATGTTATTAATTAATTAATTTGTATTATTATCTTGTATTATCTCCGTCACTGTTTTTCTATTATTATTATTATTATTATTACCTATTATTACTATCATCAACATTAGCATTGATGTCTCTAAAATTTATGTAGACTACTGACTAATCTATGCTCATTTCGGGTATCTATTCATATGTACCTTCTCAAATGTAAACTGTGAATAAATCTGAATTTTGAATTTGAATATTATCCATGCTCGTGATGATCTGTGTTCAGTTAAGTGTCTGATAATATTTACAACATGGTTATAGAAATGTTCTTTTATATTCTTTCTGATCAGTGATAATGGTTTTTGTTTAATAATTGTCAGTGCTTATGTGAATTAATGAAAAGATTTATTTCACAACACAGCTGATAAAATTAACAAATATATTCCACTTTTACTCGTTAACGAAGCCAATTTAATTGGATTCTGTCCTTGAATCGAAACGCGAAATATAAAAGCGAGCAGACAATGGATATCTGAGTTCAGTTGTCTCGAATTTACTACACGCCAAACAATATGTTCTCTAATACGAGGAAGAAATGAACCATGCGATATTCTTAGCTCAGTCTACATTGCTTTCAACATTTTTCAAATACTAGACTCCTAGCCCTGACAGCGTTTTAAATATTAATGTTTAATTAGATATAAAGTGCTTCCACTTCATTACTCTTATAGAGCTACAAAATGGACGTGTTAAGTAGTGGTTATCGATCAGAATCTTTAAAATAATGAAGATATAGCTAATATATCAGGAGCGGATTCCTATGTAATTAAATATTTTTCTTGCGTGTGATGGAACACAATTAACAAAGTTAAAATTCCGAATGTCAAGTTTCAAGTTTAAAACCCGAATTTTATTTCACATAAAAACACATATTTTCACAAAAAAATTATGTAAATACATATTTTCAGAAAATGTATTATAAACACATAAATCTTGTAGTTTTTTACTTAAATATTTTTTACAAGAACTTTTAAATATTTTAAAACTAAATCAATTATATCACTCAGAAATACGTTATCTTTTTAAGAATTCTTGGTTTCTTCGTGTTTCTAAGCGCTGTGTGGTGTATCCGTGATGCATTTTCGTAATAGTATCGCCTCAAGTTCTGAGAACTGCTAGGCACCATATCAATATTATTAGAGAATAAATTAACATGGACAAGAAGGAGAGATTTTGCAACACAAAATTAGGAATGTTTATTGTTGCTGAAGATGATTTCATTCCGCGCTTTGTTTGTGAAACACAACGGATAAGAACTCGGGTATAAACATTATTTAATTTAAACAAATCTCTCGCCTCTCGCTCATGCCTATGAAATGAGGACCATAAGCATAAACTGCGTAGTGTAGACGTGGTGGCGTCGCTATAGGAAGCTTTTCTCCAACAGTCAGTAGCTAGAAACACTTTTTTACGTTGAGGCGTGTGTATATTAGCCTCTTAAGATGCCTAAAATCAAATCGAGTTTAAGATCGCGTCTACAGCAATATGTAGATGAATCTAAAAACATTTTTACTACCGACGGAAAAGTGTTATTTTGCCAACTATGGTAAATCAGTAAGTGCAGATCAGAGCTCTCAGGTAACCCAACATTCGTCTGGAAACAAGCACATTGCCGCTGCTTCACGTGTACATTCACGGCAAAACAGTGGATATAAAAAATGTGTAAAGTTGCTCAAGTATTGGAGGATGTGCCTGTAGGTGAAATTGACGGTGTACGTGTTTGTGACATTCCTCTCTTTAAATATGCACGTCTGACGTCCTGTGATGCGGAAAGATCGTTTTCACAATCTAAGTCGTTGTTCAGAGATAATGGGCATGCATTTGTGATGGAGAATTTGGAAACGACCTTTGTTGTTCACTGCAATTCTCGGACAACTACTAGCAACTGATACTCAAGTGTGTTTGTTGAGTACCTAGTAACATTTTTTTTAAGCTAAGTAAGGTATTTTTGTCATATTTGAAAAAAAATATATATATTTTTTATTTTTAGCAAATATTTTCTTACATTTTAGCACAAAAAATAAATTAATTAAAATTTTTAGCACATAAAAATCCGCTCCCTACTAATATACTATAGTAAAGTTTTACTTTGTGTTGTGATTACTAAGTTCTAATCCCGAAAAAATTAACCTGTTGTCTGTCATGCCGAAATTTCATTATACATTCATTACGGTAAGTGTAATGGAAATTGTACATTTACTTCCCTTGTTGAACTGTAAAATTGAAGCCATTCAGAGATGATGAGAGACTATTCTCAGAGATAATGAAGAGGCGGCGGAATGAGAATTGCGAGGGAAATTAGCAAGAAGCTATTACCTTCTGTTACAGAATTTTGTTTGTTGAGATGAAAGGAAATGACATGTGAACTACACAAATAAATAAAACGTTGCAAGCATTGCAAAGAGAAGAAATCACATAATTATCCTAGTGGAATTATTACACAATTAACGTAACAAATTTATTAATTGTATTTTGTACATAATATTATATGTTTGGTATTTCCAAGAAACTAGTTCGATTAATTCAAATGTGTCTCAGTGAAACGTAGGTACAACAGAGTCCATATAGGCCAGTTTCTGTCTGACGCTTTTCCAATTCACTGCGGTCTAAAGTAAGAAAATGCACCATCATCCTTCCTTTTTAACTCCGCTCTAGAATATACAATTAGGAAAGTCCAGCTTAACAGAGAGGGTTTGGAATTGAACGGGTTACATCAGCTGCTTGTTTATGCGGATGACGTGAATATATTGAGAGAAAATTCACAAACGATTAGGGAAACACGGGAATTTTACGTGAAACAAGTAATGAGATAGGTTTGCAAGTAAATTCCGAAAAACAAAGTAAGTTACTGTATATGATTATGTTTGGTGATCAGAATATAATAAGTACGAAATGGAAATATAAAAATTGGAAATTTATCCTTTGAAAAGGTGTAAAAATTCAAATACCTTGGAGAAACAGTAACAAATATAAATGACGCTCGAGAGGAAATTAAAAGCGGAATAAATATGGGAAATGCCTGCCGGTGGAAAAGCTTTTGTAATCAGTCTGCTTTCAAAAAGCTTTAAGTTAGAATTTATAAAACAGTTGTATTATCGATTATTGTGTAAGGTTGTGTAACTTGAATTTTTACTTTGAGAGAGAAACAAAAGTTAAGGGTGTTCGAGAATAAGGTGCTTAGATAAATATTTAGGTCTAAGAGGGATGGGATTTCAGGAGAATGGAGAAAGTTACACAACGCAAAACCGCACGCATTGTGTTCTTCACCTAACATAGTTACGAAAATTAAATCCAGACGTTTGAGATGGGCAAGGCATGTAGTACGCATTGGTGAATCCAGAAATGAATACAGAGTATTATTTGGAAGACCTGAGGTAAAAAGCTTTTGGGTATGCCGAAAAGTAGATGGGAGGATAATATGAAAATGGATTTGATGCTAGGGACTGGATTAATCTTGCTCAGGATAGGGACCGATGGTGGGCTTACGTGAGGACGGCAATGAACCTCCGGGTTCTGTAAACGCTATTTGTAAGTAAATAAGAACTAGTTAGTGATATATGCAATGGAGGGGGAAAGGAACTGGTCATCCTACCCCATTATCTCCTGGCTCAGTTGTATCGGGAGTGACGTCTTATTGGTGTCATTTATGAGGTTCCAACCAGTCTTCAGACTGTTCATTATACATACTGGGTGTTCAGTTCAAAGTGTGTCATGGCTCGCTGTATGCCGTCACATGGCTAGTCGATGAGCCTAGAGAATTCAATCTTCCTACACTTCCGCAGAGGTGTATTACTTATCTGCCAGAGAAGTTGCCTGGCGTTTATTCAGAAGAGTACTTACCGATACGTATGGTAACGCCGGTAGTGGCAGGAATGTGAACTGTTTCGAAACATGTGCTGAGGTGAGTTTTTTATTACTGTCGGGATATGGGGAGAGGGTAAGACGATTACTTACGTATTTGTTGACATTAACTTCGACGGTCAACATGGACACGGAGCATTTGATTTGTGTTGTGGAATGTTGCCGTACGCAAGCGATGATAACAAATACCCTGCGTACGACTTGGCCGTGCAAAACACAGTTCGAAAGAGGTTATGGTAGCACACAGACCGTACAGACCGCCATCTGTTGCTACGACGTTCAAGTTATACCGTACACGTTCTCAAGTTCGGATTGAACGTCTTGATTAATAGGCAACTTCTCTGACACAAAAGCCGAAACTCTCTTCAAATCGCTGACTCACAACAGTGACGTCATGACACACTTTGAAATGAACACCCAGTACATAGGGCTACTCTACTGTACATAATATTATCAAGAAATTTAAATTCGCCTGCAAATTACGGGTGCACCGACTGTCAAACTCAGACGGCGAAGAAGTTGCCGATACATTCAGGGGCATTAAATGTAGCCTGATCATCATCATGGTTTTCAATGGACAGGTGTTCTTGTTCGAATACTCATCGAGTGAAGAAAGTAATCAGGAAAATATTTTATTACACTCTCTAATCCTGCAATACACTAAGCAATGAATAAATTCGTTATGTTCTTCTCTATCACCTTTTAAATATTTGCACGAACGTTTGAATCCCTCTGTACGAGTATATTCATTTTTAATTCCCTAAGGACCGGTTGTATAAAGACAGATGACTGGAGATTATAGGTCCAAGTTCAGAAAATGAACTGAGGTTACAATTTGGTCGCGTTGTATAATAATGTACTCGATTTACATCTCGTAGTTCAAATCTGATCTGAATTGTGAAAAACAGAAGAAGTTCCAAAACAGTAAAACAAATGAATTACGAATTTCGTTTGCCCGTTGAATAATAAGCAACAATGTAATCCAGCTTTCAGCAGCTTGTAACAGTGCAGTGACTGTACGGGACCAATAAATTATGGATGGGAATGTAACTAAGAAACAACGGTCTGAAAATTTCTCGGAAAAAGAAGAGGTCGAACTGTTAAATATAGTTCTGTTGAAATCTATATACATTATAGAAAATAAAAAGGCATACTCAGTTATTTCCAAATCTAAAGGAAAAACGTGGAAATAAATTTTAACTGAATTCAATGCTAGGAATATAATTGAAATTTCTATATCCTCCCACACCATACATGGGACTGATGTATGATTTTTTTTTTTGCATTATGTCACGATGAAATGAAAGTGAGAGCTGGAATAACTTTAGAAATACAGGGTGTATCTAAATTGGTGTCAAATATTTCGGGGACGTGTTCCTAACATCAAAACAATAAAAAAAGTTAATAAGAACATGGGTCTGAAAACCATTCGTTAGGGAGTTATTAAAGGATTTGTCCCTTCATTAACCACTGATTGTTTGATGGTTTTTTTGTTTGTTTGTATTTTGTAGAGCAAAGAAATCAGAAGAAAATGTATTCTATGAGTGAACAGAACGAAATGATTTGCATCATTTAATTGATGATGTGCTTCTGGACGTCATCCAACGAATGAGTTTTAACACGATGTTGCTCCAGCTCATTTCAGTCTGATACTTCGTAATTTTTTTAATGATCGATTTCCCCAAAGATGGATTGGTCGAAGGGGATTCATTGCATGGCCTGCTCGATCGCCTGATTTGAATACAATGGATTTCTTCGTCGGGGACATTATAGTCCCTGGTATATGCGACTCCTGTACTTAATGTTGATGTTCTGAGAGCGTATCCAAATGGATTTCACGAAATACGAAACACTCCAGGAATTTTCATCAGAGCACGCCAGAGCATGTAACGCAGATTTAGGGAGGAAGCCACTCCGAGCAATTTTTGTAACATTAAATTTTGTCTTGTAACTCTGAAATAAATTATTTTGAGACCAATGTTCATATGACTCTTTTGTAATGTTTTTGTGTTACGAACACATCCCCGAAATATTTGACACCAATTTAGATACACCCTGTATACACGCGGCACATATTATTATGTATTAATTATTTCGTAAGGTAGGGTACACATTTCTTATTACTTACACTTTTTTCATAAGTTCTAAATTAATTAAATTATCAACTATTCCAATCATAGTAGACATGTTTATATTCATTAATGTTTTGATGTTTTAATTCCAAGCATGTATATTTTAAAATGATAAACAATAGTAGACGTTTATATTTTGAATGTAGACTAACATTCCTCATTACTGATATTCATAACCTCACTTCTGCCAAATATTAAACTCCACAACCTTTAAACAATGTTATTTAAATAACTATAATTAAAAATACACTTAATTTACCTCAATAAAGATGTTGTATACAGTTAGGGTACACGAAAAGTCTTGCTTTATGTTTCAGAACCGTTTAAATATAAAATACGAATGCTTCTGATCCGGTTCAAGGAGATTAATAGAATAAAATTCGAGAGTTATACAGAGTAATTCACGAGGATTTATCGTCCCTTAAGGAGCTTGTTTTCGAAGACATTCTGAGCAAAAAATGTCATATAAACATGTGCCCTAATCTCAATATTTTCAGAGTTACACTAATTTGAAGTTGTTTATAAAATGCCTTTATTCTTTAGTTTTAAGGGTAAAAATATTACAGATAACGAATGAACTATTGAGGAGTATCACTTCTTTCATTGGTTAGTATTCTGAATATATATTATTACGATGTACCGAAGTACATATGATATTTCCTTCATCGTAGTATTCTGAAGCCAAAAATATGTTGTGAACTTCATAGTTACTTCGTACAGAATTTTTTTTTTCGATTTCTAACTACAAAACTACATATTTCTTACACATTTATCACAATTGTTACAAATCACGCCACTCTTGTAACAATTGTTGTAATAATTGCGTAAGAATTATGTAATGTTTAGTTAAAAACCGAAAAACAAAATCTGTACAAAGCAATTAACAACACATTTTTAGCTTCAGAACACCAGCAAATTAAAGAAATGATACTTCTGAATAGTTCATTGTCTATTTTTAATAATTCTTTTACCCTTAAAACTAAAGAAAAAAAGTAATTTACTAACGATTTCAAATTAATGTAACTCTGAAAATATTGAGATTAGGACAAATGTTTATATGACTTTTTTGCTCAGAATGTCTTCGGAAATAAGCTCCGGAAGTGACGGTAAATCCTCGTGAATCACCCTGTATATGAACTTAGATTGAGGAACATGAATTAGATTAGCGTTTATATAAGTGAAAATCTGGGTTGAATTTGACTGGCAGCCATTTTTAGTCATTAATTTTGGTTCAAACGCTTTATACAACTGGCCCTAAGTCAAATAACTAAACTACAGAGAATAACAAAATTACCAAGAAACATTATTAAGTTCTATGCATTACAATACACATTTGGAGTGACCACTTGATGCATGAGAGCTGCGAATTGAAGAGTGCTCGTGTAGGTACTTCCAATTCAAAACGTAGAATAGTTAGAGATTATATGGATTGTATCTCGTAAAGAGGAGCGATAAAATATTTAGATCTTGATAGCTCTAGAAAATGAACTGGAGTTGCTATAAAACGGATGTAATGTGAATAATGTATATATTTTAATCTTTATAGTCCCTATTTTTAAGTAGTTTCAATTTTGGACCAACAATACGTGAATTCTGTTTGGTATACAACATATAAATGTAATATGAATTAATATATCAGGGGTTTAGTATCAAGAACGTACAAGAGCCATTTTTATTGTCATCAAGCCATTATCATTTTATTAACTTTATTTTTTCTGTAAATTTATTAATTACTAATTTCATGTAGGCTATACAGTATATTTGAATAGGTACACTTAACTTTCTAACTTTCAAACTGTTTTAACTTTCTTTGCCTTTCACGTAATTGTTATGGCAGTAAACAACGAACGACTTCACCAGGTTCTCTACTGTGTAACTTTTCTTATCTGTCATAATTAGTTTAAATGCCGAGAACGATGTCTCGACATCACATGACGTGACTAGTACAGCTGTAAAAAAAAAATGGCAGCAATCGTGAACAGCGAATATTTTTAAAATCCACTTCGGATAACTTACTTACTTACTTTTAACGAACCCGGAGGTTCATTGCCGCCTTCACATAAGCCCGCCATTGGTCCCTATCCTGAACAACATTAATCCAGTCTCTATCATCATATCCCACCTCCCTCAAATCCATTTTAATATTATCTTCCCATCTACGTCTCGGCCTCCCCAATGGTCTTTTTCCCTCCGGCCTCTCAACTAACACTCTATATGCATTTCTGAATTCGCCCATACGTGCTACATGCCCTGCCCATCTCAAACGTCTGGATTTAATGTTTCTAATTACGTCAGGTGAAGAATACAATGCGTGCAATTCTGTGTTGTGTAACTTTCTCTGTTCTTCTGTAACTTCATCCTTCTTACCCCCAAATATTTTCCTAAGCACCTTATCCTCAAACACCCTTAACCTATGTTCCTCTCTCAAAGTGAGAGTCCAAGTTTCACAACCATATAGAACAACCGGTAATATAACTGCTTTATAAATTCTAACTTTCAGATTTTTTGACAGCAGACTGGATAATGAAAGCTTCTCAACCGAATAATAACACGCATTTCCCATATTTATTTTGTGTTTAATTTCCTCCCGAGTATCATTTATATTTGTTACTGTTGCTCCCAGGTATTTGAATTTTTCCACCTCTTCAAAAGATAAATTTCCAATTTTTATATTTCCATTTCGTACAATATTCTCGTCACGAGACATAATAATATACTTTGTCTTTTCGGGATTTACTTCCAAATCTATCTCTCTACTTGCTTTAAGTAAAATTCCCGTGTTTTCCCTAATCGTTTGTGTATTTTCTCTTAATATATTCACGTCATCCACTTAGACAAGCAGCTGATGTAACTCGTTGAATTCCAAACCCTCTCTGATATCCTGGACTTTCGGGTAACGGTGATGTTACATGATGTATACGCTTGTAGAAGCAGTTTCGGAACTAGGGGTAAGATGTTTAAGCAGGAATCATTCACATCTGTGTCTCGTAGAGGGGCGGTAGTGTGTTCGCTATATGATTTGAAGGTTGTGAGTTCGAGCCTTGTTCAAGTTATCATTTCATTTTGTTATCGTTCTTTAGCGATATAAATAATATTCAAGTTATCATTATATTCTGTTACCGTTGTTTAGCGATATAAGTAATATAAATTTAATGTTAGATTTTAAACAATATAGTCGCATAATACTAGTGTTAGTTTTTTCTTCTTACATTATTACAATATATTATCCTGTAACAAAATAAAGGAGAAGGATTGACCAGGATTTGAACCTGAGACGTTGACATCTAAATTCGAACGTTTTTCCAACTCAGCTACGGGGCACAAATAAAGAAGCATATGCGGAAAAATTGGCCCAATCCCCCCTCCAAGACGTCCTGATGATTTGTGGAAGGTCGTCCAGGATGCCTGGGATGCCGTGATTGAGGACGGTTGCTATTTGAAAAGACTAGTGGATTACATGCCCACCCGACTGCAAGATGTGATCAAAATGGGAGGAAGATGGTCTAAATATTGAATCGTAGCTTTTTGTTTTGTTTTTTGAAATTTTAATTGTTTGAATTTTCTAAGGTAGACGCCAGTAAGTTTGTTTCGTTTATGACACGATATTTTTGTTGAGAACATAATCTTGCTTTCCATTTGCAGCCTTAATGTCATAATAAATAATGATTAAAGTCATGGCATAATACATTAATGAACCTGATGTTAATTACTAAAATAGTCATAAAAGAGACATAAGCAAATTATATTTTCTCTCTCTCTCTTTAAAAGCATAAAAAGCACTAAGTTGTGTTTGAACGCACGACCTCACGAATACCAGCCCGAAACGCTACCATTACGCTATCACAGTAACAGGAGAACACTTTAATAAAATTATAACTGTAGACATCAGGCAACGTGGTCCAACAACATGTAACATCGCCTGTCTCCGAATTGTGGCGGAAATACTCGAAGAGAACTTGGTTTCTAGAGAGCGGCCATTTTTTCTTTTGTCACCCTCATTGGGGACAGATTATTTTGTTTATAAAATAAAACCTTACACATTTAAATATGCAAATTTTATATATATATATATATATATATATATATATATATATATATATATATATATATATGAAGAATTCGCGGAAAACGATGAATGTCACAGTTTTCTTAAGGTTGATGTCATATCTAATTCAAAGGATAACTGTGAAATTTAACGTTGTTCTTATGAAAAATGGTAAAAAGGAGAATTATCACCACGAATACAGTAATCCTTTCCTTTATTTTCTATAGAAACAGCACTACGTCTTTGCAGTTATAGACTCAATTAGATCATTATCTAATCCTTAACAGAAATGTGACATTCATCGTTTTTCCGCGAACTCTTTATATATATATATATATATATATATATATATATATATATACAGGGTGTTTAAAAATACGGGGCATAATTTCAGGTATGTATATCCCACATGTAGACAATCAAAATAGTTCATTACAACATGTGTCCGGAAATGCTTCATTTCCGAGTTATGACCTTCACAACATTGAAATTCACCGGAACGTTTTTCTTTCCGCAGGTCGTTGTCATTACAGAAGATGTTCAAAATGTCCACCTCCTGCTTGAATACAGATCTCACATCGATGTCTCATTGACCTGCGAACATGATCCCAGTGCTGCAAGAACCACTGACAGAACCTAACTCGTGCAGAGTAATCTGCTGGTGACAGGGCCTGTACACGTTGCAAATGATAAGGATACAATTGATACTCTTTCAACAGTCTCCAGACAGTCGTATGAGGAACATTGACTTGCAACCCTACCCTTCGTGTGCTGATAGAAGGAGTCATGTTCACAGCCTCCAGAATTTCCTCCTGTACTTCTGGAGTTGTAGATCTTGGTCGTCTCCTTCCCAAACCAGAAGAGTTAAATTTTCCATACTCGCACAGACGGTAATGGAGACGTACAAAATAATGTCTTCCGATCTGGACATTGTCGCTGTGGGTACCACTCCTGGTACAAACGACGAGCCAGCGCAGCATTGCCGTCCGCCTTACCGTACATGAAGTGTATCTCTGCCAGCTCTTGATTTGAATACATGTCACACAGTCTAACGCCTACACAACACTGAATGAACCTTCGCCTCGGAATGAACTGTCAGAGTGCCCTCTTAATGTCTCCTTTGACGGCAACGACCTGCGGAAAGAAAAACGTTCCGGTGAATTTCAATAACTCGGAAATAAAGCATTTCCGGACACATGTTGTAATGAACTATTTTGATTGTCTACATGTGGGAAATACATACCTGAAATTATGCCCCGTATTTTTGAAACACTCTGTATATATATGCATTTAAAAGGGAAAACCCTCGAAATATGCATTTAAGTAAAATAAAATTGGCTTCATTCGAACGTAAAAACCGTAATTGGCAAAAATCTACTTTTACTTTTCAACATGCCGAATCAATAAAAATATGCAGTTGTATGAAGTTCCGCGGTGAGCTGATAATATTCAGTCTTGATAGCCTGTTCTTCATTGGAATTTCGGACCTCGGAATACAAGTAGCTATTTCAGTCAAATTCGTTTATATAACTTACTTACTTACTTACAAATGGCTTTTAAGGAACCCGAAGGTTCATTGCTGCCCTCACATAAGCCCGCCATCGGTCCCTATCCTGCGCAAGATTAATCCAGTCTCTATCATCACACCCTACCTCCCTCAAATCCATTTTAATATTATCCTCCCATCTACGTCTCGGCCTCCCTAAAGGTCTTTTTCCCTCGGTCTCCCAACTAACACTCTATATGCATTTCTGTATTCGACCATACGTGGTACATGCCCTGCCCATCTCAAACGTCTGGATTTAATGTTCCTAATTATGTCAGGTGAAGAATACAATGCGTGCAGTTCTGTGTTGTGTAACTTTCTCCATTCTCCTGTAACTTCACCCCGCTTAGCCCCAAATATTTTCCTAAGCACCTTATTCTCAAACACCCTTAACCTATGTTCCTCTCTCAGAGTGAGAGTCCAAGTTTCACAACCATACAGAAGAACCGGTAATATAACTGTTTTATAAATTCTAACTTTCAGATTTTTGGACAGCAGACTGGATGATACGAGCTTCTCAACCGAATATAACACGCATTTCCCATATTTATTCTGCGTTTAATTTCCTCCCGAGTGTCATTTATATTTGTTACTGTTGCTCCAAGATATTTGAATTTTTCCACCTCTTCGAAGGATAAATCTCCAATTTTTATATTTCCATTTCGTACAATATTCTGGTCACGAGACATAATCATATACTTTGTCTTTTCGGGATTTACTTCCAAACCGATCGCTTTACTTGCTTCAAGTAAAATTTCCGTGTTTTCCCTAATCGTTTGTGTATTTTCTCCTAACATATTTACGTCATCTGCATAGACAAGAAGCTGTTCAATTCCAAACCCTGCCTGTTATCCTGAACTTTCCTAATGGCATATTCTAGAGCGAAGTTAAAAGTAAAGGTGATAGTGCATCTCCCTGCTTTAGCCCGCAGTGAATTGGAAAAGTATCAGATAGAAACTGACCTATACGGACTCTGCTGTATGTTTCACTGAGACACATTTTGCTAAAGAAATGACTGATGACAGGTAAAAATGAAAACACACAATTTTTTTTTTTCTAGTCAATACACAGTAAAGATGGAGGCGTTAGAGATATTTGAGGTCACGATGAATGGAACTGAGTGAGAGCTGGCAGATTAATGACGTGATGACGCGTATATTTACACGAGCGCACATTCAGATACGGTGGGCGGCACGACCAGTTGTTTTACATTGATTGAAGATACATCTCCCCCGATAGCCGCGAGATTCGAATCGCTCTGATGGGAGGGATGACGGGGGTGGACCGGGTCTGCGCGCTGCAACCCCGGGTATTGATTCCCTCCCTGCAACAGCGGCGGCGTAGCGCCCACTGTCACAAATCGGTGTTCAGAGCGCGGGTGTTATTCTTGGGTTGCCGCCGGGGAACGGACTGGAGACTCCAAGAAAGAAATCTCTAATACGACAGGTGAGTTACCAGCTCCAGCTTTCAAATTAAAGCTTAAGGAATAAGATTGTTGAAGCGGTATGCATTAGGAACTCGAAACTTAATTTTTTTTATTTAGATCTCTACTCAGTTTCATAAAATTTGGAAGGAAAAAGAAGAAATTGAAATAGATCAAGTTAGAAACTGTGTACATCTCCATGGAAACCACCCATGCGCGAATTTGTCGTACCTAAAGCAAGTGGTTTTTCAGAATCTCTTCTTCGGAAGTCACACAAGTAAAAATTTGTTATATTAAGAAAGTATGTATTAAATTATGATTCAATTTTATGTCAGTGTCCAAACATCTTTCTGTGTCTTATGTAAGTAGTAGAAATGAAGCAAAAATTAATAGAAACTGTATTAATTCAATATTTTCGTATCTTTAAATATCGTCTCGTATGAAGTTATTTTTTACATTGAAATATTTTTTATTATTATTTTTTTAATTTTAAATTCAATATCCATAACTTTCACTATGTAAAAATCTATAATATTCTGTACATATTTGAAAAAAGCTTCTGGAAAGCAACGCCTACCTTTTCGTAAGTTAATGTTACAAAGTTTATTTGTAATTCATGATTACTTAAATTAATTTCTTAATTTTTCTTTACTTAAGAGTGGCATTGAATCACAGCCTACACAAAGGATTTGATTAGTTAGAATCACATTTAATTCAAAATTTTCAATGTAGAAAGCTCTAGGATATATTTAAATACGTAAAATACATTTAACGGCGTAATAAATAAGGATTATCACGTTATTACATATTCAAGGCAAATCTTAAATACTTTTAAATTAAGTTAAATACAGGGTAGGACATAATCTAAGGGTGTTGTTTACGAACAAATTTCTTGTACAGCATATTAGGATCTAAAACTTTAATGAAATACAAATTCACTTATAATGTTGACTAATAATTCCATTAAAAGAATTTAAATATTTTCCGAAGTTGTGTAACATATATTTGCATTAATTTATTTAACCAATAAAAATGATGTAAGTAAAAGCACTTGATATTTTTATGCATAGTGAAATATAAGTTGAAAGAAATAAAATCTGATTCACAAGGTTCAATAGAAAAATAATTGCATATTAATAAAATCTAATTTATAATAAAAATAAATTAGATGTTAATTCTATATTAAATTATTTCAAAATTAATAAATGATAACGCTGTAGTATTTAAATATAAGGGATTTTTTCTCTAAAATTACATTTTATCTTTAAATTTTTATTTTTAAATACAATTTATTAAAATTAGAATTAATATTGATGTCTAACAAACACGTTTATTATTTTATTTTACGAGGGAAATATTGCTGTAACTATGTACATTTAGCCTCTGATTACATATTTCATGACATTTGAATTGATAACTATTTAAAATTTTCTGATTTCTTAGTACTAATCAGAAGAAAAAAATACTATTTTCATGTTCTATGAAAAAAAAATGTTTTTCAATTACTTTGTCGTAGCTTTGAAATATAGCACTATCCCACATTTACGAACATTAACTTCATGTACTAATGGCGCGGAAGTAACGCACTGAAGCCGTGCTTTGTGATCGGTCTTTGTTACGTTGTCGTTCAAATAAAATAAAGACCAACATTCTCGTTTTATGGCTACGTAACCAGAGAAACTCTCTTTTGTTTTGTATAGTGCAAATCGATATCCACGTCTTCTGTGTATGAGAATTCATATTTTCTGAAAATTAAAATCGAAATACCTTCACAGATTAAAAACTGAATTAAAATTGTACATAATCCATTATCTTATCATATCATCATTATCCTTTGAGGATTTAACCCTTTATCATGTGGTTAGCATGGTCCACAATCATCGCTGGAGAAGACATAGGACAAACAACTTAAGGGGGAAAAAATTTCTCATTTTGAGCGAGAGATCTATTATCTACTTCCTTCTTACAATGAAGAGTCCACTGCAAGAATGATGGATGTCACTTTCTTGTCGAAAATGAACCAAGACTGTCAAAGCATAGCTTAAGACATATAGAATGTACATACAGAGTTATATGGCATTAACACTGATAGTCATTGTCCAGTAATGATCGGAAAATCACAGGTAAGATTTGAGCGCTAAGCATTTCAAACTTTCATTGCTTCTCCTGCAAAATGTAGGTATTTCAAATGACATCCAACATTCTTGCAGTGGACTCTTCATATGGAATCGAAACGATAACACTTCAATAAAAGCAGAGAGATTCGATACCTCACAATGAAATGTCAAATAAATTAGTAATTATGTATGTGGGTGCAGGATACGAATTAACGGGGGGTTGAGGGGGATTACTCCCCTGTTGGAAAGTTATCCCCCTCTCATAAATTCATATTGACATCCTTGCCAGGGATAACTTCTTTCCCCCCTCTCACAAAATATAATTTTGTTTTAATACGAGTATACTTTATAAAGAAAGCAAAGAAAATAATATTGATGTATTATCATCACCGCCCAGCTGACAACAATCAATAACTTAGGAATTACAAATCTTATCTTAAGCCTGCTCATGGATATAATAATTATTATTAAGAACAAGAAGTAAGACAAGGAACTCAGTGCGACCAAGCGTTGAGCCGTATCGAATGAAGATAATAATAATAAATTTGTGTGTGGTATTCTTATCTAGGACTCTATTCCCCCCTCAGCAGAGATCTTAATTCGCACCCTGTGTAGGTGTAAGTATTCGAAGAGACAAGTATATTTCCGTGCCTAATAATAACTATTTGTGATTGTACAATGATCCAAAGGTTAGTTTAAAAACATATATTTTGTTTCATTCACCAATCTGGTATTCAAACCAGGTAATTTTTCTTATACATATATAAGATACACAGACATAGTACCTTAAAGTAAACCACGACATATTTCATTCAGAGCATTTTATAATCGCTCAATCATCACTAAAAGCTTCTCGAGTAATATCCAGGTCTATTGTTGAATAAAATAAAATATATTTTCAACAGGGTAGCTATACTTTAATCCATATGAAGAGTACAGGGGAAAAACAATCAAAGCCACAATTCTGTTAAGGGTGATATCTTCTAATTCAATATAGCCTGTTATTGTCCTTAATGAAAAAGTAGGAAAGGACAACTGTATCCATGTGATAATTTTCCTTTATCAGTTTTGATGAGAAAAACACATACATTTTTCAGTGATATACTGAATTAGATGATATCATCATTAAGAGGTATATGACTTCGCTTGTTTTCCTCCTGTACTCTTTATATTATATACAATGGATTACATTAAATGCTACAAATATTAAATACGTACAAGATTTAACGCTATTTTAATTAAAGTAGTTTATCACTACCATGAAAAGGAAATATTTTTACAATATTAAACATCGAAATACTTACTTACTTACTGGCTTTTAAGGAACCCGGAGGTTCATTGCCGCCCTCACATAAGCCCGCCATTGGTCCCTATCCTGAGCAACATTAATCCAGTCTCTACCATCATATCCCACCTCCCTCAAATCCATTTTAATATTATCTTCCCATCTACGTCTCGGCCTCCCTAAAGGTCTTTTCCCCTCTGGCCTCCCAACTAACACTATATGCATTCCTGGATTCGCCCATACGTGTTACATGCCCTGCCCATCTCATACGTCTGGATTTAATGTTCCTAATTATGTCAGGTGAAGGATACAATGAGTGCAGTTCTGCGTTGTGTAACTTTCTCCATTCTCCTGTAACTTCATCTCTCTTAGCCCCAAATGTTTTCCTAAGAACCTTAAACTCTGTTCCTCTCTCAAAGTGAGAGTCCAAGTTTCACAGCCATACAGAACAACCGGTAATAGAACTGTTTTATAAATTCTAACTTTCAGATTTTTTGACAGCAGACTAGGTAACAAAAGCTTCTCAACTGAATAATAACACGCATTTCCCATATTTATTCTGCGTTTAATTTCCTCCCGTGTCATTTATATTTGTTACTGTTGCTCCAAGATATTTGAATTTTTCCACCTCTTCGAAGGATAAATCTCCAACTTTTATAGTTCCATTTCGTACTATACTCTGATCACGAGACATAATCATATACTTAGTTTTTTCGGGATTTACTTCCAACCCTATCTCTTTACTTGCTTCAACTAGAATTTCCGCCTTTTCCCTAATCGTTTGTGGATTTTCTCCTAACATATTCACATCATCCGCATAGACAAGAAGCTGTTGTAACCCGTTAAATTCCAAACCCTCTCTGTTATCCTGAACTTTCCTAATGGCATATTCTAGAGCGAAGTTAAAAAGTAAAGGTGATAGTGCATCTCCCTGCTTTAGCCCGCAGTGAATTGGTAAAGCATCAGATAGAAACTGGCTATACGGACTCTGTAATACATCGAAATACATAACGTTTAAATACTGCTCACATAAAATTGGCAACCTTTTTTTAAGAATGGATTATACTGTATTTAGCCTAAATGCTAGAAATATATTATGTCAGAATTAAACACTATTTTTAAAGAAAATAGTTGCCTACTATGACGGAAATATTTCTACAAAATAAGACGTCGAAACATGTTGAAGTTTAAAAACAGTTCACACCATAAATAAAATTGGCAACAATTCTAAGAAATTAATTGAAATAAAGTTATTAAATCACTCAAATTCGTACCTTTTGCGGCAAGAAAAGGTCTGTAAATGAAATTATCGGGATTAATTAGCATTAAAATAACGAAGAAAGAAAGAATAACATTATTTGTAAGTCATATTCTCCATGTGGCCAGATTCTCGTGTTCAAGCTCGTATGTGACTATGTGATAGATACGTAGTTATCTCAACTTTATGGACATTACTTACAATTAGTTATAAAATACTTAAAATTTGATAAAATTAGTACCAGCTTTATTGTTAAATACTGTTTTTACGTAAGATCACATTGTATATCAAAACTTCATTTTATCATGTAGGTATATCTACGTTTCACAATGGAAGCGAGAAGCTATTATTCAACAGGTAGGCCTAACAAATTTTCTTTGTGTCGCTGTTATTTCAAAAGAAACTTGGGTGAAAATAACTATAATAAAATCTAAAATTTATGATACACTAATTGCAGGAAATAGTTCCATTTTATTTCAATGTTCGTAAAATTTCAATATGGCGCTTTGCGCTATTTTCTCTGCACATAATTATAAAGAGGTATGGAGATTACAGTAAGTAAAATTTTAAATGAATATCGTAATACTACTTTGTGAGTTACAGATGAAACATTTCTGATTAAAAGCTTGAATAATTTATTTATATCGGCAGCTGAAATGATCCAATCTTTTAATTGCTGCGAATAGCAGGGATATCGCATTCATTTTCTAGATACAGTTGCATGATGGGTCCAATATGGCGCCCCAATGAACGCAGATTGAAACTATTGGCAATTCGAAGTGAAGCTCGTTAAGTTGAACTGGGGACGCTATAATCGCTCTGATATGTGCCTGTATAACTTTCATAGGTATTAAACGTGAGATAATGTGATATTTATTGCAACATGATATATGTACGTGATTAGCACCTATATATTTGAATCAATTAGCCAAAATCATCAGCCTTAATGGATATATAATGAAGGAAGAGTTATCGAAAGTGACAGATGAAACATATCTATATTAACGACATGGAATTTAAACAAATTGACAGTATACTGAATATGAGCTATTCCATCTCAAATCGACCGAAATATAGAGAAAATTGACCTTGCAATTTTTAAATACAATGAAACTTTTTCTGTCCGTAGACAACTGTGATATAATGGTTTGTGCAAAATTTGCCGCATCAGTACTTAACAGTATTTAAATTAATAATATTTAAATTTATCGTATTTTCATAAAATTAGCAACTTTAAACTGTTGTGGCTCCGAAACCCTTTCACCCAATGACCAAAATCATGTTTTATTTTGATGCTGAGAAGTTAAAGTTTATATTGATATGTAAACAGCTTTCTTACTTTTTATGGAAATGGAGAAATTTAGATTTTTCTTCATTAAGACGCCTTTGGCCACGAAATAGTAATATGCGTTACAAGAGCGGTATGTTGACGTTTTCATATTCTCGGAAATTAAAAAAGCTCAACTACGTTTCGCTTTTTCAATCTTTTCCTCGAACATGAAAACAAACATACCGCTCGTGTATCGTACATTATTTTGTGCGAAGATCGTTTATTACATACCTGAAAGAGGAATTTCTAATTAGTTGCAATGAAATCTCCATCTTGGTTTCTGTTCAATGACGGCAACTTTGGAAAACAAATATATCTATCTTCAACATTGTTCCTATAAAATGTTTTCTGTGTTTACTATACTGTAGCAGGCCGTGATATACGTCTGTCTTTTTTTTCCCCCAGTCTATGATGAGTCTGGAATCTTGTTGATTTTTTCACGGCTTCCTTAATGTTACTTGCATTACAAATGCAGTAAACTTTTGTGGTGTTGTAGAGTTTACTTAATTTTTGCAAATATTTAAAAACAATAATTAACAGTGCAATTTAGGTGAAATTGCAGTGGTAAGTTTCCAATTTATAATTATTACTATATTGAACGTCTTTAAAAATAATATGTTAAAAGCCTAAAGCAGTAAAATGAATATGACGCTTAAGCGGTAAGAATAGGGAAATTGTTGTGTGTGTTACGTTGGGAATACTGAATGTGGTATTTCACACTTACCGCGTATTGGTTTTGTGCGAAAAGCAAGCAAATACGCACGATCTCGAACAAAAATATTTTTAAACTGTATGGTTAGATTCCGCATTGAAAGTACAAATAAACACATATTTTTTACTGGTGGTACGTTGATAAGAAAGTATTGAAAATATCAAATAAAGAAAATAAATAGTACGTGCGTGAACTAACCAGCTGACTGTGAGGCGGGAGCTAGCCGAGACAAGCAAGGCCAGGAGACAAACACGTGATGTTTCGTCTAGTAGCGCATAGCTGGGCTAGCTTTATCACAGGTTTTCATAAACACAAAAGTAAAATGACGCCCAACGCTCGCTTATCTTCAGCTCTCGGCCAGTGCGTGCGGTAGTGCGCCGTTCAAGTCTAGGCGTGTGAAAATAATCTATTTAATACCTTCGAAACTTATTGCCGAGCCACTAAGCAAACAATCCGAATCCCTCTTAATAATGGAAGGTTTTTTCTCAATATTTTTTTACATTTTTACAAATGGCCAAAAAGCCTAAAAGTAAGTAAAATCAGATTATCTGTCTCTCTGTGTAAAATAAAAATAAGGATTATTCAGCTTAAAATAAGCTCCCGTTCAATAAAATGGTTTCCTGGAAGAGGCTTGTGTTTATAAAATACAAATTTGTCTCAATAATACACCTTTCGTATAAATATGGAAAAAATTAGAGTATTAAAAAATGCGAGGTTTTTTTACTGATTGATTTCATATATTTGAAGACCGCATGAATTCCAGAGAAAATATAAAATATATGGCAGAGACTGTGTAGGAGCATATTTTCTGGAGACATTCTATTTATGTTAGTTCTGATTTTATTATTGTCATTTAACATTCAAAGAGTCAGAACGCAAATTATTCCTAAATGAAATACGTCCTATAATCGACCGCTGTGGAGTAACGGTTATCATGTCTGACCGTGAAACGAGCGGGCCCAGGTTCAAATTCTGGGCTTTGTTTCATAAAGCTGACAAGTCTTATACCCGGCCTTGGAACAATTTTCCCCTTGAAGTTATTTAAGAGTAATTAGAATAATAGTAGGTGCCAAATCTAGGGAATCGTTTAAGACTATTTTAAAAAAACTACAAATAATGCCCATGGCTTGTCAGTATATTTTTTCATTAATAACAAAAAACCTTACTAATATAATACCGGACAGCTGTATACTAGCAGCATCGGCGTGAGTGCGAAATATCGCGGACCTGACATCTAGTGGAGCGGGATGGAATTACGTGCACATATACAAATACAGTGAAACCTCTCCTTACGGACATCTCCAAGATACGGACACTCCTCATATACGGACAGATTTTTATGTCCCAATTGAAATAATATAGAAATAATGATAAATTTAACTCTCGTTTACGGACACCTTCAGACACGGACACGGACAGCTGTTTCACAGTCCTAAAGCTTACTTTACCTTTCGACTGCGGACAGAACTTGGATTTCAAGACCTAATGTGTTACAAAAATGGAAAATTCGGTCTTGAGAACCGTACAGAAATTCCTTAAAATGAAAGAAGACAATAAGTGTCTCGTAGGCTACCACTAGCCCAGCCGGCTACCCCTTGTTGCCTGGAAGCGGGTGGATAAACAAAGTCATAAAATTTAACCTGTCTGATGAGTCCACGATTTCCTCAATCGTGAAATTGTATTCGACTCATGATGAGGTTAGTAGGATTATTCTCTTAACTTCAATCAGTTGTACTATTTCGAGAGACATGGCACCTGAACGTAAAGGTTAAGTTGAAAACTGTAAATTACAGTGCTGCATAATTGTAGACGTAGAATAAAAAATCATGGCACAGTACTGTACTTTCCTTTTTCGGTCTTATCTACTGTAGTTCAAAGTTGCAAAGAATTTACTGTAGTACAGTTAGAATTAAACTACAATAATACATTTCATTTAAAGCGTGAAGGGATACATAATGCATATTATACAGGGACATCACTTTATTTTTACCAACATTTTTAACATTAACCTGGCTATACTCGGAAACACTGTTGCCCCCTTCCATTACAGGAGTTTGATGTTACTAGTGCAATATGTAAATAAATCATTTTACTAGGTATAGGAGGAGAGAAAAGTAGTGTATCCATTTATGTTGTAGGGAAATACGATAGTCTATTACGATTTTCAGTTTGATCATCACTTTTACGGAATTTATCAAAATACAGTAGAGTAGTAACATTTTTTTTTTTCAAAAACTCAACTTTTAGGCGGCTATGTTCGTTATGTAATGTCTACTTTATTTAGCATATTAATTATTGATGTTATCATACAATATAGAGAGTGCATTTAAATTGAGGGGGTCATAAGTGAAGGGCTGTAAGTGCACTTAAGTTACTTTTGAGAAAATGGGGTTTAAATATTTAAGCTTTCGTAAAATCGGTGAAATTTTTTATTTAAATTTTAATGTGTGATGCGATTAAAATATCCCTTTGCCACTAAAATTTTAGATACTTTTGCTTACACTGGATGCACTTAACTCATGTTATTACAAATGTCACTAACATTCCTTTGCTTCTAGCCACCTCAATTCAAAAATAAGCTAATCTGAATTTTTAAACAAGTTGCTGAAAATGGTTGCCGTTCATTACAATGCAGGCTTCAATTCAGTACGCATATTATTAAAAACATTTTGAAGCATATTCTCTGAAATTGAATTTATCGTTTCTTGAATATAATTTTTTAGTACGATATTATTAATATAGGTTCTTTCTTCTATAGAAAACGCAATCATATTTATGAAACACACTATACACTGCAGTGTTTACTTCACTGCTTGAAGACTTCGAATGCAACAGGGGCCGTAAGTTTGTGTGTCTGACGGGAGCAAGGACATTAGTGAAGGGGTGGGAGTGAAGTACATTCAGAAATGCAGGTACAATAAAAATGCAAGTAAAAATAAAATGATGTCCCTGTAAATTTACTGTTAGATTGGGAAGCCTCCCTCCCAATAAAAGGACACCTCCCAGTTGCGGACAAATTGTTACGTCCCTTCGATGTCCG
This sequence comes from Periplaneta americana, assembly GCA_025594305.2. Lineage (NCBI taxonomy): Eukaryota > Metazoa > Arthropoda > Insecta > Blattodea > Blattidae > Periplaneta > Periplaneta americana. The sequence goes on along the minus strand of JAJSOF020000037.1, from coordinate 16,361,112 downwards.
TAAATGAGAGTTTTCACTGTATTAACATAGCGGGATTCTGACTAATGTTTAAAACGTAAGTTACTAACGGGGAATAATATATGAAACACTTAAGAAATGTTGATCAATATTTAATGTAAAATTATTATCTTATATCAAAGCTGCATATTATGAGAAATAAAGCATACTTCATATTTTTACTTTCCGTAATTAATTGTTACATATTTTTTCTTTGGTTTAGTGAGACAAAATCAATTCTGATATTAGGAATGAATTTACAGTAATGTTTTATATACGCATTGCTGACAACTGCAAAGATAAAATTGATAGTAATCTGATGCTTGTAATAATTAGTGAAGGCATGTGGACAACAATAAAACTTAATTTGATAAAATCTTAAATTTTCCGATACAATTTTACTTCTATTCATTTATTACGTCTAGATAAAAAATCTAATTTGTATTTTTCTATCAACACAAAGACGAAGGAATTAGGCCTACTAAAGAATGTTGTTGACTCACGTTTTATGATCCCTCGGAAATCGAAAGTACGATTTGGAGCAATTTGTAATGCTGTAATTTTGTAGCAATTATAAACAGCACATATACACCCTGACATTTTAACACAGCACTAATTAATAAAACTATTAACTAGCCCAGCAACAATATAAATTGCAGTTGATTACAGCTTGTTTCACGAGTATCACCACACCGGCCGCCTACGTAGCAGCACCAGCGTCGTTCGCACGTAAAATTGCTACTGTCCGGTATTATTATAGTAAGGTATTTGTTAATTAATCTTCCTCGTATGTAATCGTGAAAACTTTATAACTAATTCAACAGTTCATAGCATAAATACCCGTCAAAAGTGACTTTCATGCTCCATCGGCAAGTCTATCGTGCTATCAAAAAGGAGTGCGTTATATGGCAGTAAAAAATTTTAATAGCCTCCCTATCGATATAAAAAATAAAACTCAAAACATTAAGATTATTTAAGACCAAATTAAAGAAGTACCTAATTTCTCACGCCTTCTATTCTGTAGGTGAATTCATGACATTCAACAACGCTTCATGAAATTGGTACTAAAACTTTGTGTTGTACTAGTAGACTATATTGTAAACCTTTTCTGTATAAACCAATGCAGCTTTTTATCATAGCATGAGTCAAAGTCCCAGATTATTAAACAAATTTTATTCCAATATTATTTTAACCACGAATCCTCTCCAAATTAATAAAAAAGAATTGTATTAGATTTATAGTTTGGGTTTAAACATATTAAACAGTATTTAATCTATATTCACTCTCAATTTTAATTTTATTTTTGTCTGTATTGGAATCCCCTCCTGAGCACGAGTCTTACTCATTCAGGAGTGGGCTAGTTCATCTTACATTGTATTTATTAACTTGTATTCATTTCAAACTAACCAGCAATATATATATATATATATATATATATATATATATATATATATATTTTCAACTAGACTGTGACTATAAATTAAGACTTTATAGTACAGTAGTATTAAGTTTTTTTGACTTGTTCCATATTCTAGCTGTGAAGCAATGTACGAATACCATGGAATGTTAATTTAATACAATACAATCATAACAATTCTACAAATATGCCAGAATATTTTGTCATTTGTTTTCTAACAATTCTTATTTGCTTTGACTTGTGAATTGACAAATGTGTTTCATGAACATGCAAAATCGACAGCAAATTATTTCTTCTTATTTATTTTATACTTTTATAAAAGTACCTAATCGATAGGAGACGAGCTGATCGGGTGATCTTTAATGCACGTCATTACAGAATTTGTTGAAATTAGTAACCACCGTTAGAAATTCTATTATGGACAGCGAGAAAATTACAATAATTAATTCTAAGTTTTTCACTAGAAGAGCAACGAAATTTCTATCAATAAATGCTATCTCATTCTCAAAGGAAGCATTCATTCCTTTATCAAGGACTCATCGATAATTCCATCAAATTGGCTGCTCTCATGAAGAATTATGTAATAGTTTCGATAAGCTATATGCATCAGTAATTAAGCGGTACTGAGCTATATTTCCCAACCAGTTTAAGAACACATAATAGCCTACTGTAATTATTTTGAATCAAGTGTTTTATTTCTTTTCGTTTTGTACAGCAAATCTCATATTTTGCTAATTATATTTTCAGCTGATGAATACAAACTCGCTGAAAATGTAATTTAGATTTATCCTTTCTTTAAAAACCTTTGCCCTTCGTGGCTCCCGATAATCATTAGGCCTACTTTCTCTACTGCCGCTAGAGCATGGCTTACTTAAAATAAAGTACAATAGAGTTCTCGTTAATCCGAACTAATTGGAACCAAGACCTGTTCGGATTAGGGGAGACTGTTGTACCTTTAAACACTTTTCACATTTTATTTTATTTTTTTTAATTTTGGGAAATGAAATTTTTTAAATGAAAAAATGCTTGAAATAATTATTGAAGATTCCTTTACAACTTCCTGTTATGTATTTTCCTGTTTTACAGATCTATTAAAGATGGAAAAAATAAAATGAAGGGATATGTAATGTGTTCAAAGGTACAACAGGATCATGTACCTTGGAACATACCCTCTTGTAAGTTGGAACACGTGGAATATAGGAGAGAATATAGGTGTAAAAACTGACAATCATATTTAAAACGTATTTTCAATCATAAACCAGAGCAGGCTTCTCTGATTGACATTTTATTTCCTGGAGGAGCAATAACTGGTTCAACAGCTTTCTTCAAAGCATCCGAATCAATTGGGGACCTCTTAACTCCAGACTTACAAAACCCGATAGTATCGTGTAATTTGGAACATGTTCCATGGTACAAGATGTTTTGTGTTCAAAGGTACAAGAGGGTGCACGTTTAAACAAATATGGCTCCGAAAACTAAGAGAGTCAAATAAATCATGGAAATTAAAATGTGTTATTACTCACCAGATGATGCGGAACACACCGTACTTGAAGGATAGTAACAAATACAATCTGGTTTTGTGTTAGAAAAGATACATCAATGAATGAAATGTTTACTTTTGGTACTAAAAAAACTTCTTTCGTCCACGGAACTCACACTTTGCAATAAATCAAACTGAAACTACGACCAGAGCTACTTAGCGGCTTTCTCTACAATCTACTTCATTTTGAGTCCCCTAGGTAGCAGCAAAAATTAAAAAACAAAAAATGTTCAAAGGTACACTACAAGATTTACGGATTAACCGAAATATTTTCTATAATGCAATGCATGCTATTCACGAGAGACGGTGGTGGGTAGGCCTACTATTTTTAGAACCACAAAAAACAGGTCCAACTGCACGCATTGTATTCTTCACCTGGCATAATTAGGAACATTAAATCCAGACGTTAGAGATGGGCAGGGCATGTAGCACGTATGGACGAATCCAGAAATGTATATAGAGTGTTAGTTGGGAGGCCGGAGGGAAAAAGACCTTTGGGGAGGCCGAGACGTAGATGGGAGGATAATATTAAAATGGATTTGAGGGAGGTGGGATATGCTAGAGACTGGACTAATCTTGCACAGGATAGGGACCGATAGCGGGCTTATGTGAGGGCGGCAATGAACCTGCGGGCTTCTTAAAAGCCATTTGTAAGTAGCAAGTAAGTAAGTAAGTAAATAAGTAAGTACAACAAACAGGTTCACTTCATTACGACAACAGAAAATTACTGATTTTATGAGCATGACAGATGTGTAAATTATGTACAGAAAACACTAATTGTTGTAAGTACCCTTGAATGGACTATTTTCATAATTTTTAAAGTAAAAGAATTTGAGTAAATTTATACATTCTTTTTTGTTTTCGCTATTTTGTACTATTGCAATAAATTTGTTTTTTTTTTTTAATATAATTTTGTTTGCATTAACCAGATTTTCGGATTAGCGTAGTTCATATTAACAAGACTCTACTGTATTTTTATCTAAAATCTATACCAATGTTGAACAGCCTCAATTACAATAAGCTATAGCCCAAATACTGCAGCAATAAATAAATTGTCAACTTCTTATGACATACGAAACACGAGGTGTCAGAATTTCATGAATGTGTAGAATTATCAACAAATGAATCGAAATGTTCTGTTTCATAAAATGAAATATATCAGCAAAGTCTTGAAAAATTATAAAATTTTATTTGTTATGGTAGAACTTTTAATATAAATGATACTCGGGAGGAAATTAAACACAGAATAAATATGGGAAATGCCTGTTATTATTCGGTTGAGAAGCTTTTATCATCCAGTCTGCTGTCGAAAAATCTGAAAGTTAGAATTTATAAAACAGTTATATTACCGGTTTTTCTGTTGTGAAACTTGGACTCTCACTTTGAGAGAGGAACATAAGTTAAGGGTGTTTGAGAATAAGTTGCTTAGGAAAATATTTGGGGCTAAGAGAGATGAAGTTACAGGAGAATGGAGAAAGTTACACAACACAGAACTGCACGCATTGTATTCTTCACCTGACATAATTAGGAACATTAAATCCAGACGTTTGAGATAGGCAGGGCATGTAGCACGTATGGGCGAATCCAGAAATGCATATACAGTGTTAGTTGGGAGGTCGGAGGGAAAAAGACCTTTAGGGAGGCCGAGACGTAGATGGGAAGATAATATTAAAATGGATTTGAGGGAGGTGGGATATGATGATAGAGAATGGATTAATCTTGCTCAGGATAGGGACCAATGGCGGGCTTATGTGAGGGCGGCAATGAACCTTCGGGTTCCTTAAAAGCCAGTAAGTAAGTAAGTAAGTAAGTAAGTAAGTAAGTAAGTAAGTAAGTAAGTAAGTAAGTAAGTAAGTAAGTTAGTAAGTAAGTAAGTAAGTAAGTAAGTAAGTATGGTAGAACTTTTACGAAAGAGGAATCTGACAAATTGTCATGATTTTTTTCTGACAGGAGGGATGTTTTATGACACAGAAATTTGACAATTTGTAGACATCATTTGTTATTTGTCAGAATGACATATTTACAACTGTCAAGTTTTATGAAATAGGCTCCTGGTTGAAACAAGTTACTTGGCTGAGCGTTTTCCCGGAGTTTTCCCCTCAACCCATTCAGAGAAATGCTAGGCAACTTTCGGCGTTGGGCTCTGGACTCATTTCGCTGGCATTATCAACAGTAATCTCGCTAAAGATTTTGATTTATCTAGAGAAAATCAAAACTCGAGTGGGATTTAATTACTATTACACGATTAGAAGAAAGTATTAAAGATTAGGAGAAATAAAGTAGTAGTAGTAGTAGTAGTATTTATTTATTTAACCTGGTAGAGATAAGGCCGTCAGGCCTTCTCTGCCCCTCTACCAGGAGATTCCAACTACAATATCAACAATAAAATTACAATTAGTATTAAATTTACAATTACAATTACAAATAATATTACAATTAGTATTAAATTTACAATTACAATAAAATCAAAGTACGAAAAGATTACCTGAATAATTAAAGCTAGATAATTTATCATAGAGAAACAAAGAATATTTTATATTTACTGAATTACAAATTAAATCTAGAATAACAAAATTGTATAGTGATGAAATTACTGAATATTGAAATATTTTGTGATAGATTAAAGAAACTATTTACAAGTAATCAATTACTGACCAAGTGCCTAGTAAGTTTTCGTTTGAATTCAATTTTATTTCGACAGTCCCTGATGCTAGCAGGTAGCGAATTCCAGAGTCTTGGCAGGGCTATTGTGAAAGAAGATGAGTATGAGGAGGTGCGATGGGATGGTATTGTTAGTATTGTTTCATGACGAGAGCGTCTGTTGAGATTATGTACTCTAATACAATAAAATAGATATTAATTGACTTACTAAAATTATATTTCACTAATGTTATCTTCACCAAAATATTTGAACGGAGCCGCCATTTTCAGTCGATATCTACACAGAAAACAAATTACGATCGCAAAGCATGTTTTATAGTACCGTAAAGAATTTGCAGTTTGAAATGTTGGCAAACAAAGAAACAAATGCTAGGGTAGTGATGAAAACAAGCAAATGCTAAGGAAGCGATAAAATCAAACAAATGCTAGGGAAGCGATAAAATTGTGCGATAAGCAGCCACGATTAGTTTAAAGACGTCCTTTAGTAACGTTTTATTGGTCAAAAGTAGTGTGTCGTAGTAAAATTGTAATAGTCACCTTAATCTTATTCAGACGCTAGATAAACATAGAAGTTGATAAAACGTCGTAAAATAACCTACAGTACTTAACAAAAGTTTAAGACCATGAGCAAATTTCATATAATTATTTTCTGGTCCTATATTTTTGTTTCTATTTCCCTCATGAATATTTTGTCAATTATTTGGACTGTGAGATATCTATCGACGCAAAGAAAGTAAAATTATGACATTTAGTTTTCGAGTTATGATTTTAATGAAATATTTTGTTACTGTAAAAAATGTTACATTCATAATTACGGAATAATTTATTCATGCTAAACCAACATGTTTATTGTAGTGATGATTTTTTTCAAGCAATTTGAGAAGTGTGAGAACACATTGGTAGCAGAAAGAAAAATTTAAAAATTTTATTTTCGTTTTATAATTTTGCATATTTTTCCAAAATAAGGAAAATAATAGTAGAAATAACGTTAAGTAAAGGCATTCATAGCTTCACTGTGGAATAAGCTAACGTAACCGGACCTACTATTATTTTCCTTATTTTGGAAAAATATGCAAAAAATTATAAAACGAAAATAAAAATTTTTAAATTTTTCTTTCTGGTACCAATGTGTTCTCACACTTCTCAAATTGCTTGAAAAAATCATCACTACAATAAACATGTTGGTTTAGCATGAATAAATTATTCCGTAATTATAAATGTAACATTTTTTTACAGTAACAAAATATTTCATTAAAATCATAACTCGAAAACTAAATGTCATAATTTTACTTTCTTTGCGTCGATAGATATCTCACAGTCCAAATAATTGACAAAATATTCAAAAATAGAAACAAAAATATAGGACCAGGAAATAATTATATGAAATTTGCTCATGGTCTTAAACTTTTGTTAAGTACCGTAATTATACAACCTCCTATAACAAAAGTAACCAAAAGAAGCCTCTAGAATTTGCGAAATTATTTGAAATTTCGGAAAAATTTCTTGCAAAAGAAAGCAAATAAATAAGCAATATAAAGAGCGTTAGAAAAGAAAATATATTAGGCACCACCACCACCACCACCACCACCACCACCACCACCACCACCACCAATTTTTGTTGTCGAAACGTTTTGCGGATCCTGATTCCATGGGTTTCAATAAATCAAAATAAAGTTCACAAAATGTTTTGCGTTGTATGCTTGCTGCGTTGCCATAAAAATTGTTTTCCGGAGATTCTCCTTATCTCAACAACACTTATTTCGGTATTGTTGCAAGTATGTCATTAATATACTGAATGTAAGGCCTCTGAAAAGCACGAAGAATTAGGTCTACACCTGTTGCTTACATAACACACGATTGGCAACTTTTGCACATCATAAATATCTTACACACTTCTGTAATATTGTTACATCAGTGGAGTCCGATATATTTTGGTTAAATAGGCAGACTGTACATTTTCTGCACTTGGGGTAGGCTAGTTAGACCTATGAGAAACATGTTTTTGTTGTGTTCAAAATAACTGTAATATATTGTATTATCTACTGTACGTAAGTTTCTTGCACGATCATGTTTATTGCTATATTGTTGTTAGGCGGGCTAAAGCAGTGAGATGCACTATCACCTTTACTTTTTAACTTCGCTCTAGAATATGCCATTAGGAACGTTCAGGATAACACAGAGGGTTTGGAATTGAACGGGATACATCAGCTTCTTGTCTATGCGGATGACGTGAATATGTTAGGAGAAAATCCACAAACGATTAGGGAAAACGCGGAAATCGTACTTAAAGCAAGTAAAGAGATAGGGTTGGAAGCAAATCCCGAAAAGACAAAGTATATGATTATGTCTCGTGACGAGAATATTGTACGAAATGGAAATATAAAAATTGGAAATTTATCTTTTGAAGAGGTGGAGAAGTTCAAATATCTTGGAGCAACAGTAACAAATATAAATGATACTCGGGAGGAAATTAAACACAGAATAAATATGGGAAATGCCTGTTATTATTCGGTTGAGAAGCTTTTATCATCCAGTCTGCTGTCAAAAAATCTGAAAGTTAGACTTTATAAAACAGTTATATTACCGGTTGTTCTTTATGGTTGTGAAACTTGGACTCTCACTTTGAGAGAGGAACGTAGGTTAAGGATGTTTGAGAATAAGGTGCTTAGGAAAATATTTGGGGCTAAAAGGGATGAAGTAACAGGAGAATGGAGAAAGTTACACAACACAGAACTGCACGCATTGTATTCTTCACCTGATATAATTAGGAACATTAAATCCAGACGTTTGAGATGGGCAGGGCATGTAGCACGTATCGGCGAATCCAGAAATGCATATAGAGTGTTAGTTGGGAGGCCGGAGGGAAAAAAGACCTTTAGGGAGGCCGAGACGTAGATGGGAAGATATTAAAATGGATTTGAGGGGGGTGGGATATGATGATAGAGAATGCATTAATCTTGCTCAGGATAGGGACCAATGGCGTGCTTATGTGAGGGCGGCAATGAACCTCCGGGTTCCTTAAAAGCCAGTAAGTAAGTATTAGTGTTGATTTTATAATAAATTTCAATTTGAGTTTCTTAAAATTTTATTTAATTAATTTTGTATTTTTTGTTATTTTGTTATTTTATTGGAGTTAATAATAATAATAATAATAATAATAATAATAATAATAATAATAATAATAATAATAATAATAATAATTTTTATAATTTTAATTAGTGTTGGTTTTATGATAAATATCTGTTTGAGTTTGTTAAAATTTTATTTTATTAATTTTTATTTGTTTTTATTTTATTATCTTATTGGAGTTAATAATAATAATAATAATAATTTTTATAGTTTTAATTAGTGTTGGTTTTATAATAAATATCTGTTTTATAATAAATATCTGTTTATTTGATTAATTTTGTATTTATTTTTATTTTATTATTTTATTGGAGTTAATAATAATAATAATAATAATAATCATCATCATCATCATCATCACTATGACCATTATTCCATATGACATTTGACAGACTGAATAATTTCTTATTTACCACTGAAGCAGGAAGGTAAATTTCCTTGTCACGGAAGGGAATGGTAGAGAAATAAGTGACTTGATCGCTTCAGCTCTTCAGCACTGTTGCAACCATTGCTGCCTCCCCATAAAAACTGTACTTCGCAGTAATTAATCAACGTCCAGTACACATTCTAGAACGTGAACTCCGTTCTCCGAACAATTGCCACTGACATTCTCCGTCCCGCAGAGAGCAATTTTCTCAATTTGATATTCAAAGTAGCAATTATTTACTTTAATATGTGGAGGCAGGCATGAAGGTGAAGCAATCAATATGGAGGCACTTTGTTACTGTCGCCTGGAAACACACGGGGTTGCCTGGATACAGCTAAGACTGCTCCGATATAAACAAACCAACACAATAAAATTCGTTTTCATCGTCTTTGCCTTGATGTGGGATCTTCAACTATGAACTAAACTTGTACAGGGACATCATTTTATTTTTACTTCAATTTTTATTGTACCTGAGTTTTTGAATGTACTTCACTCCCACCCCTTCTACTAATGAAGTTCCAACTCCACACAGAGCTAAGACCGCAGATAGTAAGCAGTACTGAGTTACTGAGTATAGTACGTTCCAGAAATATGTTCGCGTTTTCCAGTGACGAAAGAGTTTCAATATTGAATCATATTTTCGCAGAGGTACTGTCCGTTTGCCTACGTCGCATCCCGATTTCCCCCACCTGCTTCTGCTCGCCCCTCTGTAAAAGCTGGGCTGTCTTAGCTCTTTTCTGACAACATTAATTTCTCTTAGGAATTGGACGTTTACGTAATATTATGCAGCTGTTTAATTTAACTTAAATAAAAGGGCCTCGTTAAGTAATTAACTGTCACGTGATTTCCTCACTTTCTACAATCCTGCGGCATAACCACTTGGACGGACAGTAGATAGCATGTCTGAGTAATTTTATATTTTCGGGTCGGGCAGAAGTGAAGATTGAATTTACAGTACGTAGAGTAGATACAGAATTATTTCAACATGAGTTACGAGTACGAAGGAAGAAACTGGCAATTGGAATTAGATGCAATAGTCTATAGTGCGATAATATGCACATTAGAACTGAAGTCTGTATCGAAATGAACGGCCACCATTTTCAAAATTGTGTTTAAATATTCATATTATGATTATTTTTCAATTTAACTTCTTTCTCTATATTGTACGCTAATGTGCTGGAGATAATATAATATACACCGCATAATGAATACGTTCGCATGGATAACTCACTTCGTGAGTAAAAACACTTATTCTTAATACAGTACTGTATTTTGATTAAAGAAAAACCTAATGAAAATTATCAAACTCAAAATCGCGATATTTCCTAGTTTACGTAAATGGATGAACTACTTTTCTTCCTTCCTATACCTAGTAGAGTGATTTCTGTTTTACGCCAGTATCATCGAACTCCAGTCTTGGAGGGGGGAGCAAGCGGTGTTTCCGGTTCTATAAAGGTATAGACAGGTTAATATTAAATACAGAAGTGGACAAATTATTAGACTAAAACGTTTTCTTGGAAACATAATATAATTCGTCATATCAACTATCAGTATAATTCACAGAGTCTCTATTGTTGTAAACATGATTGTTTACATCTTCTAGTGTACTTTTCCAATGGTTTTAAGTATATTTTTTCTGGCTATGTTGGTACTACTGGTGTTTTAATTATATACTGGAGAAGATATTCTTCCATGGCCTGCAAGAAGACCGGACATGAACGAACTTGAAAATCTGTGATCTATACTGAAGAAGAAAGTGAACAAAAAGAGGCTTACAACAAAACATGGACTCATTTAAGCACTGTCTGATATCTGGCTAAATGATGCTGATATTCAAAGAAAGTGTCAAACTTTGGTTTCCAGAATCCCTGACAAAATCAACGAGTTAATAAAGAATAAGGGAATGTTCACAAAATATTAGTGACCTGCAGACTCAATTTTCTGTTCATTATTTCTGTGCAAAATACATTTTTGTTCATTATTTCTCCCGATAAATACAGCTTCGTTGCACATATAATTAATTTTTTCTAATAATTTGTCCACGTCTGTATGTTAGTAAAAATAAAATGATGTCCCTGTACTTCAGAATACGAGTAAGGCCCATTCCATGGTTACGGATGTGACACACACACTTTCAATAGGTAAAAACTTTGTATAATATAATTCATTTTATTTTTTCAAGTAATACAGGGACATCATTTTATTTTTACTTCAATTTTTATTGTACCTGAGTTTTTGAATGTACTTCACTCCCACCCCTTCTACTAATGAAGTTCCAACTCCACACAGAGCTAAGACCGCAGATAGTAAGCAGTACTGAGTTACTGAGTATAGTACGTTCCAGAAATATGTTCGCGTTTTCCAGTGACGAAAGAGTTTCAATATTGAATCATATTTTCGCAGAGGTACTGTCCGTTTGCCTACGTCGCATCCCGATTTCCCCCACCTGCTTCTGCTCGCCCCTCTGTAAAAGCTGGGCTGTCTTAGCTCTTTTCTGACAACATTAATTTCTCTTAGGAATTGGACGTTTACGTAATATTATGCAGCTGTTTAATTTAACTTAAATAAAAGGGCCTCGTTAAGTAATTAACTGTCACGTGATTCCACATCCTTTCTAAGACCCTGCGACAAAACCACTTGGACGGACAGTAGATAGCATGTTTGAGTAATTTTATCTGTGCGGGTCGGGCAGAAGTGAAGATTGAATTTACAGTACGTAAGGTACTGTTTTATAGAGTAGGTACAGAATTATTTCAACATGAGTTACTAGTACGAAGGACGAAACTGGCAATTGGAATTAGGTACAATAGTCTATAGTGCGATAATATGCACAAAAGAACTGAAGCCTGTATCGAAATCAACGGCCACCATTTTAAAAAAATGTGTTTAACTATCCATATTATGATTATTTTTCAATTTAACTTCATTCTCTATATTGTACGCTAATGTGCTGTAACAGTACAATATACACTGCATAATGCATACGTCCGAATGGATAGCTCAATTCGTGAGTAAAAACACTAAGTGTTAATAGAGTACTGTATTTTGATTAAACAAAAACCTAATGAAAATTATCAACCTCAAAATCGCGATACTTCCTAGTTTACGTAAATGGATGAACTACTTTTCTTCCCTCCTATACCTAGTAGAGTGATTTGTATTTTACGCCAGTAACATCGAACTCCAGTCTTGGAAGGGGGAGCAAGCGGTGTTTCCGGTTGTAGACCTTAATCCAAGGATATAGCCAGGTTAATATTAAAAATGTCAGTAAAAATAAAATGATGTCCCTGTATATTTCCTGCCTTCTAATACAGGGACATCACTTTATTTTTACCAACATTTTTAACATTAACCTGGCTATCACTGTTACCCCCTTCCATTACAGGACTTTGGAGTTGCTAGTGCAATATGTAAACAAATCATTTTACTAGCTATAGGAGGAGAGAAAAGTAGTGTATCCATTTATGTTACTGGGAAATACTGTATTACGATTTTCAGTTTGATCATTACTTTTACAGTATTTTATCAGAAAACAGTAAAACAGTAGCAATTTTTTTCACAAACTCAAGCCTTCAGGCGGTTATATACATTATGTAATGTCTACTTTATTCAGCATATTACTAACCTAATTTATTCCTGAGAATTTTGTGAGCACTTCCGTAAGAAACCCTAATTTCTACAGCTAGCTTCTTGACCGACTTGTTAGGACCTCGCTGCATCCTTTCTCTAGTATCTTCTACAGCATCTTATGCCACCTTTGTTGGCCATCTTACACTTTTCTTCCTTTCTGTACACTCTGTTGCTCTAAATTTATCTACCAGATTAATGACATTTCTACGAATATATTCCGTAATAATATAATCAGGAAATTCTGAAAAAAAAAAAAACTGTCGTTTACATTCGGTTATATTATAATTCCAGTTTCCATCATCGTCCTTCATACCTACAAACAGTAAAACAAAACTCTTGTTTAAATAATGCTGTTAAGTACCGTACCATATTATACGGTAACGTACTTTCGGTAACTATAATCTTCACTTGTACTCAGTCCACACAGATAAATTCAGTTATGCTACACACGATACCTGTGTGAAAATAAACTTCAATAATATAAGCTCTTTCTTCTATAGAAAATGCAACATATTTCTGAAACACACTGTACTCTGTACTGTTTATTTCACTGCTAGCAACAGCGGCCGTAAGTATGTGTGACTGACGTTAGCAAGGACATTAGTGAAAGGGGTGGGAATCAAGTACATTTAGAAACGCAGGTACAATAAAAATTGAAGTAAAAATAAAATGATGTCCCTGTATATTCACAATCCATCCACATAGCCTGTAAGGACAAAACAATAGCCTATCTCAATGGTACAAACATATACATCAACAGATTATCGTCACGGGTGTGACAGTAAATAGGCCTTATTTTACACTTTAAATTGTGCTGAACAAAAGACGTCTGATTTTCTACAATATTAGAACCAATATATTTATACAATGAACTTACTTTAAGAAAAACAATATCCATGTTGAATATTTCGTACACTACTTTTAACACTTGAATATAAATAATTGATTAAATGGCGATCTTACTCGTATTAATGATGTAAGCATGTGCGGCTTACAACTGTTTCGGTGCTATTCGACACCATCCTCAGAGCCTACTAGATCTCGGCGCTATCTCAACTTCGCTGCCTGTTGTGTGTGTGCGTTCGTGTGATGAAGAGTTGTGTCAAATAGTGTGTGTGTTCTGAAATTGATCTGTGTGTTGAGAATTTGACTAGGGTGTGTTTTAGTGTGTCTGTATATTTCATATTGTTCTAGTGTGTTGAGTTTTTGGTTCTTGGGTTGTGTGTGTAGGATTTCCATGTCTGTATTTATGTTATTGTATGCGTGGTTAGCATTAGTTATGTATTCGGCATATGTAGATGTATTGTGTCCTCTGGTTATTGCTTTAATGTGTTCTTTGTATCGAGTTTGGAATGATCTGCCTGTCTGTCCAATGTAGAAACTGTCGCAACTATTACATGTGAGTTTGTATACGCCTGTGTGTTTGTTTTTATTTGCTTGTGTTGTTTGTGTGTTGAGATGTCTTTGTAGTGTGTTTTCTGTTCTGTATGCTATGTTGTATTTCTGTTTTCTGAATGAGGGTGCGATCTTGTGTGTGTTTTTGTTTTCGTATGTTAGTGAGATGTATTTCTTGTATTTTTGTGTTTGTGTTGTGTTTTTGTGTTTGTTGAGTTTTTGTTTTGTCTTCCTTATGATGTTGTCTATTATGTTTGGGTTATAACCATTTTCTTGTGCTATGTATTTTATTGTGTTCACTTCTTATAACGTAAATACAGACATGGAAATCCTACACATACAACCCAAAAACCAAAAACTCAACACACTAGAACAATATGAAATATACAGACACACTAAAACACACCCCAGTCAAATTCTCAACACACAGATCAATTTCAGAATACACACACTATTTGATACAACTCTTCATCACACGAACGCACCCACACAACAGGCAGCAAAGTTGAAAGAGCGCCGAGATTTAGTAGGCTCTGAGGATGGTGTGAAGTAGCACCGAAACAGCTGTAAGCCGCACATGCTTACATAATTAACACGAGTAAGATCACCATTTAATCAATTATTTAAATAAAGCATTTCTAATATACTTGCCCTATCACTTTCATTCTCCATCAAATATTTCATTTCAGATCCGCTAGAAATATTAGTTTTCAGTAGCCTCTCTTACTACCAACATTCAAGTCTCATCTCAAAGGTATTGGATTCTTTTTTCATAATTTACGTCATAAATAACATTTTCCTACACCCACCTCAGTCTTCTGCTTATTCTGAATTGTTAGTCCACCAACAGTTGCTTGTAGATTCTTTCCTACTACGCCATCTCGACAACACAAAACAGTAACGCCCACAGGCTTGTGTATTCAACTCTATAACTTCGTTATGCATACCAACTTCCTATGCAAATTCTTTTCAGAAATAATATGTTTTCCCTTGTATTCTGATGAAATTGAGATTAGGAAATACGTCGGAATATAATATTATATGATACACAGTAAAAAATTGTCATTTTTTATTATGTATACATTAAAAATGCTGATTTATTAGATCGTCCCATAAGTAGCCTAATGCCAGTTTTTAAGTTTGCTGTTTTGTAAGACTATAAAGGCTTTTTTGTTAGACAATGCAATGTACAACAGGCTAATTCATTCATAGTGTTCTGCCCTAGGATAGGTCTTTCACTGCAAGCCCAGCTTTCTCCAGTCTTTCCTATTGTCTCCCTTCCTCTTTGTCTCCGCATATGATCCATATATTATCTTAATGTCTTCTCTCAACTGAGATCTTCTTCTGCCCAGAACTCTTTCCCGTTCCCGATATATTTACGGCTCAAAAGCGTATTGTCAGGTGCATAGTGGGTGTTGACAGTAGGACCTCTTGTAGGGAATATTTTTTACAGTATAGGCTAATATTCTCACTGTTTATGGTATATAATTATATTTTTAATGTTTTGCAGCTAATTTATACAAATCTGTCTGATTTTCACCAAAATAATGACTTTCATACTTATGATACTCGTAACAAAAATAGTTTAACTATTCCAGTACACCATCTTACAAATATTAGCAGAACCTACAATGGTCTTCGGTATCAAAATCTACAATAGTTTGCCTGAGGACATCAAATTCACAAAAAATACTCACAAATTCAGGAATTATATAAAAATGAAATTAATAAATTTGTGTCCCTACAATCTAGAGGATATACGCATGGGCCGTTGAAATGAACAATGTATTTTATATTTGACATATTTTAAACTTAATGTAATGTATATTTTTTGACCATGTCCATGCATATTTTGTGCCTTCGGCAATAAAGTTCTATCCATCCATCAGACCTACCTACCTACCCACCCACTCACCCACCACTCACCCACCCACCGATCTATCTATCTATCTATCTATCCATCCATCCATCCATCCATCCATCCATCCATCCATCCATCCATCCATCCATCCATCCATCCATCCATCCATCCATCCATCCATCCATCCATCCATCCATCCATCCATCCATCCATCCATCCATCCATCCATCCATCCATCCATCCATCCATCCATCCATCCATCCATCCATCCATCCATCCATCCATCCATCCATCCATCCATCCATCCATCCATCCATCCATCCATCCATCCATCCATCCATCCATCCATCCATCCATCCATCCATCCATCCATCCATCCATCCATCCATCCATCCATCCATCCATCCATCCATCCATCCATCCATCCATCTATCTATCTATCTATCTATCTATCTATCTATCTATCTATCTATCTATCTATCTATCTATCTATCCTTCCAGTGCATCCTTCAGTAGGCAGTTTCTTCTCAGCCAGTGATCCAGCCAATTCTTTTTCCTCTTTCTGATCAGTTTCAGCATCATTCTTTCTTCACCCATTCTTTCTAACACAGCCTCATTTCCTATTCTATTTGTCCATTTCACACGCTCCATTCTTTTTTTTTTGTAGGTTATTTTACGACGCTTTATCAACATCTTAGGTTATTTAGCGTCTGAATGAGATGAAGGTGATAATGCCGGTGAAATGAGTCCGGGGTCCAACACCGAAAGTTACCCAGCATTTGCTCATATTGGGTTGAGGGAAAACCCCGAAAAAAACCTCAACCAGGTAACTTTCCCCGACCGGGAATCGAACCTGGGCCACCTGGTTTCGTGGCCAGACGCGCTAACCGTTACTCCACAGGTGTGGACCGCTCCATTCTTCTCCAATCCTTATTTCAAATGCTTCTATTCGCGTCTTTTCACTTCGTTGTAATGTTCATATTTCTGTCCCATAAAATACCACTCTCCACACAAAGCACTTCACTAGTTTCTTTCTTAGTTCCTTTTCAAAAGGCCCTCAGAAGATGCTCCTTTTTCTATTAAAACCTTCCTTGGCCATTGCTATCCTCCTTTTGACTTCCTGAAAGGCTATAGTTATTATTGCGTATTGTGAGCATGTGACAGTCGTTAGTTAATACAAAGATTACAGAATGGAGGTGGTAAATATTCTTTGAAAATGTTTTAAATGAGCCATCACAAGTAACACCAAGAAGTTCATCTTGCTCCGCCTCAGACAAAATGTTTACTTGTACCACACTATACTCGAAAGGATTTCTTACCCATGAGTTTTCAGAATCTGATGGAGGGAAGTAATCTCTGAAGCTAGTCGCTAAATAATTCAGATGCTCAACGATGACATGTTGAACTTCTCGTGTCAATTCTTCATCAGTGGACTTCAGAAATGACTTCAATGTCGGAAAATATTCAATTTTTTTTGTCCATTACTATATCTTGTACAATAATGAAAATTGTTATGTGTAAAGCACATATAAAAATAGTACATTATGCAACGAGACTATAATGGTACTAATTAAGATGCGAGTATGTTTATGAAACGAGCGCAAGCGAGTTTCATAATTTTCATACGAGCGTCTTAATTAGGGAGAGTCGGGTAGTATCGGACATCGGGTAGTATCGGACAGTGCGTTTCTTTCATCTACCACCATATGGTAGTACCTGAATGACATGGTTACGTTTCTCTATGCGACGTCATAGAAACGTAACCATGTCAATCAGGTACTATCATCGTGTGGTAGATGAAAGAAACTCACTGTCCGATATTACCCGATGTCCGATACTACCCGACTCTCCCCTACCGTTATAGTCAAGTTTCATACGACTTTTTATGCACGACCATATTGATTTTTTCCGGCAATTGGTGAAATGAATTTGCGGGAATGTGCTTTGTGAAAGGCTAGAAGATGACGGTGAATTGATGTTAATTTGTGTGTTGTTTTTTTCGACTGAGTTTAATATTGTCTAATCTCGCGCTAGTTGTCTTTCGATTGCATATCCGAGAATAATCGATACTTGCGCTTTCATATTGCTACAATGGTATTTTCTGATTGGTGGAACACCTGAACTTTAATGAATAAGTGTACTTTAATGATGTCCATTAAAGGGCTGCTACCAGGTGTATAATTACTACATTTCGGCATGGTTGAGCATAAAATATTTTACGATTTAAAAAATTATTTATATTTTTTTTTTTCAAAATTAAAAATGGTGGCAGTTCACTGTGAAGTGATGAAGCGTTTCCCTCATAACTCATAAACTTTTTCATGTTCTCTCTCTTTTATTTTATTGCTGAAACTCATGTTTACAATATCATGCTC
Source organism: Periplaneta americana (assembly GCA_025594305.2). Classification (NCBI taxonomy): domain Eukaryota; kingdom Metazoa; phylum Arthropoda; class Insecta; order Blattodea; family Blattidae; genus Periplaneta; species Periplaneta americana. Next base: position 16,342,683 of record JAJSOF020000037.1, on the reverse strand, counting down.
TTTCAACTACATTCCTTAATAAATAATATATATATATATTTTTTTAAATTTTGTGTTAGAAGAAAATACTGATATTTGACCATTTTTAAATAATTTATATTTTATCAGACAATCTATCAAAGCTAGAGGACTGATCTTGCATCATATTGTTGATATGACATGTATAAATACACACAAAAAATGTCATCACAGAATGTTGGATAGTTTTTAGTTATGTAGGAAAAGCTTCATCCCTGCACAGTGGAAAAAAAAAAAAAAAAATTAAATCGCAAAAATATATATATTTTTCATATAGCAGAAGGACAGTGTTTTACACATACCAATTTTAATTATTGTACAGGGACATCATTTTATTTTTACTAACATTTTTAATATTAACTTGGCTATACCTCCGGATCAACGCCGATTGCTACCCCCTTCTACGACTGGAGTTCGATGATACTGGCGTAATATACAAACAAATCACTTTACTAGGTATAGGAGGGAAGAAAAGTAGTTCATCCATTTACGTAAACTAGGAAATATCGCGCTTTTGAGTTTGATCATTTTCATTAGGATTTTGTTTAATCAAAATACAGTACTGTATTAACACTTAGTGTTTTTACTCACGAACAGAGCTGACCATTTGGACGTATTCATTATGCAGTGTATATTATACTGTCTACAGCACATTAGCATACAATATAGAGAATGAAGTTAAATTGAAAAATAATCATAACATGGATATTTAATCACATTTTTTGAAATGGCCGTTCATTTCCATACAGGCTTCAGTTCTAATGGGCATATTATCGCACTATAGACTATTGTACCTAATCCCAATTAGCAGTTTCGTCCTTCGTACTAGTAACTCATGTTGAAATAATTCTGTACCTACTCTATAAAAGAGGACCTTACGTACTGCAAATTCAATCTTCACTTCTGCCCGATCCGAAAAGATAAAATTACTCAGAAATGCTATCTATTGTCCGTTCAAGTGGTTTTGTCGCAGGGTCGTAGAAAGGGGGGGGATCACTTGACAGTTAATTACTTAACAAGGCCCTTTTATTTAAGTAATTTTAAACAGTTGTATAATATTAGTAGACGTCCAATTCCTAACAGAAATTAATGTTTTCATAAAAGAGCTAAGACAGCCCAGCCACTAGCCTTTACAGAGGGGCGAATAGAAGCAGGTAGGGGAAACCGGGATGCGACGTAGACAAACGGACGACAGTCCCTGTGCGAAAACGATTCAGTATGAAAGCTCTTTCGTCACTGGAAGACGCGAACATATTTTTGGAACGTACTGTTTACTATGACCGTAAGGCTACTATGACTGTATATGAGGTCTTGGATCTGTGTGGAGGACGGTTGAACTTTATTAGTAGAAGGGGTGGGAGTGAAGTACATTAAAAAACTCAGGTACAATAAAAACTGAAGTAAAAATAAAATGGTGATGAACAAGATACAGTAAAGGAGAAAAAAAATTTGAATATTTCCAAAAATTTAACTGCTGTAAGCTGTACCTAACCCCTTAAGTACGTTGCCATAAACAACCAAGAGAAATTATTCAACTGATCACATGGAAATTTAGTATCACTCAGAAATAGTCGTACTTAATCACTTTTGCATACAGAAGTGCAGTAGTTATTCAGAGGAAAAATGTTTCAGCGATTATTTGCAAAATTGAGTGGCTTATAAGTTATGAGATGTAAATAATGCCAAGAACCTCCTAAATTTGTACCACGGACCTCCAGACCACCAATTATGAAACACTGGATTAGGGCAGTGAAGTAAATCCATGACCCCATCGGGGGTCGAATCCGAGAGCTTCAGGATTGTAGCGCAATACATTGATCGCGAAGCTACCGTGTGTTACGCATCCAAAATGAAGGCATACAATTAAAAAGAGATTAAATTTTTAGCATATTATTATTCCACTTTTGTGCTGATTGTGGTTGAGGTAAAAGTCGTCACGCACATACCTGTTGCAAGATTCCTAGAATAAACGAGTTGTGGTCACTCTGTCTACGCCAGAATTATTCTATAGCAAACTTCGGTATCATGCAAACATATTGCACAAATTCCGGGGAAACAAACTGAATGACGTGACTACAGGTCATATTCTATTTATAATGTTAAACGTACGAACAGATAAGAAATAATTTAAATAACATTTCAATAACACTCGTAAGTAATAGATCCTACAGTTTAGAGGAAAGTAGCTTAAAACATACAAATCGATATTAAAAAAATATACAGGGCTTTCATTTAAAAACTTCCCAGCCTAAATAACTAATTATTTAAATTGAATTCAATTTAAACAAAACACGTCAATTTACGTATTGAGGGGGAAGTCTGAAAGCAGGCTTAATTGCATTTTGAATGTAATACCCCACCCCACAGCCACCTCCAATATGAAATTTCAAATGGCAGCCCCATATATTTTACTTATATATGAAAGAGCATGCCATTTTTTGCACACTTCATTCATCTGTTTTCGCATCTTTTGTTTTCTATCGTCGCCTGGGAACCAGGATTGCTGCAGAGAATAAAGCTATAAAAACTTACTGAGCATTTCATGTAATAGTTGTGTTTGTGTATTACATTATTTTGTGCGAGATCGTGCGTATTTGCTTGTTTTCCGCACAGAACCAACACGCGGAAAGTCTAAAATCCCACATTCAGTATTCCCAACGTAACGCACATAACAATTTCCCTCTTCTTACCGCTTAAGCGCGACATTCATTTTACTGCTTTAGGCTTTTAACATATTATTTTTAGAGACGTTTAACATAGTAATAAATATAAATTGGAAACTTACCACTGCAATTTCACCTAAATTGCAATGTTAATTATTGTTTTTAAATATTTGCAAGAATTAAGTAAAGTCTACTACTCCACGAAACTTATTGCATTCCTGATACAAGTAACATTAAGGAAGCCGTGAAAAAATCAACAAGATTCCAGATGCCGATGTTATTATTGCAATACGTTATATAAATAATATTGTTAAAATATTAAAATGAAAAATAAATCATTACATAACCTTACCGATTGTTTTAAATTCGCATTTATAGACTGGGGAAAAAAAAAGACAGGCCTCCTGGAGTATAGTAAATACAGAAAACAGTTAATAGCAACAATGTTGAAGAAAGATATTTGGTGTTCCGAAGTTGCCGTCATTAAACAGAAACCAACATGGAGATTTCATTGCAACTAATTAGAAATTCGTCTGTCAGGTATGTAATAAACAATCTTCGCACAAAATAATGTACGATACACGAGCGGTATGTTTGTTTTCATGTTCTCGGAAATTAAAAAAGCTCAACTACGTTTCGCTTTTTCAATCTTTTCCTCGACCATGAAAACGTCAACATACCGCTCTTGTAACGTATATTACTATTAAAATGGTGTATACTCTTCAAGCAAGGAGATGCACGATCACCTTTACTTTTTAACTTTGCTCTAGAGTATGCGATTAGGAAAGTCCAGGATAACAGAGAGGGTTTGGAATTGAACGGGTTACATCAGCTGCTTGTCTATGCAGATGACGTGAATATGTTAGGAGAAAATCCACAAACGATTAGGGAAAATACGGGAATTTTACTTGAAGCAAGTAAAGAAATAGATTTGGAAGTAAATCCCGAAAAGACAAAGAAGACTATATGATTATGTCTCGTGACGAGAATATTGTACGAAATGGAAATATAAAAATTGGAAATTTATCCTTGGAAAAATTAAAATACCTGGGAGCAACAGTAACAAATATAAATGATACTCGGGAGGAAATTAAACACAGAATAAATATGGGAAATGCCTGTTATTATTCGGTTGAGAAGCTTTTATCATCCAGTCTGTTGTCAAAAAATCTAAAGTTAGAATTTATAAAACAGTTATATTACCGGTTGTTCTGTATGGTTGTGAAACTTGGACTCTCACTTTGAGAGAGGAATATAGGTTAAGGGTCTTTGAGAATAAGGTGCTTAGGAAAATATTTGGGGCTAAGAGGGATGAAGTCACAGGAGAACGGAGAAAGTTGCACAACACAGAACTGCACGCATTGTATTCTTCACCTGATATGATTAGGAACATTAAATCCAGACGTTTGAGGTGAGCTGGACATGTAGCACGTATGGGCGAATCCAGAAATGCATATAGAGTATTAGTTGGAAGGCCAGAGGGAAAAAGACCTTTGGGAAGGCCGAGACGTAGATGGGAAGATAATATTAAAATGGATTTGAGGGAGGTGGGATATGATGATAGAGATTGGATTAATCTTGCTCAGGATAGGGACCATTGGCGGGCTTATGTGAGGGCGGCAATGAACCTCCGGGTTTCTTAAAAGCCAGTAAGTAAGTAAGCAGGTAAGTAAGTAAGTAAGTAAGTATATCCTTCAAGAGAAAACATAAATTATTCTTATTGATTAAATTTAGGAAATTACACAAAATTAGCTGTGTTTTCATTCCACAATCAACTGATAATAACAAAAATACAGATTGCCAGGCGACGACAGAAAACAAAAGATACGAAAACAAATGAATGAGGTGTATTAACAATTGAATGCTCTCTCATATTTAAGTATAAAAATATAGGGGTGTCATTTGAAATTTCAAAGTGGGGGTGGCTGTGGGGTGGGAGGGGGTGAAATCTAAAATGCAATTAAGCATGGCTTCAGACTTCCACCTCAATATCTAAATTGAGGTGTTTTTTGTTTAAATTGAATTCAATTAAAATTGTTAGTTATTTAGACTGGAAAGTAATGCCATTAATTTCAGGGTTATTCTTCGAGATGTTTCAACAAGACAGTTTAATAAAATTTTACTCCTTTTTGCTTTCTTTTCGAGATCAAAATTGTTTTATATGAAACATTTCATAGCTTGTTTTGGGAAAGCCATTGATTTAATTCCCAATATACTCAGTCAATTTAAGAGAGCAGTGTATTATGACAATAATTTTTATTTATTTATGTATGCATGTATTTATCTGTCTATCTATCTATCTGTCTATCTGTCTATCTGTCTATCCATCCATCCATCCATCCATCCATCCATCCATCCATCCATCCATCCATCCATCCATCCATCCATCCATCCATCCATCCATCCATCCATCCATCCATCCATCCATCCATCCATCCCATCCATCCATCCATCCATCCATCCATCCATCCATCCATCCATCCATCCATCCATCCATCCATCCATCCATCCATCCATCTATCTATCTATCTATCTATCTATCTATCTATCTATCTATCTATCTATCTATCTATCTATCTATCTATCTATCTATTTAATCTTCTGTCCCACCAGATAGCATATATAAATACAAAAAAGAAATACAGACGCTGATGAAAATAATACAAATTAAATTAAAGCCCTATAGAGGGTCAACAGGGTCAAGAGAACACTATAGAGCTCTCATCGAGCTAATACAAGAAAAAAAAAGAAAAAAAACAGAGATAGCAATGTGATGATAGTGATAACTGATAATAATAATAATAATAATAATAATAATAAAAATAGTAAATACATTACATATTAATTGTCAATTTTACAACAACATAGTTACAATATTTACTATATGTCTTGGGTTAAGGTGAAGTTGCGCAACCTGACATGTGTTCAACAAGCAATTCCATGAACCAGAATGTGATGTTTTAATTTAAATTTGAATTTTGATATTGTCCGACAGTCTCTGACATGGTCAGGGAGAGAGTTCCAGAGGCGTGGAATAGATATGCTGAAAGATGATGAGTAGAAGGAAGTTCTGTGCAGAGGAATAGAGAGAAGAATTTTATTTTTGTCCTTTAATGTGCAGAAATTTGATTCGTACAAAAGTAACACTGAAAAATTCCTTTGCCAATAGTGTTTCCTGATAGCAAAATATGACGTCACGTCAATATAAACTTATCTCCGTACGCCCTAGGACAAATAGGTCCCTACTAATGATTGCTAGCTTGAGGTACGGTTATGCACTGAAGCAGGATTAAAATTAATTTCCGCCAGACTAGAAAGTGCGTGAAATGAGTTATTCTCCCTCACCCTCTGTGCTAAGCAGGCCACCCACTTTTTAAAGAAGTCGATATTAGAAAATCGATTTAGAGCTCGTGAATAGCGACGGAACGAGGATTGATGAAGGACTTTAAGATCGCCCATAATCCTCAGAACTTTTCGATAAAAGGTCAGATGAATTGATCGGTGAAGGTTTTCATCTACCCCTACAGCGTTCCATGGCTTTTGGGCTTACGGAGCCTCATGCATGAATGCTCAACTCCGCCGTAATAAGAGGGACGACGCAGACTTGAGGTTGAGCAAAAGGTAGAGGAATCGTATCAGCAAAAAATCAAATGAATGACTTACAAACAAACATAGGCACGTCTTATTTTTACACTGGGTGAATATTATAATAAGTAGGGATCGTATTCTGTCCTAGAACGTACGGAGATAAGTTTAGTTGTTTAGTTCCGAATCTGACCGGTGAGCAATCCGATGGCATCACGGTGTTCCGAATTCCACCGATGACGTCATTGATGCTCCACCGGTGTCGCACCGGTGCCATCAGCTTGCAGAGGTGGTGGCAGTCTCCATCAGCCGCCATCAGTGAATCTGATTGGTTCTTGTATAGGGCGGGAATTAGCAGACGAATAACATCGTGCACTGTTGTGTCATGGCGGTGTGTTCTGCTTTAGTTCTGCTGTATTGTTTGTAATGAGCACAACGTAAAAACAATATGTTAATGGCTTATGAGCGAACATGTCAACGGACCAGTTATTACTACTGGTTCAAGAAATAAATTGTTTATGCTATCTTTTCTTTGAACGAGATGGGAGTACGAAAATTTCGCAAAATTTTGCTAGCGTAGCACAGAAAACAACCTGTACAGTCGCCATGACAGATCGATCCTTCCAGCAGTTTTGTTCCTTATTTCGCTGCAACGTGACGTCATTGATGCCACCGGACCGGTGAGATTCGGAATACGCTGATAGCCAACACTGAAAAGGTTTATTTGTAAATTCACGTTTAACATGAGTTTAATATAGCAATTCCTTTGTTTTTTAGAATTTTGAACATCTTAATATATAAAATTGAATGTGGGTATGTATGTATGTATGTATGTATGTATGTATGTATGTATGTATGTATGTATGGGTGTGTATGTTCTCTATACAAATCTACACGCTTTGACCGATATGTGCCAAAGTTTGCACATTTAACCTTCATAACCAGGAGAAGAACATAGGCTACATTAAAATTGTGCAAATGAAGTTAAATTAATTAAATATATAAAAATAAAAATAAACAGATCAAATATTCATGTATTATATTAAAATGCAAAATCTTCTACAGTCAATTGTTCTTTTTTATTGTCTGTTGTATTCAACATAGACTTTCACGAGGCCTTGGAAATTTTAACACGAAATTAAATTACATTGTTGTTACACATCATGAAGGCTGAAACTAGATAATTCATGCAATAAGTATCTTTACGCAGTCCAGGACCGTATTATGAATTCCTCGATGCAGTTTTGTAGATAGTGAGCAGACTGTTTTATCCAATTGAATTCTAGAATTCTTTCAAACTACAAGGTTTGCTACCACATAATTTACTTAATATTGAATAGCCATAGTAGACCTACTATTGCGAAATATTGACTCACCAAACTTATGCACTAACAAGAATTTGTGTCAAAAACTCATGCGAAACGTAATATGAGTGGCAATATTAACTGGAAAAACGAAAGAAGATGATGTTTTTATCCCGCGTATTGCTATTATAGCCATTCGATTTTAAGCAATTATTATAAGTTATAGTAATATTTGTGATAATATTACAATATTATAATATTGCAATAATAATATAGAGCCTATTTTACTGTTAATGTTAACCCGTCTCTTAATTATTAATAAGTTATGGCCACTAATGACTTGGCCGTTTATAGAAAAATATGAATTTTTGTTGTGGTAGTGTTCAACATTGCCTTCTCCAGGAGAGTGAATTCTGATGAGTATAGTCTCCGTTACTGCAAAACACCTGAAATCCATGTATTTGATAGAATCCATCCGTTATAGATTGTAGTTTTGCCTTGAAAGAAATTATAGTAATATACGTTACAAGAGCGGTATGTTGACGTTTTCATGTTCGAGGAAAAGATTGAAAAAGCGAAACGTAGTTGAGCTTTTTTAATATCCGAGAACATGAAAACAAACATACCGCTCGTGTATCGTACATTATTTTGTGCGAAGAGCGTTTATTACATACCTGAAAGACGAATTTCTAATTAGTTGCAATGAAATCTCCATCTTGGTTTCTGTTTAATGACGGCAACTTTAGAAAACAAGAATATCTATACTCCAGCAGGCCGTGATACACGTCTGTCTTTTTTTCCCCCAGTGTATAAATGCGAACTTAAAACTAACGGTAAGGTTATGTAATGATTTATTTTTCATTTTAATATTTTAACGATATTATTTATATAACATATTGCAGTAATAACATCGGCATCTGGAATCTTGTTGATTTTTTCACGGCTTCCTTAATGTTACTTGTATCAGGAATGCAATAAGTCTCGTGGAGTAGTAGACTTTACTTAATTTTTGCAAATATTTAAAAACAATAATTAACATTGCAATTTAGGTGAAATTGCAGTGGTAAGTTTCCAATTTATAATTATTACTATGTTAAACGTCTCTAAAAATATGTTAAAAGCCTAAAGCAGTAAAATGAATATGGCGCTTAAGCGGTAAGAAGAGGGAAATTGTTATGTGTGCTACGTTGGGAATACTGAATGTGGTATTTCACACTTACCGCGTATTGGTTCTGTGCGGAAAACAAGCAAATACGATCTCGCACAAATATATTGTGGGCAGAAAGGCTTAATAATGCATAATGCCGTGGTACGATAAATATTATCATCAATCACAATGTTAAATATCTTAAATATCCCTGTAGCATACGGTCTTAATGTTGTTGTTAAAACTCTATTCATAGGTGAGATGGAATTATTTCGATTAGTCAGTTTCTTTGGATATTAGTGTCACTTTCTTTAATGTTCGTCACTAGGGAGGAGAAAACATAAGTAAATATGGTTCGTATCGAGGTCTTCGATAAGTCTAACAAACAGTTTATTTAGAAATAGACCAAAATTTAAAACCCGGGCAACGCCGGGTAATTTAAGCTAGTGTATTTATATTAGGCGATTCTCAAGAGGGCCATGACTAGACCATGATAGTCACGTGACTCTGATTCGTGCCGAAGCTTGTCTTTCTCGTTAGCCACGTGACGCATGGTACTATCAGGGAACACTTGCATCTTGTTTTTTGCTACAGTAACTTTCGACTCAGTCATTTCCGGACCAGGGTTCCTTATCTCAAATTGATACACTTGCCCTTCGCCATCATCCCTGAAAGTTTGCAACACTAGCCCGGAAACACCCTGTATGCAGTATATTAAATTTCGTCGCTCAGCAATTTTCCAATGGAGCAGTCACGCTGAGCAAGTTTGTACACTCCTTTGTTATAGCTCTCACAGTTTATTGAGATTACAGTTGTCTGAAAGCATAAGTCTCCATCTTTATTCTAACTAGGTCGGAGCTTTTGTACCTGGAGTTGAGAAGCAAAACATTAGGATGCAGGCTTCTCTGTCTCTGTTTTGTGTATTCCCATCATAACATTTCAGCCAAAATTTATAGTAGAACTGGTTATCATTTTACTTGCAGCATTGTAATCTGCTGCTGGTAGGAGGAGCATTTTCAATCCGAAAAGGTTCACTAAATTTTCTCGCAAGTCATAAAAAAAAACCTGTTAACAAGGTAATTAAATAGTATAAAAGCAACTTTATTTAAATAATTGCATAAAATAAGCAGAATAATTTAAACATATTTTAGTTAAAAACGAAATAAAATGTCACAAATAATGGGGTACTGCAAGTTAACCTCAAAACGTCTACAAAACAAGTAGAGTAAGTGTGAAACTTTTTTAAGTTAAAAAAAATCACTGTCACTAAATGATATCATGTAAATTCATCTCAAAATCCTGCAAAGTAAACCTAACAATATTGAACATTTTTCATAATCATTTCATATATATTACTATCAATAATAACACTGTGTGAATTCATGTAAAAACCTTCAAAGCAAACCTAGTAATATTGTCACACTTTTCTCAAATATTCGAATATATCACCACCACTAATAGAATTATGTAGAAAACAAGCCTAACAATATTAAACACCTTTCTCAAGAATTTAAATACATCACAATCACTAATATAATGGTGAAATCTCAGAATTATGCAAAATAAGCTTAGTAATATTCTTAAACTTTCCTCAACAATTCAAATACATCACCATCTATAACAGTATTGTGTAAATTCATCTTAAAATCCAACAAAGCCATTACGTATTCTATAGATATTAACATAACCTAGTAATATTGTTATACTTTCCTCAACAATTCAAAATACATCACATCTATAAGAGTATTGCGTAAATTCAAGAAATGGGCCACGGACCACTTCCCTTCCCCCAATCTTTCTCTTCTACTATCACAAAGAACTTGCTAATTTCTTAGATACAAACCCTGAATTATGATAATAGGGAACATAAATATATTATAAGTTCACAGGGCTAACGGCTTCGAAGCTGGGTACCTGGTTCTAATGAAGTGCACTGGTAGCAATTTAAAACATGGGGGCATGAGATAGTTACTCTGCCTGCCATTAAAAATTCACTTCACTAAATCCCCAAGGTAAAAAAAAAAAAAACCTAAAATTCAGACGTCTCCAAAAGCGTACTCGCGAGTAAGCCCCTGAACGGAACCGAAGCCAGTACGTAATGAGCGCGCTCCGCCTCACCTATCCCCATCTGTACTATAGTCAATGTTTATGCTCAAACGAAGAGCAGTGGCGGACTGTCATTTTCATTGAGTTGGTCGGAGTGTTCCACCGTTTCACAATGTCTTATAATCATGGACGTAGTACATTCAAGGATGAAAGGGAAGAGAATGTTTTCGTTTTAGTGCGGAGAATGTGAAATGTTTAATTTGTTCGAAAAATCTTAAAGGTGTGTTAAAATTCAACATGCAACACAACTACTCGACTCTTCACAAAAAATATACAATTTGATGTAGCCTATGCTGGACATGTGAAAATAATTTATTTTGGGACGTCTGTATAATTGTTGGTTATACATAATAATAAGTATATTACGTTACGTTTACACTCAGCTTCGCATGATATACTTATAGTTTTTCGTTTCATTTTAGGTGAAATACATACAAATATTTTGATAAATTTGAAAGAAGAAAATACAAACACAAATCACACACGTATCCTCAGTCTTAAACAAAAAAACTGCTTGCTAGCTATGTTCTAACTTGGAATATTGGAAAATCAATGAAGCCATTTACAGAATGAGCATTTGTAAAATCGTGCATACAGAATGTCTTCTAGATGTAATGCGAAATGAATTATTACATTATTGAATATTCCCCAGATCAAAAGTGGAAGCTTCATAGTATGTCAAAATAATATACAAATATGATATTTCTTATCCTTTTGATGTTATTAGTGACAATTAAAATTTATTTCATGATGTTATTTATTTATTTAACAAGTAAATACAATATTTTGTTACATAATATATCAATTGAACGATCCATCATCAGTTTTGATGTTATTATTTGTAAACATAAGAAGATCGTTGCAATCCCTCCTGACCGCTTCCATCTGTTGAGGTACGAGTCTCTCCCCATTCTCTACAGCACACTGTGTTCGGCGGGCAGCATCGGGATCACGAAAAACTAATTGGAGACCTCTGCTAAAATTCAACGAAGTCATTACGTATTTTATAGATTCTAACATAACCTAGTAATATTGTTATACTTTCCTCAACAATTCAAAATACACCACAATCTATAAGTGTATTGTGTAAATTCATCCTAAAATTCAACGAAGTCATTACGTATTTTATAGATACTAACACAACCTAGTAATATTGTTATACTTTCCTCAACAATTCAAAATATACTACCATCTATAAGTGTATTGCGTAAATTCATCCTAAAATTCAATGAAGTCATTACGTATTTTATAGATACTAACACAACCTAGTAATATTGTTATACTTTCCTCAACAATTCAAAATACACCACCATCTATAAGTGTATTGTGTAAATTCATCCTAAAATTCAACGAAGTCATTACGTATTTTATAGATTCTAACATAACCTAGTAATATTGTTATACTTTCCTCAACAATTGAAATACATTACCATCTACAACAGTATGGTGTAAATTCATCTTAAAATTCTACAAAGTCCTTACATATTCTATAGATACTAATCCAACCTAGTAATATTGTTATACTTTCCTCAACTCAACAGTATGGTGTAAATTCATCTTAAAATTCTACAAAGTCCTTACATATTCTATAGATACTAATCCAACCTAGTAATATTGTTATACTTTCCTCAACAACTCAAATACATCACCATCTATAACAGTATGGTGTAAATTCGTCTTAAAATCCGACAAAGTCATTATTTATTCTATAAATACTAACACAACCTAGAAATATTGTTGCACTTTTCTCAAGAATTCAAATTCACCACCATCAGTAATAATATGGTATAAATTGATCTTGTAATCCTACAAATCAAGCCTAGTAATATTGCCTCACCTTCCTAAACTATTAAAATAATTCACAATCAAGAATTGCATGTGTAAACTCATGTTAAATTCGTATATAAGATTAAAAGTTTCTTGTCCACTCCATTTCGCAACTAGACTACTGATGTACATTTTTGGTTTGCGTACGCTCAATGACAGAAGAATCACTTACTCGATGACACTTATAAGAAAACCATTAACAAACAATATTGATTCCGCTGAAATATTCAGACTGATTCCTTTTTATATCCCTGCAGTTAAATTAAATTGTTCATTTATATTTATTTGAAGAAAGTGCTTTCATCGGCATCTAGTCTGTGAACTTTCATATAAGTCATTGTTATAATATAATCTACATTTCGAGACACTCAGTTACTTAATAAAATTGTTTACCCATTTTAAGTAGGTTGATTATGTTAGAGAAGACTTTCACCGCCACCAGCGTGGTGTAAGGGTTAGAGAGAAAGACTCGTGATCCGAGCCTGCTCTCGAGCGCGGGTTTGAATCCCGCTTGGGCCGATTACCTAGTTGGGTTTTAGTACAAAGGTTTGACCACAAATGTATGGCGAATGTCAGGTAATTTCTGACGCATCTCGCCAAATTATCTTCCATCGTCGCTAGGTAACCTCGCAGTTGTTACAATGTCGTTAAATAACGGGTTAACGAACAAGTAAACAGATAAGTGTTCGCGTAGGCTTCCGCGGCTGGTGTACATGGTGTGTGCATAAGCTTCAGGGCTTCTACGGCGTTGTCTTGGTGTTGGCACTGACGTTTCGACCGCTGTGTTGTGGTCATCTTCAGAGCAGTTGTTGGATAAGGAAATAGTCTGCGAGCTCGTATATATGTAGTAGTCTCGATGGGGGGAGTACTTGCGGTGATAGGTCGTAGGTTCTCCTTCTGGCATCTGATTGGTCCTACGTTGTCCAATCCGGTTGAGAACTGTATGAAGGGGAGTATTCATATTAAATACTGGCCCTCATAAGGTCCGAAAGAGTGACCTTGATACCGGGGACCAATCAGATGCGAGAAGGAGAACCTACGACCTATCACCGTAAGTACTCCCCCCATCGAGACTACTATATATATATACAAGCTCGCAGACTATTCCTTAAATAGCCAAATTGGCTAGTCTCTTATATGAGACAACTCATCCTGCCTAAGGTATTCCGTGGTTTTCCTCAGGCGTAAGACAAATGTCGGGATGAGCCCTATAAGAAATGGGCCACGGATCTATATGCCCTTCCCCATATATATTCTCCTTTATTATAAACGACGTATGCCCTAGTTCAGAACCTATAAATTGTCTATTAAATATACGAAGTCACTCAATTAGTCGCAAATTGAAAAGACAGGGACCTCTCAAATTGCAGATTTAGATTTCACGGCCTTCACATGCCTTGTCATCGAACAACAGATGACAGCATCTTGCCATCCTAACGGCAAACACCAGCCAGCTCTTCCTCTTCCCGTTCCGTGATCACTTGATCAAATCTCAGTCCCCCTCGCGTATGTGGTACCTAAGAGGTTACTTCCAAATTCGGATTCCCCTTCAAAATTTTCTAGATTTCCTTCAGTGGAGCACCGTAACCCGGAGTGAGACTAGTGGCCAACAGGCTTGGAGCTCACATATTTAGTTTTGTACAGCCCCCAACCCCTTGCGAGGACGCGTTTGCGTACCTTTTAAAATTTTTCCTCCCAATTCTCATTCGATTTTTCGATTATTCCTTATCCAACAACTGCTCTGAAGATGACCACAACACAGGGGTCGAAACGTCAGCCACCAACACCAAGACAACGCCGTAGAAGCCCTGAAGCTTATCCACACACCAAGTAAACAGATAATTTAGGCCAATATGGGTTGCCGTTCAGAACTATTAAATATGGCATGTGAAGGCTTTCTTTTAACGAAATACTTTCTACAGAGAGTGTACGTTGAAGTGTAGTGTAAAAGCTTTTTCTTGGCTGCAGGTCCGTGTGTAATAAAAAGTATCGCTTACCTTTGCTAACTTTGAATGTATTGATTTTTCTAAAAACCCATACGTCACTTACCATAAAAACGTTTGCTGGTACTTACATTACGCGATGAAATTACCAGCAGAATGATTGATGTCTACAAACACCTCAGAATAAATTACTGTGTTGGATGAATCGACAGTACAACGTTTAAACCTTACACTAAACCAACCCTTGCTCTATGTAAAGACTGTGAGGTCTGATGGCCTACTAAATACTATTTACTTTCTTAAGCCTACTCAATGGTTATGCGATCGAATGCAGGGGGTGAGGGAAAGAGGATGTTGGCATGTTAGTATTTGAAATGCTTTTAGATACGATATCATAAACTGTGGGGTGTGGGAGACAATTACAGAGAAGCTTTGTAAGTATGGCTATATTCATAGACATTCTTAGCGCGGGCTTTCGGTGGATGATCAGCGAACTATTCATAAACCAGTGTTAGCGATATATGATATGAATCCTGTGCAAGTATCAGTCGATAGCCGGGGCTAGTTTAGCACGCTCGTAGCGCGGACTAGCGAAATGTCTATGAATAGCGTCTAAATTGATTGTGTTGATGCAACTTCAAGAAATATTTCTAAAAATAAATATTATTGAAATAATTGAAAGGCAACAAATGGCAAATACACAAACTACACCAATACTTAAACAAAATATACCCAAAACTTCAATACACACTGGAACTTGAAAACAACGACTCCATTAATATCCTAGACATCACCATAACAAATGTTAACAAACACACTTTCAAAATATACAGAAAACCAACCACCACCACCACCACCACCACACATATACACAACACATCAAACCACCCCATACAACACAAACATGCTGCATTCAGGACAATGGTACACAGATTACTCAACATACCCATGAGCCAACAACACTACAATGAAGAAGTGAACACAATCAAATACATAGCACAAGAAAATGGTTACAACCCAAACATAATAGACAACATCATAAGGAAGACAAAACAAAAACTCAACAAACACAAAAACACAACACAAACACAAAAACACAATAAATACATCACACTAACGTACGAAAACAAAAGCACACGTAAGATCGCATCTACATTCAGAAAGCAGAAATACAACATAGCATACAGAACAGAAAACACACTACAAAGACATCTCAACACACAAACAACACAAAAAATAAATACAACCACACAGACGTATACAAACTCACATGCCATAGTTGCGACAAGTTTCTACATTGGACAGACAGGCAGATCATTTCAAACACGCTACAAAGAACACATTAAAGCAATAACCAGAGGACACAATAAATCTACATATACTGAACACATAACTAATGCTAACCATACATACAATAACATAAATACAGACATGGAAATCCTACACATACAACCCAAAAACTAAAAACTAGAACAATACTAAATATACAGACACACTAAAACACATCCTAATCAAATTCTCAATACACAGATCAATTTCAGAATGACTCCACTTTTCAACACGCAAACACACCCCTACAACAGGGAGCGATATCTAGATGACGCCAGGATCTAATAATAATCTGATGATGGTGTAATAATAATAATAATAATGATGATGATTTATTTAACCGAAACAGCTGTAACACTCAACCATGCTCTGTACTTATATAATTAACACCAGTAAGTTTGCCATTTTATCAATCGTTTGAATTTTCAATTATATTATGGAAACATAAACAGATCATTGAGAATCGAAATAAAGGTGTCATTTTTAGAGAGGAATAGAGGTTAAGATGTTCAAGACTAAGGTGTTTAGGAAACTATTTGGGGCTAAGAGAGATGACGTTACAGAAAAATGGAGAAAGTTACACAATGCAGAATTGCACGCATTGTATTCTTCACCTAATAGGCGAATACAGAAATGCATATAGGTTAGTTAGAAGGCCTGGGGGGAAAAGACCTTTGTGGAGGTCGAGACATAGATGGGAGGATAATATCAAAATGGATTTGAAGGAGGTGGGCTATGATGCTGGGAACTGGATTAATCTTGCTCAGAATAGGGAACGATGGCGGGCTTATGTGAGGGCGGCAATGAACTTCCGATTTCTTTCAATATTCAACATTTTCTTTCTTCCATTACTGTATCTTGTACAATAATGAAAATTAGTATGTGTAAAACACTGTCCTTCTGCTATACGATAAACATGTTTTTATGATTTAAAAATATATTTATATATAAAATTAAAGTTCACTGTGGAGTTTCCCTCATAACTCAAAAAGTATCCAACATTCTGTGATGAAATTTTTTATGTGTATTTATGCATGTCATATCTACAATATGATGTAAAATCACGTCTCTACCTTTGATAGATTGTCTGATAAAAAATAAGTTCATTTAAAAAAATGGTCAAATATCTAACACAAACAAAATTATTTATTAAGGAATGTAGTTGAAAGAGCATGATATTGTAAACATGAGTTTCAGCAATAAAATAAAAGGGAGACATCATGAAAAGGTTAACAAGTTTATGAGTTATAAGAGAAACGCTTCATCACTGCACAGTGAACTTTGAATTAAAAATATATATATATATATACATTTTTTTAATCGTAAAAATATTTGTTTCATATAGCAGAAGAATAGTGTTTTACACATGCCAATTTTCATTATTGTACAAGATACAGTAATGGAGGAAAAAATGTTGAATATTTCCAATAATTTTACTGCTGTAAGCTGTACTAACCCCTTAAAAAGCCATAAGTAAGAAAGTAAATTGTATTAATGGATTATTATGAGATTCTAAAAACATTTATTTCTTCAGTAATGTTATTTGTACAGAGCGCTTGCGAGAAATGGGTTTCGCTTAGGTAAAAGCCATAGCCTTTTACCGTTCAGATCGATCGCGATTACTGAGCCACTAATGTTGTACATTTCTCCTGGATTGAGCGTGGGAAGTTTTTATGTTGTGTAGTATGAACAGAGAATCATAAGGGAGACCTATGGAGAAGAGAAACGGCCGAAATGAGTTTCCTAAGGGCTGTAAAATGCTATAGGTTGCTGGATCAAATTCCAAATACTGAAATAAGAAATAACCTCAATATAGAGCGGAAGTAAATATAAATTAATCCGATACAGAGATGATGGGACAAACCACATGGAGAAACATGGAAGAGAACTGGATCTCAAAACAAGCATTGCATTATCGCCCCCGCCAAGACAGCGGACGATCTAGGAAGAGATGGCAAGAAAATGTGAAGCCAGAATAAGAACATCTATACTAATAATAAATCTGTAGCCGAAATTTTTCTGGTAATTTTCGATTTTCCAAAAATAATTGGTCCTAACATATATAATTAACCGCCCTGAAACCGAAAATCGCTTTTTTGAAATTTTTGTTTGTATGTCTGTCTGTCTGTCTGTATGTTTGTTACCTTATCACGCGATAATGACTGAACGGATTTCGATGAAAATTGGAATATAAATTAAGTTCGTTGTAACTTAGATTTTAGGCTATATGGCATTCAAAATACATTATTTAAAAGGGGGATAATAAGGGGGCCTGAATTAAATAAATCCAAATATCTCGCTTATTATTGATTTTTATGGAAAAATGTTACATAACAAACGTTTCTTTAAAAATAATTTTCGATAAGTTTTATTCCACGAAAATTTCGATAGGACTGATATTTCATGAGATAAATGAGTTTTAAAATTAAAATAACTGTCATCTAAGGCCGTGTAATGAATTAAAAACAAATGACTTCGTCTATAAGGGGCCTTGGACAGCAACAATCGAAAGCTATGAAAGATAGCCTACAGAGAATGTTTCTGTGTTTGTATGAAGTAATATCGGAAGCTAAATTAACAGATTTGTATAATTAATTATTATTTCACCACTGGAAAGTGTAGTTTCTCTAAATGGACATAATGCTATAATGTTATTACAGTAACTTCTGATATAATATAATATAATATAATATAATATAATATAATATAATATAATATTAGTACATTATGCAACGAGCCTATAATGATAATTATGAAGCGAGTATGGATATTTATGAAACGAGCGCAAGCGAGTTTCATAATTTTCATACAAGCTTCTTAATTGCCATTATAGGCGAGTTTCATACGACTTTTATGCTCGACCATATTTCTAACGATATTAATTTTCTTTGTATCTGACCTTGGCCAATGTCCCGTATGTTGTGAGATGTGCGCAGACGCGAAAGTATTGATTTTTTTCCGAGGAACAGATGTTCACATTGACCTTGCTAGGCCATAAGAACCTACAGAGATAACATTAAAATTAAATTAGACATTGAAAAACGAGATGACAAATTGAATTTATTTGAATATTATTTACAATTAACGCTAATTATTATAGTAACAGAACATAACCTTCTGCGACGGTATTGGATTTCCAGCTTCCGTGACTTTTCGCTAATTCTCTTTCGATTGCATATCCGAGAATAATCGATACTTTCGGTTTTATAACGGTAGAAAGCTGACCTGTCATTGGCTGAACAGTTGTAACCTGAGTCGTCATTGGCTGAAAGACCTGACCTTTAATGAGCAGGTGTACTTTAATGACATACATTAAAGGTCTGCTACCAGGTGTATAATTACTACATTTCGGCATGGTCGAGCATAAAATATAATATAATATAATTTAAGTTATTTGAAGGGTTCAGTACCATAGTGGGCCAAGCGCCATTTACTGAATACGTAGAAAACAAGGGTTAAAATTAAGTTATTACCATAATTCAATGGAAACCTATAACAAGTAAAATAAATTATACACATTAAATCTAAATGATGTCAATCTTCATTAAACTATGGTTGCATGTAATAAAAATTAAGAAACATGTTAAAGGAATTGTGTGTCTCTGGACCAAAATGATGGCATTTTAATTACTTGGATGCAATTTAAATTAAGTAACATATTAAACGATTTATCCTTCTATCAAACACGAATGTTCCCTGGATCAAATGTCCTATTTTAATTATGTAATTACTTTATATTTATTTCTAACGGGTGCAGCGGAGCGCACGGGTACGGCTAGTACTTATATAAATTTGGCTTTCAGGTATAGCTCCCTGTAAAGTTGACTGAAGTGCGTAGTAATTTGAAAGGCTTCCGCTAGAATACAACATGTCTGAGGTCGTATATTATCACACTATTTCATATTTGTAACATTTCTTACACAAATTAATTTACTCAACAAGTGACGTAAGTATACACTGAAGAAATTGTGATGCTGCACCTCATAGTATTGGACTCAATAAACTTTTAATACGCTCTCTTGTGAAATTTTGCCTGTGTGGCTTAGGACTATAGCATTCTCACCCCTTCAATTATTAAATAAAACTCTTATTAAAACAATATATTATGATAACTTTATATTATCTAGTTATCTCTGGTCTATCACCTTTACTTTTTAACTTTGCTCTAGAGTATGCCATTAGGAAAGTCCAGGATAACAGAGAGGGCTTGGAATTGAACGGGTTACATCAGCTGCTTGTCTATGCGGATGACGTGAATATGTTAGGAGAAAATCCACAAACGATTAGGGAAAACACGGGAATTTTACTTGAAGCAAGTAAAGAGATAGGTTTGGAACTAAATCCCGAAAAGACAAAGTATATTATTATGTCTTGTGACCAGAATTTGTACGAAATGGAAATATAAAAATTGGAAATTTATCTTTTGAAGAGGTGGAAAAATTCAAATACCTGGGAGCAACAGTAACAAATATAAATGACACTCGGGAAGAAATTAAACACAGAATAAATATGGGAAATGCCTGTTATTATTCGGCTGAGAAGCTTTTATCAGCCAGTCTGCTATCAAAAAATCTGAAAGTTAGAATTTATAAAACAGTTATATTACCGGTTGTTCTTTATGGTTGTGAAACTTGGACTCTCACTTGAGAGAGGAACAGAGGTTAAGGGTGTTTGAGAATAAGGTGCTTAGGAAAATATTTGGGGCTGAGAAGGATGAAGTTACAGGAGAATGGAGAAAGTTACACAACACAGAACTGCATGCATTGTATTCTTCACAAAATTAGGAACATTAAATCCAGACGTTTGAGATGGGCAGGGCATGTAGCACGTATGGGCGAATCCAGAAAAGCATATAGAATGTTAGTTGGGAGGTCGGAGGGAAAAAGACCTTTGGGGAGGCCGAGACGTAGATGGGAGGATGATATTAAAATGGATTTGAGGGAGGTGGGATATAATGATAGGGATTAATCTTGCTAGATTAACCTGGTTCCTTAAAGTAAGTAAGTAAGTAAGTAGGAAAGGATCAATGGTGGGCTTATGAGGGCGGCAATGAATCTCCGGGTTCCTTAAAAGTAAGTAAGTAAGTACGTAAGTAAGTTATCTATGGTGACGAAATCAGTAAGGAATTATGTAGAATTAGAAAAATTGCTATCACAGCATAGCATAAATATAAAAAAATCGAACTCTTAATTTTAATTGTAGTTAGAATTTCGAAATATCAATTAAGTGAACTGGGTAATATGTAATTATATAATAACTAAGTCAACAAAAGGAATACATACGTATGAATAAAATATCTGTATTGCATATAGATCGTTTACTCCTTTCAAATCACTCGTGTAAACAAAAGTGTTATGATGTTTTCTTGTTTCTAAAATGTAAGCTGAAGATTGACAGTTTTCTCGTGCACAAAAGCAATTCCAACAAAGAATTATTAAGGGTGAAAGTAATTAGAAGCGAAGACAAAAGACTTAGTCCAATAACATTCGTAGTCAAGTCGAACAGCAGAGGAATCCGAAAACTTCCAATCGCTCTTTCAGACACAATTTCTCGTCTGAAATGACAGAACTGCCCTCGCAACTCTCTTTCACAACACTTGAATCAAGAGCGATATTGCGTTTCAAGATGCCACCTTCTGAGACACTTCTGACAAGGAAATAAAAGAAGTTTGAGGTGTTTCAACGAACATGCAAAAGCATATTACGTTCACAGGATTTTTATCGTAACTTCATTCAGCAATATAAATTTAAACAATAAATAGGCCTGCATTAAAATGAATATATCTATATTTGTTTATTTCCATCAAATTATTTGTTTTTATTGTAAACCATCAAGTCATTAAGTTATGACATAAAAATGGAATATATTGTTAACTTACAAGAGACGAACGTTTTCGCCATGAAATGGCATCATCAGGCCTTGTGTTAATAGATAACACACAATGAACACATTCCAAAAATCTGGTTATTAAAAATATTACCCTTAATTATACAGGGACATCATTTTATTTTTACTTCAATTTTTATTGTACCTGAGATTTTTAATATAATTCACTTTCACCCCTTCTACTAATGAAGTTCAACCGTCCTCCACACAGAACCAAGACCGCATATACAGTCATAGTTGCCATACGGTCATAGTAAACAGTACGTTCCAAAAATATGTTCGCGTTTTCCAGTGACGAAAGGGCTTTCAATATTGAATCATTTTCGCATAGGTACTGTCGTCCATTTGCCTACGTCGCATCCCGGTTTCCCCCACTCGCTTCTATTCGCCTCTCTGTAAAGGCTAGTGGCTGGGCTGTCTTAGCTCTTTTCTAACAACATTAATTTTTGTTAGGAATTGGACGTCTACGTAATTTTATACTCATACAACTGCTTAAAATAACTTAAATAAAAGGGCCTAGTTAAGTAATTAACTGTCACGTGATCCCCCCCTCTTTCTACGACCCTGCGACATAACCACTTGGACAGACAGTAGATAGCATATCTGAGTAATTTTATTTTTTCGGATCGGTCAGAAGTGAAGATTGAATTTACAGTACGTAAGACTCTTTTATAGAGTAGGTACATTATTTCAACATGAGTTACTGTTATGAAGTAAAACTGGTTTGGAATTAGGTACAATTTATAGTGCGGAATATGCACATTAGAACTGAAGCCTGTATCGAAATGAACGGCCACCATTTTAAATATCCATATTATGATTACTTTTAACTTCATTCTCTATACTGTACGCTAATGTGCTGTAGACAGTATAATATACACTGCATAATGAATACGTCCACATGGATAGCTCAGTTCGTGAGTAAAAACACTGATTGTTAATACAGTACTGTATTTTGATTAAACAAAAACCTAATGGAAATTATCAAACTCAAAAGCGTGATATTTCCTAGTTTACGTAAATGGATGAACTACTTTTCTTCCCTCCTATACCTAGTAAAGTGATTTGTTTGTATATTACGCCAGTATCATCGAACTTCAGTCGTGGAAGGGGGTAGCAAATGTGTTTTAGGTTTTCAACAAAGTATAGCCGGGTTAATATTAGAAATGTTAGTAAAAATAAAATCATGTCCCTGTACATGTAGACGTGGATTGATAAAAAAAACAATACAATATTGATAAAATATAACATATATGGTTCTTGAAAATGTGGATTACATATGTAACATCAGTGGGTTAAAAAAAAGTCCATTTCATAATATCATGGTTATATGTAGAAACTAGTGAAAATATGTTGGAGTAATAATAGAATAGGCCTATATGTTATTACTTAGGAGTAAAGTACACCGTGTATAATGTAATTATCCTGAGAATCTTCCATAGTGTGTGTTGCCTATTAATACGAGACCTGATGATGCCATTTTATGGCGAAAACGTTCGTCTCTTGTTAGTTCAACAATATATTCCATTTTTATGTCATAACTTAACGACTTGATGGTTTACAATAAAAGATAAGTAATTCGATGAAAATAAACAAACATAGATATATTCATTTTCAATATTTATACTTATCGGACCAAATATGTCTTTGAAATTATAATCAACTCTACATTGATCATAAATTTTTATAATCCAATGAGCATTGATAAGAATTATTTACGACAGAATCATTAAAAACTGTAACTTGTAATTCAGTAAGTGTTAATATGTGCATTATTCATTGAATCAACAGTAGCAAGGTAATTTATGTATGGATTAGTTAGCACGGTATTAACCCTTGACTAGTCGCGTGTTCAAATGCAACGTAATTGGTCGCGTGGGTCACAGTTGTGATCCATATTTTAATTTTTATTAAAAACTTTTTTTTTAACTTTTCTGATTAATTATTAATGATTACTAGGCTTGTAACGTTGTAGACCATAGGGTGCGTTACGATGTTTTCAAGTTTACAATCCGTTCACCAGTTAGTACTCTAACATGCATAAACAGTGTAGCTGCTAAATAATAATGCTGAAGGTTAAAGGTTCTCAGGCGCATATTTTTGCATCGGAATTTGGTGAGTGTTTTGAAGTTAATTAAACATTATATGTAAATTATGCTAAAACAAACATACAAGATGACAAGTGATATTACTGTTTACAGAGACATTGTAGCATAAGTAAAGAAAGGAGAAATCAAACCCACTTAATAATTATATGATAATTTTTCTACACATAACGAAAGGTACATAAAAATATATCTTTGTAATGCTATGTAGCTTATATTTACTTTTATAACTGTCCAGATTATATTTGGGATGAAGTGACAGGAGGATGGAGAAAGTTACACAACACAGAACTGCACGCATTGTATTCTTCACCTGACATACAGTAATTAGAACATTAACTCCAGACGTTTGAGATGGGCAGGGCATTGGCACGTATGGGCGCAACAATTAGAGTTCCTGGGAGGCCGGGGGAAGACCAAAAGGTAGGCCGAGACGATAAATGGGAAGATAATAAAAATGGATTTGAGGGATTGACTGCCTCCGTGGTCTGTTTCAGCATGATGGCTTAGCAGATAAAATGATTTTACCCTTCGATTTCAAGCTTGGCTCTCATGAATTTTTCTTGAAGAAGCTAATTCCAAGATGCTAGAGTCTGGAAATTTGTATGAATGTGAGTGTGCAATAGAATTAACCAATCATCACAAATATAAAAATACATCAGGACTGTCCTGGGCAATGACCTGAACACACGTTTCAGCGTCACATTGTTGACAAGAAACTCCATCTGTTAGCACA
This sequence comes from Periplaneta americana, assembly GCA_025594305.2. NCBI lineage: Eukaryota > Metazoa > Arthropoda > Insecta > Blattodea > Blattidae > Periplaneta > Periplaneta americana. The sequence goes on along the minus strand of JAJSOF020000037.1, from coordinate 16,318,034 downwards.
ACCATAAAGCATCTAATAGATGCTATATAGTTTTCAACAACGAAAAAAAAAACTGAAGGTGGATATGATGATAGAAAAATTAATCTTGCTCAAATAGGGACCAATCCGGGCTTATGTTAGGGCGGCAATGAACCTAATTCCTTAAAAAGTAAGTAAGTATTTCCAGAAAAAGTTTATGTGCAAAATTTGTATCTGATAATCTTGATCGCAGAACCAAGTCAATGCCCATTTGCTGCTCAAGTCCCCGGTCTATGTACCATACTGCAGTCAACATTTGTCATCGGTCCCAAACATTACAAGCCTAATGATTCGTTAACAGAGTCTAATTATATATATATTTTTTTCAAAATTCGCAAAACAATTGTTTGTCCAATTACATATCATAATAAATGCTGTAAAACATAAATGTAGAAACTGAGAACATCTATGTGGAGCACAGTCGTGATCAAAGAACGCACCAACTTAGTTACGCGTCAAGAAAACACTTGCTGAACACTTGCCAATTACAGCGAGTAGCTGAGAGGTTGGAGAAATATACGGTCGAAATGTCCCAAATGACAGATACAATAAGCGCAGCCATATCGGATCACAATCATATGGATCACTATTGTCATCCACGCGACCACTGGAGGGTTGAATAATGATCATAAATATTATAGTCGAAATCAGATTTTTCCAGTTCGTAGTCTGCTTTTCTAGTGGGATGAAAATTTGTAACAATTGTTTTAACGTTTAAAAAATCGAAACGTTAAAGATAATTATTTCGCACAACCGTGGCATTTAAATTGTCGCGAGCCCAACGTACAGGAAGCCAGGAGAGTCACGCAAGATCTGAGAACTAGACCAGTAAGTGACCTTTATAAAACACGCAACGTCGTCCAGAAAAGCCATTTCTAAGTGTAATAAATCAAAGTGACTTGCGATACAATGTGATTATATTAAGGAGAACCGTATCTGTACCGCTGAATATTATAAAGAAGTTAATTCATTCAGTGTTCTGCCCAAGGGCAGGTCTTTCACTGCAAACCCAGCTTTCTCCAAATTGATAGAAGTTCCTTTTTGTCTTCACCCAAGCTTTTCACTAATTCAATGGGGATTCCATCAAATCCTGTTGCTTTCCCATTCTTCATTTCCTTAAGCGCTAGTTCAGCTTTTCCCCTTAAAATAGAAAATAATTTTTCGTTTTTAATAGCGGTATCTGACGTTTTCATGGTCGAGGAAAGATTGAAAAAGCGAAACAAATTTTGGCTTTTTTAATCGCAATTAGAACAGTCCAGAAAGTGATTTTCCCTGGCTCGTGTATCGAAAAAGCATTATTTTGTGCGAAATCGTTTATTACATACCTTGAAAGACGAATTTCTCAATTATCTCCCACTGCAATGAAATCTCCATGTTGGTTTCTTGTTTAATGACGGCAACTTCGGAAAACCAAGATATCTTTCTTCTGCATTGTTGCTATAAAATGTTTTCTGGAAAATTGTTGAAAAATAGCTCCAGCAGGCCGTGATATACGTCTGAAATCTTTTTTTCCCCAGTCTATAAATGCGAACTTAAAACAAACGGTAAGGTTATGTAATGATTTATTTTCATTTTAATATTTTAACAATTTATTTATAAAATAACGATATCCAGTAATATCATCTGGAATTCTTCTATGATTTTGCAAAAACGGCTTCCTTAATTTACTTGTATCCGTTGCAATAAATTTCGTGGAAAGAAATTGACTTTTTTTTTCTTTAATTTTTTTACGGCTCTCGTAATTGCGGTCAAATATTTAAAAACAATAATTAACATTGCAATTTTTGAAATTAACATGGTGGAAGAAAAAATTAATTTATAATTATTAGAACTATGTTAAAGTCATCTAAAAATAATATGTTAAAAGTCCACACCTGTAAAGCAGTAAAATGAATGTCAGCGCGTCTGGCCGGTAAGAAGCAGGTTGTTGCCCGTGTGTTACGTTGGGAATACCTGGTTGAGGTTTTTCCACTTTCTGTCAAAATATGAGCAAATGCTGGGTAACGATCTGTTGGACCCCGGACTCATTTCACGTCTTTTGATCACCTTCTTCTCTTCTATAGCTAAATGATCTGTTGATAAAGCGATAAAATAACAAACTTGTCTATATAACTCTTCTACATATTTCGTCCATCTGTTTAGTATTCCTTGTTTGTCTGTTATTTCATTTCTGATGTCATCCTCTATCAACCACATGGATTTCCAGTTCTTATTTTTGAAGTCCAAACATTTTACTTCGCGGTACATTAAATCATATCTTCCTTTTCTCTCTAGATCGCCTATTTTTCAAATTTTTCTTTCTGTTATTCAGTCTTCCTTTGCTTTATCAGTTTCTCTTCCTAGTTCGTTGTTTAGTTTTCTGTAGTTTCTTCTACCTTCTTCTGTGTTGATGTTTTTACATTTTCTCCTTTCCTCCACCTTCTCCAACATTTTCCCTGTGACTCAAGATTTCTTAATTCTCACACCTTCTGTGTATCCTATTGTTTCTTCTGCTGTTATATGTATACAGCTTTTTAGACGAGTCCAGTACTCAATACTATTCTCAGGTGTGAATTCAAATGTAATGGCTTTCACTTGAAAATTTGCTTGAAATTTTCTTCTTTCCTTTTCGTCTTTCAGTTTTGCCATGTTCAATTTTTCGTCACCTGTCTTTCTCTTATCTTCTTCAGACGAATATCTACTCCGTCTATCAGCAGGACATGATCTGAGTTAATATCCGCTCCTGGTAGAGTATTTGCATTTTTAAGCAACTTCGGAATCTTTCCTGTACCAATATATGGGCTATTCCATATGAAATCGAACACTAAAAAACCTCGCATTTTTAATACTCTAATTTTTTCCCTATTTATACAAGGTGCTGAGGACAATGCATTTTCAAAAATATACTATCGAAAGTCAAACGGTTTTCGTATTATTGAGCGACAAATTTAGCGTATTTTATAAAAACAAGCCTCTTTCAGCGCTCAGAACTCTGGAACCATTTACTGCAGAACATTGAACGAGAGCTCATTTTGAAGCTGACATTTGGTAGGTTATGTTAAGAAGTAATCCTTATTTTTATTGTATACAGAGAGACAGATAATCTGATTTTACTTGCTTTTAGGCTTTTTGGCCATTTGTAAAAATGTAAAAAAATATTGAGAAAAAACCTTGCATTATTAAGAGGGACTCGGCATTGTTTGCTTAGTGGTACGGCAATAAGTTTCGAGAGTATTAAATAAATTATTTTCACACGCCTGGACTTGAAGGGCGCAGTAACACACGCACTGGCCAAGAGCTGAAGATAAGCGAGCATTGGGCGTCATTTTACTCCTGTGTTTATGAAAACTTGTGATAAAGCTAGCCCAGCCATGACTGCTAGACGACACATCACGTGTTGTCTCCTGGCCTTACTTGTCTCGACTACCTACAGTCAGCTGGTTAGCTCACGCGCGTACTATTTATTTTCTTTATTTGATATTTTCAATACTTTCTTATCAACGTACCACCAGTAAAAATATGTGTTTATTTGTACTTTCAATGCGGAATCTAACCATATATTTTTAAAATATTTTTTCGTGGGCAAAGGCATCTTAATGAAGAAAAATCTAAATATCTCCATTTCCATAAAAAAAGAAAATCTGTTTATATGTTAATAAACTTTAATTTCTCAGTATCAAAATAAACCATGATTTTGATCATTGGGTGAAAGGATTTCGGAGCCAGAACAGTAAAGTTGCCAATTTTGTGAAAATACGATAAATTTAAATATTTTTAATTTAAACACTATGAAGCTCTGATGCCTCAAACTTTGCACAAAGCATTGTATCACAGTTGTCAACGGACAGAAAAAGTTTCATTGTATTTAAAAATTGCAAGGTAAATTTTCTCTATATTTCGGTCGATTTGAGATGGAATAGCCCATATAGTCTATCTGATATCTGCTTTCGTCCCTTGGGCATGTCCATATGTATCTTCTTCATTTATGATAAAGAAGTTGTATATTAATTAACTATTTTTCATAAGGTATCGCGGAACGTAACTTGCAAACGTCTGTCGTTGAAGTGTATCAAATTCACAATTTTCCAGCATTAGGAAAACGCGATAAAACAGTCCAACTGTGTGATGTTTCCTCTGTTCGTAATTTCTTGAGGGAGAAAAGGAAAGAAAAAGTCTTTTGTGAGCCGCAACGTTTATGAATAGCACTCTCTCTAGAAATGTTATGAGGTTTTCGTGAAAAGGAAATCAATCACGCTTGTCATAACGGATGTGAGAAATATAGAGGAATGGAGAGAAAATAACAGACAGTTCAGCAAGAAAAGTGAAGACGAATGGAAGAATAAAAATCAGTAAGACAAGTTCATTAGTGTCCACAGAAAGATCGGAGGTGTGCAGAAGCGAAGGATACAGCTGGTGAACTAGCGTCATGCGAAGAAAGTGAGTGCATTAGGACATTGAAACTAGAAATCTCAGGCAAATAGTTGATTTATGGTCCGACGAACTTGTTTGTAATCAAAATCAATTAATTATAATCAAAAGTCCTTATTTTAGTACGACTTTCTATGAAAGAGGATTTTTGTACGACAGTAGTTCCCAAATTTACTGAAGGTGCGAACCACATTTAGACGAGTCATTTGTTTGCTACTCCCACACTACTATACCGGTAGGCTACTTAAACCCATTCGAAAAATACAAATCCCTGTAAAATCGAAAAACAACGATAATTTCACTGACTATTACACTTTTACTACGTCATACTACTTTTGACCAATAAAACGGTACGAAAGAACGTCTTTCAACCAATCATGGCTGCTTATCAAACAATTTTATCGCTTCCCTAGCATTTGTTTAATTTTATCGCTTCCCTAGCATTTGTTTCTATTTATCACTACCCTAGCATTTGTTTCTTTGTTTGCCAAGATTTAAAACTACAAATTCTTTACAATACTATAAAACATGTTTTGTGATCGTAATTTGTTTCCCTCATTGATAGTCGACTGAAAATGGCGGCTCCGTTCAAACATTTTCGTGAAGGTAACATTAATGAAATAGAATTTTACTAAGTCAATTAATATCTATTTTATTGTATTAGAGTATTTTGTTTCTTCTAATCTTTGTATACCTTCTTCTGTTTTTAACATATCCCTACCATTTGTTTCTTTGTTTGCCAACATTTCAAACTGCAAATTCTTTACGGTACTATAAAACATGCTTTGCGGTCGTCATTTGTTTACAGCATAGACAGTCAACTGAAAATGGTGGCCCCGTTCAAAGTTTTGGTGAAGCTAACATTAGTGAAAAAGAATTTCAGTATGTCAATTAGTATATTATTGTATTAAAGTGCTTTATTTCTTCTAATCTTTATATACTTTCTTCTAATCGTGTAATAGTCAATTAAATCCCACTCTACTGTTGGTTTTCTCTAGATAAATTTGCGTGTTCTACTCGCAGACGTATTGATAAAATAAAAATCTCTAGTGAGATTACTGCTGAAAAAAAAAAACGGTGATCAGAGTGGATTCCACGCAATTTATAATGTACAGGTACCTGCAACAAGAGAAATCGGAATATGCAAACCTATTTTGGAATTGTCTTTGGCTTCTTAGACATGTCTTCCTTGCTGGTATATTTTTCGAACACTTTGAGTGAAAAGCCACAATGTTAACATAATAAGAACCAGGGATAAAATCGAGGAACTTATAATAAACTTGAGTTCTGGTCGACATCACTTGACAAAGATAAATTTTATTAATTCCAGTGTATTAAAGAACTCGAACGAAATCCACTTTGGCAATCACTGTTTTATGTCATTCTTCTTCAAACTGTCAGTCTGTCTGGGGATAGAAATTTCTCCTAAACTATGGGGCGGATTTTGTTAATGTTCAGTGTCTATGAGTTTTTTAATCAAGAGTGATGGGTGTGAAATATAACGAATATGTAGCAAAGAATTAAAAGCACACAAATGTCGCTATACTTGAAAACAACTCTGATATTTCCAAAGCTTCTTTTCTTTAGCATGAGGTAGATTATAGTTATCGAAAGGAGAAACTCAGTGATAAGACATTGAGTTCAAATTCCGAAGGTTCTGGATTCAAATGTCGGGATTGGATAATCTGATTGAATATTTTTCTGGTTTCTTCCGTCATGAAACAAAGAAGACACAAATTACTTAGAAGAAAATGCCTGATGTTCTTACTTCCACTACAAAGACAGATATATACATAGAGGTACCGTTTGTATGACTTGACTGTGGACATGAGAGTAACTGTGACAAAAGAGCATGCGCGCTGGATCTCCATCCAGGAGGACCGGAATCGAACCCGAGTCACGTAATGATGGAATTTGTGGTGGATAAATCAGACGTCGCAGAGGGTTTTTTTCAGGGTACTCCAGTTTCCCCTCTATCATTCCACCGATACTCTATATTTCCCACTCAATTTACCTTGAGGTGAAGTCTTGGAGGTAGAACGGATTTCCGAAGTTGATGTAGGAAGGGTTTGGAGCTCAGGGACCCTGTGGCTAATCAGGCTCCATGTATGCACACTGTATCTGGCTGTATCAAGGGATCAGGTAGGATGACCCATCTGACAGCATCGTCTAATCAGGAAGGGCTTGGAGCTTTGGAACCCTGTAGCTTATCAGACTACACGTATACACACGATATGTCTCTATCAGGAGCTCAGCCAGGATCACCCACCTGAGAGCGTCGTCTGATCAGGAAGGGCTTGGAGCTTTGGACCCTGTAGCTTATCAGACTACACGTATGCACACGGTATCTGTCTCTATCAGGAGCTCAGGCAGGATGACCCTACTGACAGCGTCGTCTGATCAGGAAGGACTTGGAGCTTTGGACACCTGTAGCTTATCAGACTACTCGTATGCACACGGTATCTGTCTCTATCAGGAGCTCAGCCAGGATCACCCTACTGACAGCGTCGTCTGATCAGGAAGGACTTGGAGCTTTGGACACCTGTAGCTTATCAGACTACTCGTATGCACACGGTATCTGTCTCTATCAGGAGCTCAGCCAGGATCACCCTACTGACAGCGTCGTCTGATCAGGAAGGACTTGGAGCTTTGGACCCTGCAGCTTATCAGACTACTCGTATGCACACGGTATCTGTCTCTATCAGGAGCTCAGCCAGGATGACCCACCTGACAGCGTCGTCTGATCAGGAAGGACTTGGAGCTTTGGACCCCTGTAGCTTATCAGACTACACGTATGCACACGGTATCTGTCTCTATCAGGAGCTCAGCCAGGATGACCTTACTGACAGCGTCGTCTGATCAGGAAGGGCTTGGAGCTTTGGACCCTGTAGCTTATCTTATCAGACTACTCGTATGCACACAGGTATCTGTCTCTATCAGGAGCTCAGCCAGGATGACCCTACTGACAGCGTCGTCTGATCAGGAAGGACTTGGAGCTTTGGACTCCTGTAGCTTATCAGACTACACGTATGCACACGGTATCTGTCCCTATCAGGAGCTCAGCCAGGATGACCCTACTGACAGCGTCGTCTGATCAGGAAGGGCTTGGAGCTTTGGACCCCTGTAGCTTATCAGACTACACGTATGCACACGGTATCTGTCTCTATCAGGAGCTCAGCCAGGATGACCTTACTGACAGCGTCGTCTGATCAGGAAGGACTTGGAGCTTTGGACCCTGTAGCTTATCAGACTATCTCTCTATCAGTATGCCTACAGCGTCGGTATGTCTCTATCAGCACACGGTAGTCTCAGCCAGGATGACCCTACTGACAGCGTCGTCTGATCAGGAAGGACTTGGAGCTTTGGACCCTGTAGCTTATCAGACTACTCGTATGCACACGGTATCTGTCTCTATCAGGAGCTCAGCCAGAATGACCAGGCAGGATACTGACAGCGTCGTCTGATCAGGAAGGACAGCCATCAGGATATTCGTATGCCACGGTATCTGTCTCTGGAGCTCAGCCAGGATCGTCAGCGTCGTCTGATCAGGAAGGACTTGGAGCTTTGGACCCCTGTAGCTTATCAGACTACTCGTATGCAGACTGTCTCTATCTGCACCCTACTGCACATCAGGTATCTGTCTCTATCAGGAGTCTCAGCCAGGATGACCCTACTGACAGCGTCGTCTGATCAGGAAGGACTTGGAGCAGACTTTGGACCCTATCAGGAGCTGCCAGGATCACCCTAGCTTATCAGACTACTCGTATGCACACGGTATCTGTCTCTATCAGGAGCTCAGCCAGGATCACCCTACTGACAGCGTCGTCTGATCAGGAAGGACTTGGAGCTTTGGACCCCAGACTGTATGCACACGGTATCTGTCTCTATCAGACTACTCGTATGCTTGGAGCACGGACTATCGTATGCACACGGTATCTGTCTCTATCAGGAGCTCAGCCAGGATGACCCTACTTACAGCGTCGTCTGATCAGGAAGGACTTGGAGCTTTGGACTCCTGTAGCTTATCAGACTACTCGTATGCACACGGTATCTGTCTCTATCAGGAGCTCAGCCAGGATCACCCTACTGACAGCGTCGTCTGATCAGGAAGGACTTGGAGCTTTGGACCCTGTAGCTTATCAGACTACTCGTATGCACACAGGTATCTGTCTCTATCAGGGAGCTCAGCCAGAATCACCCTACTGACAGCGTCGTCTGATCAGGAAGGACTTGGAGCTTTGGACCTGTCTCTGTAGCTTTATCAGACTACTCGTATGCACACGGTATCTGTCTCTATCAGGAGCTCAGCCAGGACGACCCTACTGACAGCGTCGTCTGATCAGGAAGGACTTGGAGCTTTGGACTCCTGCAGCTTATCAACTTGGACTCGTATGACTACACACACGGTATCTGTCTCTATCAGGAGCTCAGCCAGGATGACCCTACTGACAGCGTCGTCTGATCAGGAAGGACTTGGAGCTTTGGACCCCTGTAGCTTATCAAACTATTCGTATGCACACGGTATCTGTCTCTATCAGAGCTCAGCTCAGCCAGGATGACCCTACTGACAGCGTCGTCTGATCAGGAAGGGTCTTGGAGCTTTGGACCCCTGTAGCTTATCAGACTACTCGTATGCACACGGTATCTGTCTCTATCAGGAGCTCAGCCAGAATGATCCTACTGACAGCGTCGTCTGATCAGGAAGGACTTGGAGCTTTGGACCCTGTAGCTTATCAAACTATTCGGTATGCACATGGTATCTCAGCGTCTCTATCAGGAGCTCAGCCAGGATGACCCTACTGACAGCGTCGTCTGATCAGGAAGGACTTGGAGCTTTGGACCCCTGTAGCTTATCAGACTACTCGTAAATCTGTCTCTATCAGGAGCTCAGCCAGAATGATCCTACTGACAGCGTCGTCTGATCAGGAAGGACTTGGAGCTTTGGACTCCTGTAGCTTATCAGACTAAACGCATGCACACGGTATCTGTCTCTATCAGGAGCTCAGCCAGGACGACCCTACTGACAGCAGTAAACACACGGTATCTGATCAGGAAGGACTTGGAGCTTTTTGGACTCCTGCAGCTTATCAGACTACTCGTATGCACACGGTATCTGTCTCTATCAGGAGCTCAGGCCAGAATGACCCTAGAATGATCCTACTGACAGCGTCGTCTGATCAGGAAGGACTTGGAGCTTTGGACCCCTGTAGCTTATCAAACTATTCGTATGCACATGGTATCTGTCTCTATCAGGAGCTCAGCCAGGATGACCCTACTGACAGCGTCGTCTGAGCTCAGGAAGGGCTTGGAGCTTTGGACCCCTGTAGCTTATCAGACTACTCGTATGCATCACGGTATCTGTCTCTATCAGGAGCTCAGCCAGGAATGATCCTACTGACAGCGTCGTCTGATCAGGAAGGACTTGGAGCTTTGGACTCCTGCAGCTTATCAGAGCTCAGCAGTTATCTGTCTCTATCAGGAGCTCAGCCAGGATGACCCTACTGACAGCGTCGTCTGATCAGGAAGGACTTGGAGCTTTGGACTCCTGCAGCTTATCAGACTACTCGTATGCATACGTTATCTGTCTCTATCAGGAGCTCAGCCAGGATGACCCTACTGACAGCGTCGTCTGATCAGGAAGGACTTGGAGCTTTGGGCCCTTGTAGTTTATCAGACTACTCGTATGCACACGGTATCTGTCTCTATCAGGAGCTCAGCCAGGACGACCCTACTGACAGCGTCGTCTGATCAGGAAGGACTTGGAGCTTTGGACCCTGTAGTTTATTAGACTACTCGTATGCACACGGTATCTGTCTCTATCAGGAGCTCAGGCAGGATGACCTGAAGAAAACAAATGATGATAACACAACAAACGGCTTGGCCTGCTGAACTCGTAAGACCATAATGTTAGTTCGGCATAAACGATCGATTTTGCACTTCCTTACAAAAATATAAAATGTTTAATAAATGGTAAAATTATTAAATATTACAGTGCTTTCCCGTTACAGGGACTGTAAATTTGCTCCATAAATTTTCAAGTGAAATCTTTAGCTACAGGGATATAACAATTTAAATGTTGTGCCTTTTTTGGCCCACTGTGTATATACAGAATTAATACTTTAATAATAATAGCATATTGCAAGTTATAATGCAAGACACAAACCTTTTGGATTTTTCAATTATTTACGGGATTTTTTTTTTTTTGTCCTGATTTTCCACCACAAATTTCAAAACTGAAGCTTAGTGCATGACATTTTCTACAAAATGCTAGATCTGTCCCTAGAGAACTGGGTAAACAATAATATAAATTAATATCCACTCTTCCTCGTCACGTTGTTAGTATAATGTAAAACTGTCATAAAACAACACACATAAACATAAAAACAAGACAAACAACCAGCTTCAATAGGAGGAAAACAAGACTCCACGTTTCTGCTAGGAGCGTAATTCGATTTAATTGGATTTATAGCCCAGGGATAATTATAGATAGATAGCTACTTTATTGTTTGGACATAAGCACGTTATGCATAGCAACGTCAATATAAATAAAATCATACAACATTATTTGCCAAGTTAAAATATTCGTTAATGTATACAAACTTTACAATTTTCTTTTAATTAACGATAAGAATGAATTGTAATTTAAATTTTTAGTTGAATTTGGTAAGCTATTATAAAACTTCAGAGACATATAATAAAAACTGTTTCGTGTTCTTGTATCTGCATAAATCAAGTCTTATATCGTTATAAATTCTGGTATTTTCGTGAAAATGCAAGTTCAAAGGGAAATTATCATATTCATTTTGGTATATAACAAACACTGCAATACATATACGATGGAAGAGTGAGGATTTTACAGGATTAAAATAAAAGTTTACAATATTTTTTTGGTCCAACACCACAAATAATTCTCACTGCTTTCTTCTGTAATTTAAAAATATTAAGAGATGAACTGTGATTCCCCCATAATAAAACACCATATTGAAGATGGCTATGAATATAAAAGATATACTGTTAATAGCACTTTTGTGTCCACAGTTTTGGACAAACATCTTAACATAAATATTCCTTTAGATATCTTACCCGAAATCATATTGATATGGCTATCCCAGCCCAAACCGCATTCAATATAAATACCCAAAAATTGATGTTATTATGAAAAGCAAAACTTTTTCTATCTAAGCTAAATTTAAGACCTGTCACTTTACTTTCATTAATACATAAATTTAGAAGAACATCATGACTTAATTAAGATATCATTCTCATCTAACAAATCTTGAAGTCAGAATAACAATCAGCAGCTATCTGAATAGCCACATCGTCAGCAAATAGATACAGAGTTATTTAACAACACTAGGTAAATCATTAATATAAATAATAAACAATATAGGACCTAAAACAGATCCCTGAGATACACCATACACTAAAGACTTGAACTGTGATAGTGAACCATTATAAGCTACATACGAATAGTTTAACTAAAACAGACATAAACGAAACATAAAATAAACAATTAACAAAATATCGACATAATAAACATGTTTCCCGTCAAACAGGTGTCAAGATACACTCACTCCGTCCAGTTGGGACCAAGTGGAGGCAACAGGTTCTCTTTCGCTGCCACAAACGAACTACAATGCAACGGGCGCTAGAGTGTAGTGTCTTTCCTCCATTAAGCACACAAAGGAAGTTTAATTAAATTTCGTGCCTGAACGTTATTGCAAAACCACTTTACTTGATAACCTGAATAAACCGTTATGCTTATCTGTGTTGTGTACAACCTCCGAACATTCAAAACTGTTTAAGATAAAAATCAGTGGGTTTTATGTTCGTACGCCATGCAAACAATTTTTTTACAGTCCATTATGAATATATTTTTCTACAGTGTCTGCTGCTATGTTCATACACTGTCTCTGAGCGAAATATTTTTAGTTTATCGTAACTAAACACCTTCATTGTTAAGTTTAATAACAAGATGTCCAAGGCAGTAGATTGATTTTCGCAATTTTTTACACTGAGAATGATGTTTCCACAAAATATCAGCAATTAATAACTGAAAATGAACAAATATAATTACTGAAGAATACATGCAAATTTAACACAATACTATTGAAAATTAGAGTTCAAAGTTACGACTTGAAACATTTTGCTACGCAATTTAAAGTCAAGAACACTAAATACCTTCTAGTAACACAATTCACACTGAAAGAAATGACTGTCATTAAGATGATATACATATCATGTGCTTTCACTCTACACATTTATTTCACTTTCAATATATATTTTAAATTGAACTGCCTTTGACAACTATATCAACTGGGAGATTACCTAGCATCAGTGGAATTGGAGATAGCGGATGGTAAGAGTTTCAGGATTTGTCATCGTATTGCCTGATATTCACTTTACTTATTTACTTACTTATGGTTTTAAGGAACCCGGAGGTTCATTGCCGCCCTCACATAAGCCCGCCATCGGTCCCTATCCTGAGCAAGATTAATCCAGTCTCTATCATCATATCCCACCTCCCTCAAATCCATTTTAATATTCTCCTCCCATCTAAGTCTCGACCTCCCTAAAGGTCTTTTTCCTCTCAGCCTCACAACTAACACTCTATATGCATTTCTGGATTCGCCCATACGTGCTATATGCTCTGCCCATCTCAAACGTCTGGACTTAATGTTCCTAATTATGTCAGGTGAAGAATACAATGCGTGCAGTTCTGTGTTGTGTAACTTTCTCCATTCTTCTGTAACTTCATCCCTCTTACCCCAAATATTTTCCTAAGCGTCTTATTCTCAAACACACTTAGCCCCTATTCCTGTCTCGAAGTGAGAGTCCCAGTTTCACAACCATACAGAACAACCGGTAATATAACTGTTTTATGCATTCTTTCAGCTTTTTTGAGAGCAGACTGGATGATAGAAGCTTCTCAACCGAATAATAACAGGCATTTTCCATATTTATTCTGCGTTTAATTTGTTCCCGAATATTATTTATATTTGTTACTGTTGCTCCAAGATATTTGCATTTTTCCACCTCTTCAAAGGATAGATTTCCAATTTTTATATTTCCATTTCGTACAATATTCTGGATAAGAGAGACAATCATATACTTTGTCTTTTCGGAATTTACTTCCAAACCTATCTCTTTACTTGCTTCCAGTAAAATTCCCGTGTTTTCCCTAATCGTTTGTGGATTTTCTCCTAACATATTCACGTCATCCGCATAGACAAGCAGCTGATGTAACCCGTTCAATTCCAAACCCTCTCTGTTATCCTGGACTTTCCTAATGGCATATTCTAGAGGAGAGTTAAAAGTGATAATGCATCTCCTTGCTTTAGCCCACAGTGAATTGCAAAAGCATCAGATAGAAACTGGCCTATGCGGACTCTGCTGTAAAGTTAAAAAAATGAATTACATCCTGTACTGTATTATGAATAAAAACTCGTTTATTATGTAGCCTAATGTGAGTAACGTCTTTCTACATTACTGGGTTCGACTTTTGTTCCTTTATGATTACAAGGATCAAAACCACATAGCACTCTCATTCTCTGTATTATCCGGATTTTTGTTAAGTCTATCCATATTGCCCTAGGCCCGTACGTCCGGATAATCGGAAGTCTACTGTACATAGGGCTACATGTATTCATTGCAGATATTACCTGCATTACCTACACACATACGTTGCTTGCGTACATTACATACTGTAAGATATATGAATTATGTTGCACAATAGAATAAATCGTACAAAGCAACGAGTTATATTCCATTCGTTTGGTTCAGAAACAATTATTGTGCAATATTGTCTTTAGGGTTGAGGTTGGAATCAGTTGGAAAGCAGATATCAGACAATTTAATACTTATTCGACCTCCGATTTGTAATGAAGTTATGAAAAAAATGCGTAGCCTGAATGAAACAAATTTAATCATAAGCAGAATTAGATATACAAGTGGAACTGATGTGCGTATGTTGGAGTTATAATTCATATTTTGTGTGTATAGTTCATAGTTGTTAGTTCGTTGTTATTTGTACATAGCCTTCCTTTTCTGTAAGGGAAGGAGGTTTACCTGAAAATAAAGAAGCGCATATAATGACTTATCGACCTACGAACGCCATTGCGATGTGACATTTAGGTGCCGAGTACAAATGGGGTGAATCAGTCAACCTGAGCAGTCAGGCTACAAATTGGTCAAAGTTTCCAGTCGTGAATATTAAATAACAGGTTTGCTTGGAAATAAGAAATGTCGATATAAATGTACTGTACGTTCCTCTTTAGCTACAGAATCAGATATGTATAGAGATGAACAAAACTAACTGCCGCTCTCGCTCTCTGTGTTCGTTGCATTTGTCTTTCGAGTCTCGTCTCGTCATTCTCGTGCGCTTCGAGTCTCGCTCATCATTCTCGAAATATCATTTGGTCGACGTGGAAAGATTTCGTAACTTTGAATAAAATATATCATTTAAATAAGTAATATTAGAGATGTTTAATTGATACAAAAAGATAAAACAAAACAGTATCATAGTTATAAAAATGTTCTGGTTCTATTATCAGATATTGTATGTATGTATGTATGTATGTATGTATGTATGTATGTATGTATGTATGTATGTATGTATGTATGTATGTATGTATGTATGTATGTATGTATGTATGTATGTATGTATGTGTGTCCCGCGCCGTAGCGTCGTGGTCTAAGGCATCCTGCCTAGGACTCGCGTTACGGAATGCGCGCTGGTTCGAGTCCTCATGGGAGAAGAAATTTTCTCATGAAATTTCGGCCAGTGTATGGGACCGGTGCCCACCCAGCATCGTGATGCACTTGGGGAGCTACGATAGGTAGCGGAATCCGGTTGCGAATACCAGCTATAACGGCTGGGGGATCATCGTGCTAACCACACGATACCTCCATTCTGGTTGGATGATCATCCACCTCTGCTTCGGCATGTGGGCGTGAGGCCAGCAGCCGGCTGGTCGGTCTAGGCCCTTAATGGGCTGTAGTGCCACGGATTATTATATGTATGTATGTAAGTATGTATGTATGTATGTATGTATGTATGTATGTATGTATGTATGTATGTATGTATGTATGTATGTATGTATGTATGTATGTATTTATTCACACTGCAATGGGTATATACCCGGTGGCAGTGGTAACTAATTATACTCAACAATGACAATAATAAACTTATTAATTAAAAATACAATTAATGATAATACTAATAATTAATACTAATAATAATAATAATAATAACACAACAGGAATATACTAAATTAAATTGAAACGATCACTTAAAATAACATTTGAAATATTCTAATTTGTATCTTAAAACTAAGATCGAACTAAAACCCACGAGTATATGTTCATATCTGCGCAAGTACCTTTCAACATTACACTCATTTCGCTGTCAACTCACTCACTGCACTGGAACTACGACACATTTCACTGATTCTATCCTGATTTCACTAACACTTCAAAAACATTTCACTGTTCAAATACTTTGCACTGCCACTATAAACTATACAGCTTCACTGACAGGAACACGTTTCACTTACACAGCACACTTCACTGACACGACATACTTCTTCACTGATACAACACACTTCACTGACACAACATAATTCTTCATTGATACAACACTCCAATAACAACATATCATTTACACCCTTTAAGTACTGTGTACAATTACCGTCTATTAGTAAGGTCCTTAAGCCTATTTTTAAATACATTTTTGGTTGTTGGTAAAGCCTTTAGTAAGTCTGCAGGTAAAGCATTCCAGTCCCTGATAGTACGATTGAGAAAAGAAAACTTTCCAGTGTCCGTCCTCTGCCTTCTAGTGAATGGTTAGGAGCTTTGAGACTTCGGACTCCCTACCTATGGTTATATACGTACATGGAAAAAAAAATTCAAATAAATTTTCATTTCTAAGAAACATAAAACATAACGTTAAACAAAGCGTTAATATATATTTTTTAGTTTGAGATTGTACATTTGATCTCAAACACACGAAAAAAAATTCCTACCCTTCTAATAAGGGCCTAGTAATTAAATAAAAACTGGGGAACGGATTATTATACACTGAAAAGTAGAGATGATATTTCAAATAGGCTACCTGATTGTTTATACATATATAACAGTTGCCAAAACAGATAAAAGTTCAGTCTGGTATAAACAACTGTGACGATTCAAGGCTGCTTGAAGTTCGAGAGTTGGCCACTCCCGATGTCTTGAAACACTCACAAGCAGTCTTTACATAAACGACGCGACGCGACGCGACGGAGGCAACATTGTCGTGCGGGTTTTCGGCTTTGCGGGCGCTATTAGTCTTACTTTCTCGATCTTCAGTCTTTCCTATTTTCTGACTTCCTCTTAGTCTCCGAATATGATATATATGGCATGGCATTGATAGAAATGTGTTTTATTAAGTTGTTATGTTATGATGAAAATAAAATTTGTAAATATTTCAGAGGGCAGTAGTTTTCAAACGAATACCTGAATGCCACAAGCATAGTATTATTCGCTGGCAAACTTTAGTGGCTGTACTGCAAGACCGGAGCGGTATAGGGTGCTGCCTGCACTCCCAAGATTCACAAATCACTGTGTTATGAAGCTTTGCCATGCAAATCAAGAGGAGGGCGGTCCGAGTAAACGGAGAGCAACAAGCGGGCTGGGGAGGCGCCACTTTGTCGTAAATCCAGGCAATTAAAATGCTCTGCATTCCCAAGGAGCCGCGGGAATGGCTGCAACATCACGCGGTGGCGTAAGAAGTGAGGGGCAATTATGTACGCTGACGTGACAGAAGAGGGCGAGGCGTACAGGGTGGAAGTGAAATAATCCTGCAGATTGAAAGGGCGATAGGGTACACTTTTTTAAAAATAATTTATTGATCAGCGCATTTAGCGCTGTATATAGTCCGGGTCAGCTTACTTACAGTAATACCCTAAAGGTGAAACCTAACCATTTTTCCCCTGGTACTGATAAATACTACAACTGTCAGTTATTTTCTACTTGTTATGTTGGCAGCAATAACTTCCGTTTGCAGTAAAGTAAACTAATGAAAATGCAAGTATATAGGTTTGTGAATTAATAATTAGTAATGCCGGTATTAATATTAATATCAATACACAATTCAGTTCTGTTGCATTTGTGATTCCAATTCAACTCTATATTCAGGTAAGTGTAATTAAATAAGAAATAACTTATAGACCTACTTCGTATGACACATGCATGTAAATATATTTTACACTTTAATGGAATTCTTTCGTGTTTAGATTTTTTTTTAATGTCCAAGGGAGGAAATAGCATGGTAGCGACTTCTCCAAGAAAGAAAGTGTTTGTAAGTATTTTAAGTAAGCTATAGGCCTACATTTCAAAGTGGTATGCTGTTTTCGGAATTCGTACTAACCATTTCACGTGATCAAAATACATTTTTAGGTTAGGTCTCGTCAATCGTAAACTGTTTAATTGAAACAATGAATTTCATGTTGCCAGACAAAATAAATTTTAACATTAGATCATACTAATCCTAATTACCAACATAATATGCGAGAAGTCCAGGAGGAAAATATATTATTTCATAATTTATTGAACCATTTAGAAAACACCTCGCAACATAAAGATGAGATGTGATAAATAGGTAAGAATCTGTTATTGTTAATTATTAAATTATTATTATTACTATTATTATTACTATTATTATTATTACTATTATTATTATTACTATTATTATTATTATTACTATTATTGTTATTATTATTATTACTATTATTATTATTACTATTATTATTATTATTACTATTATTACTACTATTATTATTACTATTATTATTACTATTATTATTATTATTACTATTATTATTACTATTATCATTATTATTATTATTTTATTATTATTATTATTATTATTATTATTATTATTATTATTCAATTGTATTCATGTATGTTTTTGTTATTTATGATATTATTTATTTTGTTTTTGCACCTTTGTATCTTCTGTTTGTGTATTGTGCTGAACTATAATTGGCCTCTGGCTGTTGTTCAGCACACAAATATTAATAATAAATAAAAAATAAATAAATTATTATTATTATTATTATTATTATTATTATTATTATTATTATTATTATTATTATTTCAGTACGTAGCATTGTGATTTTTCCCTCTTTGGTGATAACTAGTATTAATTGGCAACACTGAAGAGGCGGCCAAATTCAGGTCAAATTAGACTTTTAGCGCCATATTCATAGACATTCTTAGCGCGGGCTTTCGGTGGATGATCAGCGAACTAACGTTTTCGTATTCATAAACCAGTGTTATCGATATGATATGATATGATATGAATCCTGTACAAGTAATCAGTCGATAGCCGGGGCTAGTTTAGCACGCTCGTAGCGCGGGCTAGCGAAATGTCTATGAATAGCATCCTTAGGAATTACTCTTACGTTATCCTCACTATAGAGCACTTCTAAATGAAATACAAATACTATACGTAACATACAATTGACAGCAGCCTAGATTTGACTCCTCAGTGAACAAAAATACTGTTAATAATTAGTGATAGGCCTATACATAGGTGGGTGTGATGATAAATCTTTGATGGGCGATCATAAGAGTACAAGTCAAAAAACCTTATTTTACAGGAGAGCAAAAAAAAACTGTTTAACATCGTACATGATTTTGAAGATTTACTTTACGTGCATCAGAGAATGCGGCGTTCTATATCAGGTTTTGACTTGTACTCTTTTTACCAGACATAGATATCGAGCTGATGATGACAAAACTGTACATATCTCAATTTCTCCAAAAATTGACTTGTACTCTTATGATCGCCCATCAAAGAAATTTTGATTGTAATATGAGGTCCAGTCCATACCTGTGGAGTAACAGTCAGCGCGTCTGGCCGCGAAACCAAGTGGCCTGGGTTCGATTCCCGGTTGGGGCAAGTTATCTGGTTGAGGTTTTTTCCGGGGTTTTCCCCCACCCAATATGAGCAAATGCTGGATAACTTTCGGTGCTGGACCCCAAACTCATCTCACCTGAATTATCACCTTCATCTCATTCAGACGCTAAATAACTTGAGATGTTGACAAAGTGTCGTAAAATAACCTACTAAAAAAATATATGGCGACCATTGGAAGTCGGCTCTTGATTCTGATGGGAAATGTGGACTTACTTCCAAGAGAGTTGTCAACGGCACCTGGAATATTTTCTAGGTTGTTATAGAACTTCTTAGAATGAATAAACTGTTTGTGTCCATAGTAGTTTCTCTTCCTTTTCTGAAACCACTTCGGTTTTCTGCCGGCATACATTCTATTATATTTCTAAATCTACTATTTCTTATTTTTGTGTATATTTCGTACCCTGTACTCGTGCAGTTAATATTATGTTAGGAAACACAAATGAATGGAAAATATAAGCGAACTTGTCTGGTTTTTAGTAATTACTGTTCAATTTCTTTTAAAAGGGCACCAGTCTCCAACATTTAAATACTAATTAGAATAACCAGCATTGCAATCTCTCGTCTGAGAATCATAATTGAACTTGGCAACTTCAAAATAATTGACCACATTTTATTATTTTGCATTTCAAAAGGTTTTTCTGGATTTCCCAATAAAATGTGTCTGTTGTCTGACGCCCTTTTAAAAATATGCAATTCTTTTAATTATTGGTGTCGCTTAATTTCTCTGAAAGGAATTCTCGGGACAATAGATTTACTTTATAGTGCGAACCACCCGCTTTATTCTACTTCTGCCTGCAATTACACAAAATCCGCACAGTCATTTCCACAATACCGCAGTCATTTATTATCAACTCGTGTCTTTAATCAGTAAACTAGTAGTGCTGTACCTACAGTCATTATGGGCACTCTTTATTAAAATATTTGTATACCCCTGGATATAAATCACTGCACTCATTTTACACGTTTTCGATCAGAATCTAAAATATATCTGTTAAAATTGTTATCTAATTTGACCAATTAACATGCTAATTTGATGGCTCGCAATATTGGAAGGCTTTGTAATTTATATGTACTGACAACACTGGCCATTAGGACAGATAGAATTGATGCCACGTTGGATTATTTACAAATGACACTAAATTTTACTCTTCAGCTGTTCTCGATGTGACAGCATATATTGTAGAAAAAAAATATATACTTTTTAAAATTATGCGCACTTCCTCATTCTACATGCAGTATAATGTTCAACTGAAGTAGCCTACATATTTAAACAAAGATTTATGAAGTTATCTTAAATCATATTCTTACACATTTTTCATTATTTTGCTCTCACAACAGTGAGAGCTATGGAGTAACGGTCAACATACCTAATCATGAACCGAACGGATCCCGGGTTCAAATTCTGGATGGGAAAAGTCACCTGGTTAAGGTTTTTTCCGGGGTTTTCCCTTAACCCAGCGTTTCTCAAACTATGGTCCGCGGACCACCTTTGGTCCTCGATGTCTGCCCTTGTGGTCCTTCAAAAAGACAGAAGAAAAATAAAATTCAATCGAATTGCGTATCACACTATAGCTGAAAAAATAAAAACAGAGTTGGTAAATGACACATGGCAATCGCCTTTCACTTTTTCTCCCAGTACTGACATTTTATGAAATTTATTTACCCTACCCGTCTATCGACTTCCCACTCTACTCGCAGCAACAAAAGAGGGATTTAAAGCACTATGAACGTGGTATTTCTCGCCATCTTTTCCCTGCAAATCTGGCGCTGTACCTGTTACCCAGCTAGGGACCACCCGAATTCATAACAGGACCAAAGTACCGAACCTTTTCATGTATTTATGACTTTCTTAATAGTTTTGCTGACACCAGTCTGCACATTCAAATGGTCGCGTACTGTACGTGGTACACCAATAATAGAACATGCAAAATTGCATCTTTACTTGTTGAAAATCGGGCATGTTTCTGCTTTAATTTTTTTATTTCTGTTTTTGCAAATGACGATATAAGAAATTTTCTTCCATTAACATTAACTTAATTAGTTAATACTAATATAAAATTAATTGAATTAAATTAATTTTAATTAATTATTTCTACATTAAAATGTAAGTATACTGGTATTAAAATAAGCTACATAAATGATAAATTTTCTTTCGAAGGGAACAAGAGTAAAGTGGTCCGCGGAACTGTTCTGACTTAAAAAAGTGGTCCCCACTTCAGAAAAGTTTCAGAAACACTGCCTTAACCCATTAAGAGCAAATGCTGATTAACTTTCAGCGCTGGCCCTGGACTCATTTCGCTGGCATTAAAACCTTTGGAAAAAGAACTAAGGAAGAGACTAGTGAAGTGTTTTGTGTGGAGTGTGAAATTGTATGGTGCAGAAACATGGACATTACGACGAATTGACGAGAAGCGACTAGAAGCATATGAAATGTGGAGATGGAGAAGGATGGAGCGTGTGAAATGGACAGACAGAATAAGAAACGAAGCTGTGTTGAGAAGAGTGAGTGAAGATAGGATGATGTTGAAACTGATCAGAAAGAGAAAAAAGATTTGGTTGGATCATTGGCTGAGAAGAAATTGTCTGCTGAATGGCTTTTCCAAAACACGCTATGAAATGTTTCACATAAAACAATTTTATTTCTAAAAGGAAGCAAAAACGAGCAAAATTGTAGAATCTTTTATTTTATTTTATTGGGTTATTTTACGACGCTGTATCAGCATCTAGGTTATTTAGCGTCTGAATGAAATGAGTCCGGGTCCAGCACCGAAAGTTACCCAGCATTTGCTTGTATTGGGTTGAGGAAAACCCCGGAAAAAACCTCAACCAGGTAACTTGCCCCGAGCGGGATTCAAACCCGGGCCACCTGGTTTCGCGGCCAGATGCGCTGACCGTTACTCCACAGGTGTGGACAAAATTTTATAAACTTTTTTTGTTTTAAATATCTCAAAGAATAACCCTCTGAAATTAATGACATTACTTACTGTTCACTCTGTATAGTGAGTCCAATGGTTCAGGAGAAATAGCTATGAATGAATGAATGAATGTTAGCCATGATGTCCCATGTTGGGCACAGGCCTCCTGTGATGGGGTTAGAGTCCCCTCGACAGGGGTTTATTGTTTCTTGTAACTTTGTAAGGTCTTTAGACCCTACTGCTATGTCGTCCGCTTATGAGTATGAGATTATTCCCTCCTTGATTTTTGCAATACAAAGTAGTTGTATGCGAAAGGTTGCCTTTTGATCATTCATATTTACAGTGGGCGGTATGGGGTGAGTGCCTCTTTTATTTCCTGGAACTTGAATGTTATGTTTCGTCCCGAAATATATATTTTCTCGGGTAGGTAAAAAGGCTAATTTCAAATTGTAAACTTTCCCAGCAGCAGTTTTCTTTTTCCTTTTAAAGAAGTAAAAATGAATAAAACCCCTAAATATGTAAATTTGTGTAATGCATAGCTATAATATGTAATGTGGGATAAATATGTAAAAATATGTAGTATCAAATTTTAACATATATTAATGGTAATTAGAAGATTCGCAAAGATTTGTTATTTATATACGGTTAGGTTCAAAGGAATATAATATGTAATTACATAAAAATCCGGTCCCTATTCATGACGTTCTAAAGCAAACAGTTTAAGCTAGTATCTTCTATAAGAAAAAAGATGACTATCTTTTTATGAAACGAATAGGAGTCGTAATTATTTATTTTCTCGAAAGTGAAAGGACATTTCAGGATCTAATTTTCGAATGGTGTCCAACTGTAATAGGCTAAAGTAAATCTACAGTTAGACAGCAGATGGTTGCACTTCTCGAAACCAATCTCTACGTATAAATTAATTTAATTTAATTAGAAATTGAAAACAACAAATCCATAAATTTTCTAGACATCACAATAACAAAAGTAGACAACAAACACACATTCAAAGTATACAGAAAACCTACAACTACAACAACAACAACACACATACACAACACATCCAACCACCCCACACAACACAAACAAGCTGCATTCCGAACAATGGTACACAGACTACTCAACATACCAATGAACCAACAGGATTACAACGAAGAACTAAACACAATCAAATACATAGCACAAGAAAACCGATACAACCCTAACATAAACATAATACGTAAGACAAAACAACACCACAAAAAACAGAAGAATACAACACAAACACAAGAACACAAAAAATACATCACACTAACATACGAAAACAAAAACACACATAAAATTGCAACCTCATTCAAATAAATTATACTACAACATCGCATACAGAACAGATAACACTCTATAAAAACATATCAACACACAAACAACACAAACAAATAAATACAACCATACAGGCGTATACAAACTCAAATGTAACACCTGCAACAACTTCTACATAGGACAGACAGGCAGATCATTTCAAACACGTTACAAAGAACACATTACAGCCATAACAAAATTACAAAACATCTCCACATATGCAGAACACATGCTAACCACACCCACAGAGACATCAACACAGACATGGAAATTCTACACATCCAACCAAAAAGCCAGAAACTCAACACACTAGAACAATATGAAATATACAGACACACGAAAACACACCCCAACGATATTCTCAACACACAACTCAATTTCAAAACACATACATTCTTTGACTCTACACTACGAACGCACCCACACAGGAAACAACAGGCACTAAGACCAACAACGACCAGTTCCGAAGATGACCGAAAATAGGTCGAAACATGTTAACAAGGTACGTTAAAATTTAACACAAAAAGTTTTTATCATACATATTCCGAAGTATAATTTAAATTGAAACTTGCACTAAACCGATCAAATTTGTGTTAAATTAAACCTTAAAATATTAGTTTGGGGGCAAATAAATAAAATATTTTGTTATTTTCTGCTATAGGCTACTTTGCCTATTGTAACAGTTTTGTCACATGATGTGCGAAGAAAACTTGCCTACGTACATTATTTTGTTGATATCGATAAATTTGCATGTGTTTCTTCTTTGCTGAAGAATGTTTAAGTATAGAATCTTATATCTCCGGATAATATTGTGATACTTATTTACAAATGGCTTGTAAGGAACCTGTAGGTTCATTTCCACCCTCACATAAGCCCGCCATTGGTCCCTATCCTGAGCGAATGTCTTACCTGATTCTACGAATCGCTCTCTCTCATTCTATATCTAAGAAGAGGCTGTGCTAATGGGCATCAGACCATAAACATCTCAATCAAGGTGCTCTTGAGTGAACCGTCACAAGAGAACCGATATAATCAGTTGTTGACATTAAGGACATTGCTATGGAGGTACCTGAAGTGTGGAATCAATTCGCATCAGTTATCGAACCTTGAATCTCTTGCTCTTAAAATTTAAACTTCGCCGAATAAATACGCAGATTTACTGTTTTATATTCACTAATTTCAAATGAATAATTTGTATTTATTTCTCAATTACATACAAAAGTATTGTATTTACTGCAAACTTACCCTAGGCACCTACGAAAATTAAGTTCCGATAAGCAAATAAAGTGACTTATTACAGGGTAAAAATATCTGCACACATAATTTACTTCCCTACAGTGTTGTGATTGACTTAGAGCTTCCTTTCGCCGCTGCAGAGTCTGTATAGCCATGTGTTTAGCAGTGGCGTAGCGTCAATGTAAGCTAAAAAGCTTAGCTTCCCCAGTGAATAATAATTACATAATAAACCTGCAGTTTATGAAGAAAATGATTTATTAATTTTAATAGAATTTATATTTACGCGTTAAATATTGTGATGCGGCAGCTCAGGATTATTTGTGATGCAGCAGTAAACAAGAAGCCTGCACACACCAGCTTCCAACCAGACCGGTTTCTTCTGTGTAATCCACCCCGCAGATTTTCCATCCCTTTCTAACTAAGCTACCCTAGTCGCAAGGCTCGCAAAGAAGCTAGCTTTAACATTTAAAATAAGTAGTTTCCGAGTTATACCTTTTCGTCAGTTTTGTTCAGTTGAAGTGTTAGTGTGCACTGTGGCTGATATAATAAATAATGAGTGAAATAACAGTTCCTGACACTAATTTACTTGAATTTTTAGGACAATTGTATTATCAAGATCAAGACTGACTTACGAACAAAAGTGTGATTTAAAAAACAAATGACCGACTCCCTTGCTGTCAGTGAAGGACACAACCAAAAGACAGACGCATACTTACGTAATGATACTAATATTGTGATTTCTCTAAGTATGACAGGGAGTGAGCTAATGTTATACGTATACGTGTCTATTTGTTAGAGATATGTGTAAACCGTGAAATCGTATTTTACTACGTATCATTTGAGGTCATGCCTTATTGGTGTTACTTACGATGTTCCAACCAATCTTCGACTGCTGACTTGAAATTGACTACTATTTATTTTAAGACTGTATTTTTGTAATACATTTTCTCATATTGCATGAAAGACAACTTGAGTTAGCTTCCCCTGCTCAAAATTTCATGCTACGCCACTGGTGTTTAGTTTCATTTAATTCTACGCTAAACTGGAGAACTTGCTACGGTAGCTTCGAGCCGTGCCGTTACGGTTACGACCAAATTTAAGTAAATACGCAATGTCGCCAACATAAGAACATGACGTTGATCTGTGGAGTTGTTAGAAGGAGAATTTTTTTTTTTTTTTTTTTTAAGAATATAGTCGCGAATTTTACTACCACCATTTAGATTGTCTTTTGTTTGACACGGCTCGGTACGGCACGGTGTCTAGTGGCCAGCGAGCAACGTCGACTACTGACGTTGATCTACCGTGCGTATTATCCAGTTGTTCCATGATCTACCAGTGTTATATAAGAAAGAAAGCTTATAGGGCCTCTCTAGAGACGAAAAGCAGTCTTTTTTACAATCGGCTTTTGAAAGTCATAATTTTCTGACAATCCTTTTATACACTATTTATACAGTATTTACAAAATAAGTAGGCTATAGTAGGTGAAATAAAATACTTTGTTACAATACACAACAGTGCATAATAGTGTAGTAATGAGACTTCGAATTTTAGGTAAAACTATTTTAATCCTTAAAAGATAAGTTCATAAAAACTTGCAACTACACGTTTCATATAAAACTATGCACAAAATTGGTATTTTAATACTTACTTACTTACTTACTGGCTTTTAAGGAACCCGGAGGTTCATTGCCGCCCTCACATAAGCCCGCCATTAGTCCCTATCCTGAGCAAGAATTTTAATAACAACCAAAAATGCCTATTTTGACGACAAAGCCTATTTTGACCTATTAAGTATGTTTTATCTCTAACAGGTCAAAACACCCATTCTTGTTTCGAAAATTTGTATTTTAAATTCCGAATGTGTTCCTGGTTCTGTTAGAAATAAATTACGTGATAAACTGGAGCAAGTTCTGCAGAGAAATGTAGGACTGAAGGACCAGCGTACTGCTTCAGATATCCTAGCAGGGAAGAACACGGATTTACAATGTAACATTCCTGTCCAACTAGTGTCAAAATTGAAATACGCTCCTGTTACTTCAGTGGATGTGAAGCGTTTATTTTCAGCATACATATTTGTGTTGCGTGACAGATGGCATTGCTTTTTAGTTGAAAATTTAGAAAAAGTATTAGTAGGCCTAATTTATATAAGCTAATTATGGACATTAACGGACAATGCTTGGTAAAAATTGATTACATTTAACTTTTTTGTGTACTGAATTTATGTCTAAAAGTTATTTTTCACATTTAATTGTTTAGTTTATGTATAACTAGTTAGATCTTTGTTGTTCTTGTACTTTTGGTAGTAGTGGTGGTAACGGTGTACAAGCATTTAAAATTATTAAATTCTAGAAGTGAATTCCTGATGATTTGGAACATGTTTTTAAACAAAACATTATTTTTTGTTAGGGCCTATTTTCAATTCTTTAGAGACTATTTCCTGCATTTTTAAGCCTATTCTAGGCACCTAAAATTACATTTTCCATGTACTGTGGTTCCTATCACCAAGACATGGCGCGTCCTCAGGTTGCAGATAGAGGAGACGGCCTCCAGATATGGAGGGTAGCTGCGAATATATTGAATAAGCAGTCGTGGACAGCCGATAAGGGATGGTCCTCCAGCTTGGGGGTTGGGCGAAGGGCTAACAACCCATCACCGTAAAAAACAGCTTGTTATGAATCCATACAATAAGGATAGGGACTGATTGCAGGGCTTATGTGAGGGCGGCAATGAACCTGCGGGTTCCTTAAAAGCCAATTGTAAGTAAGTAGCCTAAAGGCTCATTCACAATGAAAATTAAACATAACGTAAGCGTTAACTTAAGAATGTAAACGTTACGGTAAAATCAAGAAGTCATACCACCATTCACGATGGGGACATAAACATAATAGCAAACATACTTGGTAACCATGGAAACATAACAACGACGCCATTTCCTCATATTCTGTCGTATACTTCAGCGCTCCACGATTGTGTTCTGTTTGCAAATCACGTAAGCATAAGCATGAAAGTTTGGAGTTTGCAAACTTCCATGTTAACGTCTTACGGTAATGTTTATGTCAGTGTTTACGTGAATCATTGTGAATGATCCCATTTGGTAGCCTAGCCGAAAACGTCTGTGTTTATGTTACGGTTATGTTTAATTTTCATTGTGAATGGGCCTTAAGTAAGTAAGTACAATTACATTTTAACGACCTAAAAATCCGTACCCTAGTAATAATAATGTTTGATCAATGTAGGCCTACATTTTTTTTTATCATAGTGTAAATAGTAAAAATAATGTATTCTAGTGTGAATAGTGTAAATAATATAAATTGTAAATAGTCTAATAGTGTAATTGTTGAAGTGTTCTATGTTTTGCTCCGCGTAGCTTCATCAACAAGAGTCGCGCGAGCAGACAGAGCACTTCGTTTGTTAGATGCAAGCGCGTAGTTCACTTAGAAACTCCAGTAATACTTAGGCCCGGTTGCAGAAACACCGATCAAAATATGATTGGCAATCAAGGAGGGTTTGATTGGCCATCAGTTCTATTTCTGTTGCAGAAAGAACGATCAGTGTTTGATCGGAGATCAGTCTTCCATCAGATTTGATCAACAGATTTTTGCTGGTCAAGTCACTGATCATCGATCAAGTAGGCTATTTATGTTGTTCTGTTTGTAATGCAGTTACTGTAATTATATAGTAAATAGTTATAGCGTAACAATATTGTTTTCGACATAATGGATTCTTCTGATGAAGAAATTTTAGAATGAAAAAAATATTATTAAGAAGAAGGCGTTTCCGTGATGGACATGAATTGTCTTTATGTGTAATGACAGAGAATTTGAGCAAAGATTTAGGTTAAGTAAGGATTCGTGTGTTTTGTTGCTTTCAAAAATTGAAACAAATAGGCCTATATGCAGACAGACAAATCGAAACCTTTCATTTTCTCCTATACACCAAGTTCTAATAATGCTGAGATTTTATGCTGTTGGAATTTTTCAGATGGTCTTGGGTTATCTTGTTAGGGTCCACAAATCAACTATTTGCCGAGTAGTTAGGAATGTTACGTATGAAATTGCTTTGTTATGGCAGGGTCTCATAAATCCCCAAACTTCAAACAGGGAACGATTTGAAATCCAGAGAGAATTTTCAGCCATGTCAGGATTTCCAAGTTTAGCCTAATATTGGTTGTATAGACTGCTCACATCCCCGTCCAATCACCTGGTTGAAATGATGCCGAACTTTATCGAAATAGAAAAGGTTTCTTTTCTGTGAATATACAGGTAATATGTAGTCTACACCATCATTGAAATTCTGGAATGTTGTAGCCGTTGGCAGGGTTCTACCCATGACAACACAATATTTTTAATGAGTAGGTTACGAGCTCAATTTGTAAACAGAGAGATGGGAAATGGAATTATTTTAGGTTATGGAGGCTATGCATATTCCAATTTCTTGTCGACTCCCTAGCAAATCCCACAACAGAAGCCCCCACGTTTTTTTTTTTTGCTTCATTTTTTTCACTATATTGTAGTCTATATACAAATAGAATCCGCCTGTTTCCTTTCTACAAAAAGCAACAAACCAGCAAAACATTCACTTGTTTTCCTAGTCACCGCCCACTTGATGCATTCGTTTCGCGACTTTTAAAGAGCATCAAATTGGCTGTGGTTGCTAAATAGCGCTGTTGTCAAATGTATTTCTTTCCCAAATCAGCAATTAGTAAATTGAGACAAGCTGATTGGAGATTCACGTTTGTGCAACGCAACGAACAATCAAATAAATCAGACATCAACTGACTGGCGATCAGGGACTGATTTGATTTGCGTTTCTGCAACCGGGCCTTAATCTTGCAACCTCCTGGGACAAAATACGTTCCCTAGCAACAAGGATTATTTCAAAAATAAAACTTGTCAAAGTAATATTTTATACTTTCGTATATTTCAAATATCGATAGTGATTGTGTTTTATTTCATTGTACTCTCTTCATTGATTAGTTGCTTGCGTCCGCTACCATCAACGGCAGTACTGTACAACCATATAAAGGAACTCTGTTTAACATGTCGTTCGGCGTCTGTTATCAGTGATGAAAACACTCCGCCTCTCATTGTTTTACGGCCTGGAACCACACATTTTATTTGGCCGTAAACATCACGTGATGAGTACCATCACGTCAAATCAAGTGGGGAATAATGTTCCTGAAAACAGCCATTCACACAGTAGTTATTGTCAGCTTATCTCACGAGCAACTGTCAAGATTCTCCATTCTACATCATGAATCACCTTCAGAGCATGTTCTTCTTATACGAATTTTATTATATA